>VWZG01002138.1:21688-151089 GCA_013396735.1 Grallaria varia
GTTAGAGGTTCATGCTTTCATAATGCAGCTTTATAAATTCATCTGATAAATACAAAATAGCTTATGCGTTGCTTTCAGTGGTGTGGAGCTGAAGCCCGGTTTTCTAGTTTGCAGGTATGATCATCATCTCTTCTGTGTTTTTATAGAATTTAACATAACTTGAGTTCAGTCCAGTGATTGCCCAAGTGCCCTATTTCAGCAGGTGTGCCTGACAGGACCAGCAGTGACTGATTTATGTCAGATTTCACATTGTGTTGGCCCACAATTCATGACTTTGACGTCTTGTGTCTATATTTTGCTCAGGTAAGGTCTAAGAAAACGGTGCAAACTGTACAGTTATATGCTTGGCTAATCAGTTTGCTCATTTCTGTGCAATTTTAAGGCAATTTGTCCACCACATCTCTGCCCATATGTGGGCACTGTGCTGGCGTGGCTGTCAGGGGATCGAACAAGGAGAGCTGCTTCAGAGACAATCATGACCTGTCATGACTTGTTCCAGCTGTGGCTCCCTCACACCACAGTTTTCTTACTTTCCATATTTTTTTCACCTCTGTCATCACCTGAAGATGTGTCCCACTTAGGAATTCTTCCAGTTAAAATCTAGGTCTGTTCTGCCCTGTCATGGAAAGAGTTCTGTGCTTGGGGTGGTGGTTAGTTCTGCTTGTGTCTCAGTCCCCTGCGGTAGGATCAGAAATGAGAACAAATTGAATGGACTTGTCTTGAGGTGCAAACCATTCACCCCCTGGCATGGCGCAGTCTGCACACAAGCTGCCATGTACTGCTGGCCAGGTCAGCTGTAGCCTGATGCCGTGGTGATGGCCACACTGCCCTCTCTCCTCATGCCCATGCTGAGTGCTAGCATCTTGCCACTCCAACATCATGATGGGAGTGACTCTCCAGCATGCCACAGGGAAGGGTCTCATATTGGAGGGGGACTGGAGAGGGTCCCCCAGCTCTGCATGGTCCTGCTAGGCTCCCTGCAGCAAGGCTGAAGGCCCTGTCATGATACTGGGAGCACACCCTGGAGACTTCCTGCAGCTGCTTGGAAGTGACAGAGATGGGCAGCACTGTGACCCACAGTTCACTGCCCAGCTGTGCCTGCTGCGGCACTCTGGCATGGATGTTGGCTCCATCCAGCACCCAGTGGCAGGGTGGCTGGCACCCTGCATCCCTCCCTTCCTGGTGGCAGCTGTGCCCTGCTCCCCACCACTAGGCATTTGCTGGCTTCTGGCTTTGGGAGTGCTACTCTCAGCAGTCCTGCGTGTAGGCAGGAGTCAAGGTTATTTTTATTTATTCAAATCCCATTTAGCATCCATTAGGCTTTAAAATCCTGGGACTACCTCTTATACAATTTTGTTTCATAGGAAAATAATTAATTTGGCAAATAATCTGTGTCTAGTACAAATGATGTAAGAGCACTCTGTAAGGTACTACCTGCTGAGACACATTGCCAGCATCTATCTGGTTTAGTGACACATTTTAAACAGTCAGAGGAGGAGATGCTGCAATCTATGTAATTTTACCAATGGCTTCATCTCAGCCAGAGAACCAGAGTGGACTCAGTGGTGTCAGCTGGATCATGCTCCATTTGGTCATGTTTGGGATATGTTTGTCTTAAACTGATGTATATCTAAGGAGTTCTTGCACCTACAGTGTCAGACTGTAGAGGGGAAAGGGCAGAGTGAAGTGCTGTCCAGGATATAAGAGCGTTTGTGTTCCTAAATGCCAGTTTATCTGGGGCTTTTACATGAAGGGCTGCCCAACAGCCTGCAGTGGTGGGAGCACAGTGAAAGGAGCTCTCTTGGCATGCTGTGCTCTCCAGCGTTCACCTCAGGCTAAGCGGACAGAGGGACATGGAAATAAAAAACCTGCTCCCTTTGGTCAGCAGTGAAAAAGAAGCTTACTCTGATGCCTCTTCTCTATGTTAAGGAGATTGTTTCAAATTTAAGTTTGATGGCCAGGTGGGCATTCTTTATACCTCAAGCAGTGTGAGGAGTTCTGGAGAAAGAAATGCTGGCTCCCGAGAGTGTGAGGCACTTCAGCCATTTAGTCCAGCATTTCTAGCATGTCAGTGCACTGACTCTTCCTCCAAATTTCTAGAGTGAGGCTTTCTACCAGCACTGGAAAGTGCCAAATGGTCTTGGTGGGAGACAAGGGTCCTGCCTCATCCTTCCAGTGGTGTTACTACCCTAAGGGATTTACTCCAGGCAGAGAGCTCCACTTCAGGAGAAAGGTGATTTTTATGGTAGGCAAACACAGATTGCCATGGATTTCTGGCTACTGTGGTAGAGTCTGTTTCCCTAAGGAGCCTGTAGCAGTGGGCAATTCTTGAGAAAGACTCTGTTTTCCCTTGGTGGGAAGCAGGCTGCAAGTCTGGGGCAGAAACCACCTTGCTGGTGGGTTGAGGGGAGAACGGGGGGCACCCCATGTTCCTGGATACAGAGGATGTTTCTGGTTTTGCTGCCCCTGCCTGCAGGAAGGGTGTCAGTGTGGTGGTGGAGCAGGTTCACCTCAAAGGCAGTTTTTTTGTGAGGAAGTTCTATAGAAAGAAGAGTGTTCATGTCTGTCATGCTTATTTTTCTCTGTAGAAAAAGAGATATTGTTTATTGTCTAATGGGAGAAATGAGCCTTGTCCACTTTTCATTTAACCTTTGAGGGGTGATAACTATAAAAAGAATGCTGTGTTCTCTCTGGGTCATGAGAAGACTCTGGAACAAGCTTGGGAGAGCTGATCTGGGCAGCAGAAGGTTGCCCAGTCCCTTGCCTAGCTTCCAGCTGTGGATGCTGTACACCTACAGAGGGCAATTGCCCGCTGAGCTGAGCTGAGTGTGCGTCATTTATATCAAAGTTTATATTTAAGTAATTTTACTGGACAGGTTGTGCTCAGGTTCTGATGTCATAGCTTTAAACTGCTCCATTAGTGACATGAATTAGCCTTCCTTCCTACATAATCAATATGAAGAGTTAATAAAGGAGATGGTTAGGAAAGTGGAAAGCAAGAAATAAGGTGATCCGGAATAGCCAAGGATTAATGAGAGAGTCCAAGACCCTTATATAAACCCCCAAGGACAACCAGGAGGTCTATGACAAGGTAGACTCATCACGCAGTTTTTCCCCTCCTGCTACTCCCCAACCTCCCATATGAAGGGCAGCCAAATTGCCTTTATAAGTGAGAGAAATTTCCATGTCAGGGAGAAAGCATGGAAACTACCACCAGGGTTAATTTTAGAAATGAGTCCCCAGGTGGCTGTGTGAAAGGCTTCTAAAAACCATGAGGAGGGAAAAAATCTTTCTTTGGAAAACAAAAAGAAGAAATAATGTAAGTAATGCAGTCCAAAACAGATCTATGCTTAAGTGTGTACCTGACCTTGTAGGAGCAAGCTGACCCTTCGGAGTTACAGGGATAATAAGGAGTAAAATGGTGCTGCCACTGTGAAGCCCATGACTTTGCCTGGTCCTTATCCCTTCCTTCAGTACCCTCGCATTATTGACTTTGGTGCCTGGAAATGACCTTGTCTCTCTTCTCTCTTACACTTGTGATTACTTATGGACTTTGCAGGGAAGACACAGACTGTGCATTTTAGAAGGTCAGACTTCTTCTCCCACAGGTGTTAAGAGCTTCAAGAAGAGGACATGTGAGTTTGCTTTGCAGCAAAGAGTTTCCTGAGAGGCAGAAATGGCTGCAGCCACACTGCACTTTTTCATGAGGACCAAAAAAGTAATTGAGGGGATGTCTGAGGTCAGTCTAGATCTTGTTCCTGCTCTATAGCCATATCCTGTGTGGGAAAAAGGAGTGGGGAAAGCTCCTGAACCAATTTTAGCTTAATAAGAGATGAGCATAGCACGTTCTTGTTACAGAAGGTTTTTCTTTAAAGCCTGTTTCCGTTTTCAGCATCTGCAGAAAGGCTGGTGTGAAAGCCTGACTCCCATAGCCCACTGGAGCATCCCAAATATGCCAGCCTGAGGGAGCACCCTGAGCGGGCATTGGGGGACAGCAGAAATTTACAAGGCAGCACCATAACTGAGGTGGGGCACCTGAAACCACATCCCAAGGGATGTTTGAAGCCTGGTCATCCCTGGGTAGTCCTGGACTACCAGTCAAGCGCTTGTGATCAACAATCCATCAGTGGAGTAATCCTAAATAAATATTTGTGTGTACAGCAGTACTTAGATATGGTCACCTGTTTGTTGACAGGACAAGATCTGTGAGTGCTTAGTGGCATGGCTGTGCCACTACTTTTTAGTTTGGATTTGTGGAGACATTTGTTCTTCATTCTCCCCACTTAGTTTGTTGCTTTTTTGTTCAATTTGCACCTGTCGTGATTGGACCCTGATTCAGACTGAAGAGGCAGCATGTGCAGAGTTTATGGTGTTCACTTGCAGAGGAAGAGAGCTTGACCTATTTCCTTGCTTAGTGTTCTGCTCTAGGACACAGGCAAGCCAATTTCTGCCTCTCTTCCACCATCTTGCTAAAGCTGTTACCTTCTGCCTGAAGTGAGCTATTGGCCTTTCTGCATGGTGCAGATGTGCCATGAAAAGCTCAAGAGGACTGTTGAAAAGCCTTTGATAATTTGTGTACTTTACCCATCTGCCATCACCTCTGGCAGCTCTTTAGTCCCCCCTTTGCCTAGAGCTGCAGCCTTCGGGTAGCTGGATCCCAGTTCAGGTGCCAAACATACTCCTTGTCCTCTTGAATGTTTTGCTGAGTTTCTGTGCTGGTGGAAACCTCATGGTTTTGAGTTCCACTGATGTATTAGGCACTGCTGTGTTTTGGTTACTGGCATTCCTGTGGTCAGCCCCTGTGCCCGGGGCTTGTCCAAGCACCCCAGCCATGGCAAACCAAACCCAGCAGTGCTGTGCATTTGTCTTGCTTCAATTAGAATAGAACATAATTATTAGCAGCAAGTTTTTGTTTCTATTTGTTCATTCTGACAGCAACCAAAGGAAGCCATTATCTCTATAAGAGGATGTTTCAGCACGTGTTAGGGTAAATAAAGCTAACAGGATCAGTGCAAAGAGAGGATCACATTCTCTTAAGGCCAGCAATTGATAATCAGGCTGTTACATGCCAAATCCTTTCAGGAGGCAAGATAGCGAGTTTGCACTCAGATCAGCCTTTAATCTTGGAGGATCATTGAGCTGTTTACTGGCTGATATATTTCCCACAGTCTATCTGCCTGTAACCCAGGTCTCTCTGTAAGACATGCGGCAGTTCTTTCAGTGCCTTCAGAGACAAAGAAAGTGAGTTGATGGCACCTACCTGTCCCTTTTGGGCCATATATTTCTGTAAGAATCAGGTAAAACATGGAAGGTCAGGTCTTGATTTGGTCCTGGATAATGTTTCATAACCTTCTCTCCTCGATGAACAGCAGTAACCTTGAGCACACATGTTCCTGTAAAGTGTGTGCTCCTCTGGTCCCCTTAGCCAGGGATGGCAGTTTTAACCTTTCTGCAGCCCTTGGCCACAAGCAACACTATTCTTGGAAGGAAGATGCCACTGAAGACCTGCTCTTCATGTTGGCAAATAAAGTACTCAAATCAATGTGGTGTTTGTTAAAACAGCAAAATAGCTTCTAAAAGTTTTTTTGTGCAACGCTGGAGAAAAATGATGAGACATATATTGCAGGGTGTTCATTCTTGAGATCTCCAGTGTTTCCTATACTCCTTTGTCCTAGTTATAGTGGCTGGGACCAGTTTATCACTGTGTGGGTGTAACTGGAACTGTGTATTCCATACCCTCTCTGCCATTTCTCATGAACTGTTAATGATGCATTGTTTGCAACAGCTGCCCAGGACACACCTGACACCTCAGGCTTTGAACAGGGTGTGTGAGAAAACAGAGATAAGAGGGTTCCCTGTCTTCACACCAATGATCCAGGTGTGATAACTCCCCTCTGGGAGTCATTGGCACTTTCACATCCAACCTGAGGAGGTCATGTCTGCTAATGGGCCATCAAGTAGACGAAGATATTCTGTGACTCGCTGAGTAAATTGCCCATTGTGAAACACCTCACCCTGGGGGAGGTACTGGGCGTTCCCATCTGAACCCAGGCATATATAAGCTTGGGGTTTGGGGACTTGGAGCTCTCACTCGACAGACAAAGAGGAGGACCAGAACCTCAACAGGACTGCAACTGCCACTCTCAACCAGACTGCAACCACCAACCTTTTTGGAAGCAAAACGGGTTTTCCTTTTCTTTTTGCTTTGGACTCAGGGGACCACGTGATGCTCAGCACAGGGGCTGGTGAGCACCATTCTGTTTGTGCCCCAGGGGGCTGGGTTGTACAACTGGGTTTCATGGGCTAAAAACAATTTTCCTTTGTATCACTGTATCTATTGTAATCTTTTTATTAAATGGTAGTTCTGACTTCTAAACTCTTTTGAGTTGGGTTCTTTTCTCCTGCTGGTTTACTTGTAAACCAGCACATCCTCATTTTAGTATGTCTTTTGATCTTTGCTGTTTGCCCCAAAGCTGTGGGCATTAGGTGAGCTCCTCAATTTTATTTTATAAAGAAAAAAAGAAGTTTGTAGCCCTCAGGGATTTGCAGAAAAGTTTGAAAACATGATCATAAACTTCAGGAAACCAGAATGCAATTAGGAAAAGCTCAAACATTTATAATTTTCTTTAAAAAACAGAACAAACTCCCTTGCAGTTTGAAAGCTGTGATTCTCTGGAGCCTGATGCATAACTTTTGAGTATGTGTGGTTCGCAGTGCTGGAAAGGATGCTTTCCTCTGCCCAGATAATTTTTTTTTTCTGCCGGGAGTTTTATTTACCAGCTACTTTAACTTTTTCTGCACCTTTTTCTTGGCCAGCCTCTCTGACAGCTGAGGAGCTTTCTCCATCTCTGGGGACTTGGCAGGGCAGCCAGAGATGATGGCAGTGGTCAGGATCACCCCAGTGACAGAGGCCAGTCTGCCCTTCAAGGGTTCACCTGGCCACGTGCTTCAGATCTGCTGGGCAGAAAAGACTCTCCAAGGTATTGAAGCCTGCTCTCCTTGTGGGGAAGGTCCTGGAATGCTCACCAGGGACAGTAACACCTCTTGTCCCCCTCTCAGTTGCAGCCACGTCTGTGGCTCCTCATTTGTAAGCCAACAGCCTGGGTTAGAGGGTTGTCTCCAGCCTGCAAAGGGATGTGATCATCCCCAAGGGCTCATGAAAGGAAAGGACTCTTTCCTTCAGGGATTTGTTTGCATGGTGTGGTGACTGCTGCGAACGGGGCCCCCGGCATGACCCTGCTCTCTGCAGGGCATGGAAGGACATGGTGTCTTTCCCAAAAATCCTGTAGGAATGCAGCAACACCACCGGGCTCTTCCTTCTGCTTCTTCCTTCCCAAGCTGCTCTCCCTTGGGCACTGCTCTTTCATATTTTTAGAAAACACAGTTGATGTTTTTCAGTGCTAACTCTGCACATCAGCAGCCATTGCACAATGAACTCTCAAGGACCCATTTATTTCGCAAGCAAGGGTCGTACCCTGCCAACAGTGTTTTCCACCATGCCATCAAGTGCACCCTGGGCTCTAGCTGCTTCAAAATGGCAGCTGTTGTTTGGTGTCCCACGTCCTGCTTGAAATCAAGCCTCCCCTGGACCACAGAGCTCCTCTCTGTGATCTATTTATGCCCACTTGCTTTCAGGAGGAGTGGGGAGGGATTCATTCCTCTTTTAGGGACAGATGCAGCAACATGCTGCAAGCAGCCCCTTTTTCTGCCTCCCTCACACCTTTTCGGGGTAGTCCTAGTTTAATCCAGCATGAGTCCCTTGCAAACTGGAGGGTCTGGAGGCTGGCCATGCTTGCTACACCAAGCTCTGTGCTGCGTGGGCACAGTCCATAGCATCCTTTGCAGAATGATGCCCACAATAGGGAAACCATGATTTGGCCTCCTCAGTCAAAGATTTGAATTTATACAAAGTAAAATATCATCCCTCTGGATAGAGAAGGATAATGGTGAGTAGGGCTTTGTTTCACCGCTAGTGGATGACCGTGGAGCTGGGGAGAGCCATTTATCACCTTTGGTCAGAGAAGGTGGCAGGACCAGTAGAAAACTTCAGAGGCTAAGCCCTGGCTGGACAAAGTCTGGATCTCCTCCCTCACTGGCTGGGTTTGGGGACTCTGTGTGCTAAGATAGTGCACCTGTATTAACATTGCATACCCATCATTTCCCACAAAAATTGCTTATTACGGGGAGTTTGTTTCTCCACCCTGATATTGTGAGCACCTGTGGGTTGTGTGAGTCCTCTGAAAGCATCCTTAGCTAACCTGTGCCACTTCCAACTAACCTTTCAGGGGTCTGAGTGTTTTCACGTTTTCCTAGCTGGGCTGAGTACCCTTCCAAATCATCAGCCTGATGCCACCCGTGCAGATTTATGTTCCCTGAGAAATGCAATTGTAATTATTTGAATTATGAGAGCCCTTAAAACAGTGAATGTCTCTAAAGTTGTGAAGAATGCCCCAATCTGGAACTGAAATGACCCTGGCTCCCTAAAATTTGCTCATTAAGGCACACTATCTGCTTACTCTGATATGGTGCCCATACTTCCAGACTCAACCAGGACTCCCTTCTCCCACTAAGGCTTCTCCTTAGGTTAACAAGTCTTTTGGTTTGTCCTGTTCCTACCTGTATTTGCTCATCCACTTTGAAAATAAGCTCTTCATAACCCAGGATATTATTTGTGTTTATTTTGGGCTTGTTCAGGGTTTTTCTGGGAAAGAAGGCACATTCTTGCATGGTTCTTAGGACAATGTGCTTTATTTCAGACACAAGCAAACTCTAGTCACACTTAGCATGTGCAAGCGGCTGTGCAGTGCTGCATTCACATACAGAGGTATATAAAGGGTAATGATAATGTTGCCCAGAAGGCTAACACATCAAAGGCCAAGGAGCAGTTAAAATACATTATGAGCTGTTGGCAGTGATTGTGGGGGGTATTTGTGTGTTGCTGATTTGGACAGCCTGAGTAAATGAAAACCCTCTGGATTAATTGGTACACCAAGGAGATTTGGAGGAAAATGGAGGTTGATGGAAAATGACAAACAAGGGAAAACACAGATAGCTGGGTGTGTTGACCTGTGGTGAGACACTGCTGATAAACTTGCAGCTCCCTACTGTGCCCTGGGAAGCCAAGCAGAGCTGGGGGTGCCCTGCCAGCAGCTCACCTAGTGCTTTGGTGGGAGTGGGCTGAACCTCACAGGCAGCATCTGCAGTGCTGCTATTTCAGCGCATCCAAGCGTGTAGTAAGAGGTGAGACTTACCAGGTGTCTTGTGACACCTGGATGTGGGACAAGCATTTAATTAGTTTAATTACTTTTAATGATACGAGGTGCTGGAGGAGGAAGAGGAGGCCATGTGGTGCCTGGTGTCAGAGTGATTGAAGCTGGGAACTTCAAGATTGATTTGCACAGAGACTGCTGGCTGAATCAGGTGACAACTAACATGGGCAATATTGACTGATACATTTCCAGCTTTTACTAGGGTCCCTGTATTACAACTACTAGTATGTGATTTATTATTAATGTTTCAGTTTTACATAAATGGCACCTAACCTAAGTGTCACACTGACAGCCGTACAAACTCTAACTGTACTGGCTCACTCACGTGTTAGTTGACCAGCTGGCACAAGGTAAGTTGTGCCCTTGCAGACCTACCTGTTTGGTGGCTGGGGCAGGGTACTCGTGCTGATGACAGTGGGCAACTGGTGCTGACCTGAGGGTCTTTCGCACATCCACACTAGGGCTGCAAAAGAGGGTCCTGGTCTTTTCCCTGATCAGTAGCTGTATTTACCAATGAGTTTCCAAAAGAATTTTGCCAAAGCCAACAGGCCACAACTTATGTTGGTATTGGTGATCTCTCATCTGAATATCACATGGTTCATACTGTCGAGTACTTCTCGGTCTTCTTGCCATGGTCTTACCTACTCATTGCTGACTCTGGTAGAGACACTATTTTATTGCTAGTCTTGACTAGACACCTCACAGTTTGGGTGGTTTCCTGTTCCATTACACCAGTTCCCCTGCAGCTCAAGAGTTTGCTTCATTCCTGTACCCAAGACTTCAGGAATCCTTGTCATGGGAAGAAGGTGCTTTTGGTCACCTGATGATTCACAAGGTCTCTTTCTTCTCACATTGTCCTTTCAGTGCATAGGCAAGAGGAAGGAAGAAACTGCTCAAACTAGCAGGCTCTCCCAACCTTGTGTCCTTCTGGCAGCTATGTGGGTGTGATAGGGATGGAAGGTAAAACAAAACAATTCCAGAGGAGCCTTTCTCTATCCTTTTCCTAAATATACTTAGGAGAACAAGAGTAAAGTTGGCAGAAAAAGAAGGAAAGCATGTTACTGTATGCACAAGTAGGACGGATCATCTCTCCAAGACCTTGCTCCAAGACTGTCAGGGTCCTGTCTTGTCTCTCAGCTCATTGTCACAGTTGATTTAAAGCACGACTTAGCTCTGCAGCCTCCATCACCATCCATCCCACTGTCCTGCTGGCAGTCTTCTTCATTCCATAGGTGTCACAGAAAAAACCTTGCTTTCTGCTTGTGCCAGGGAGGACTGTAGCAGGGCGGGAGAACCAGCAGTCTTCTACATGTATTTAATATAGTGAGGCCATAAGAACGAGCACCACCATCTTATTTCTGACATGTTTCGGGGAAATTCCTTGCTTCTCCCATAAAGCCAAGACATACATAAAGAATCTGTTTTCAGTTGTAACGCTAAAGACAAGCATCAGTTTTAAAATCTATTTTTAAAGCAAATTGCATTGTAATTTATAGACTGAACTTTTTAAAGTGGTCTCATCCCTGAAGAAAAGAGAACACTTCATTTTCTGGTGACTAATGATGAATTGTTTTCTAAAGGTGACTGAGCATAGCACAAAGAGTCCTAAATGTATTTATTAGCTTATTAAACGTAATTAATCTAATCTCATTGCTAATATTGGCTATGACTGTGCAAGTGAAAAGCACTTTTGGTTAGCTAGACAGTTGCTTTTAAAAGAACAAAATTTCAACATTAAAACATATGCAGCTTACTGAATAATCATGCTATTTATCAGACAAGGAGAAGAATCATCACTGAAGTGCTCCCAAAGTGCCAAATTGGGTAATATACATAATTAGGCCCCATTTGATTAGATATGTGCCCATGGTAACAGCCACACTCAAGATCCACATATTAGTTCAGCCTTGAAATAATCTTCAAAGGGGATGATGGCAGCAGAGCACATCTGAAGCATCACTAGGGAGACTCTTGGAACATAACCCACACACCAATTTTCTCTGTTCCTCTGGTTATTCTTTATTTTATCTTATTATCTCCTATTTTTAAAACAATGCATGCCTTGGTTCATGAAGGTGATATACTGCTTCCACGAAGTGTCACTACACTTTCATCCCTAAAAGGAAGATCTCTTACGCATCTGCATCACATTTTAAAGCCTAGAGCATTCCTATATTTAGGGATGAAACCCAGCAATTGGCAAGACTGCTGCAAGCTATTTCTGGGAGGTGGAAACAATCATCACCTGGTTGACAGCTCATCTCAGATCAGCTCTCCTCTCACAGCTGGGGACAACCCAGTGATGGATAAGATATTCTGAAAGTTCTTTCAGGCTTTTACAAAAGCCTTCTGAAGAAACTGCAAGGTCTCAGCAAGAAGACTGATTCTGCATCCAATCCAAGCCTCAGAGAGCCTGCAAGCCCTGAGCTATTGCCAACCCACAGGGAACGAATCTGGAGGGTACTGTTTGGGCAACAGTGGAACTCAAAAGAGTGTTTAGCCCTAGATGCAATATGAATTGTTCCTGTAGTTTATTTTTACATGCTCAGAGGGCAAATGAGTTTGGAAGGGTTGGAGAGAATCAGAGAATTAGCAGAATGATTTATTATTATGGGTTATTTGTACAAAATGAGAGAAATACATCTGGTACAACACTGTATGTCCAGGGATGATGAGAGGTGCTTTTGCAGAAATGCTGGTGGGAAAATATTTAAAAGAAGATTTTTTTTGCCCCAATAAAGAAGAGACCAAGATACAGAAAAGTTCCCCCAGAGGAGGAAAATAGGATGGTGCTAGGAAAAGACTGGGCTGTAGCAGGGAAACCGAGGCAGGGAGTGCTAAGGGTCTACCAGGAGTGGAGCTTGGAGCCCCAGTTTGTTTTGGAGGGCTAAGGTGTATGTGGCTAACCTGGTCATGTCAGCTATCCCACCAGTGCAAGAGAGCCATAGTATACTCCTGTGTAGACAGCTCACTCTGTAGAAACAAAATAGGACCTGGCATCAAGGGACCCTGTTTGCAGACACATGATGGAGAGGAAATCAACAGTGAAAGACTGTGAAAAATAAATGTACAAAGATGTTTTAGGATGTCTTAGCTCTTTGGAAGAAGAAGGCTCTCCTAAGCAAATACGAAACCAGAACAGCTAGAAAGCTTTGGTGGGCATGGGGGGAGCAGAGGGGAAGACTTTATTCCCTGGTTTAGCTGTTACTTGGCACAGAAAATGGGAGCACTTTCTCCAAAGGGCTAGCCATCTTTGCAGCCTTCATCTGGATGGCGAGAACACTGTAAGTAGTGTCCACACGAAGTCTTTGAACTGTTACTGGATGCAGTGTTAGGATCACACCTAATGAGGCAAAAATAGAGATGTGGATCCACCATGGACATGCAGTACATGATTAGGAGCACGTCACCTTTCTCCATATTAGCGTGCTCTTAACCATGCTCAGCAGACAGGATTATCAGAATATCAATTAATATCACTGGTCAAATTGTACTAAACTTGTGAGATTTCTAAACCCTTTCCCCCTTCTGTGCTGTTTTTAACATTATTTCTCAATCCAGGAGGTTTTTCAAACTGGTTTCTCGTTATTCATCTTGTTATTCACATCATCACCAAACTATAAGGTCTGAAACAAGTCAGACAAACCCTGTGTCTGCCCTAGCTGAGAGCAGGAGGGCTCTACGGGGACTCGAGTTGTGTGTGAACCCTGTGGTGACAGTAGTGATGGCTGTGCCAGCCCTAACCATCCTGTTTTTAGGGTATCTTGTGGACATCCACCACCTGTGTTTTGACAGCGCACTTGTACTGGGCATTCCCAGGCACACGGGACCTCCTGCAGACTGAAGGGCATCCTCAGGTCATGGGGCTGGAGGCCTAGCTGCTATATGGGTGGTGAAACCAGCCTGGAGAGAGTCCTGGGGTGCCACTGAAAGGCACAGCCTTTCAGTAATGTTCATGTGCTGTGTGAGTGAGAGTGTTCACACACAAGTGTGTATACGCAATATTGGTCCCTTCTGGGATAGATGGCTCTAAGTAGAGCTTTGTGAAATTTTGAATTTCTGTTTTCCAGAACAGAGCAAACTGTGGCAAAATAAAATAGGAAAAATTGTTTCCTGGAATTAAAGCAGTCATGTTCAGAAATGTTTCCATATTCCATTTTGACATTTTTTGGATCAAAGTGAAGCATTTTGACATTTCTGAGGTAGGAATGTTTTGTTTAAATTTGTTGAACTGACATGAAACGTTTGGTTTTAAGTCTGCTTAACATTAAAGTAGGCAGTGCCTTTCCTTGGGTTGGGTCCCATTCTCTCCTCTGGGCTGTGCTCCCTGGGAGCTCTGCCCAGCTCCCATAAAGTTTGGGCAAGGTCCATGTTGTTCTCAGTGAAAGCAGCTCAGCCACAAGCCCCATGCACAGGAAAAAAGAGAGGCTTTTTTGGGAAAATTCATTTTGACGCTAAACTCAATTGAAATTAAAAATTTTGAGACAGTTGAAGCAAAGCGCTCTGTTTCACAAAACACCATTTCTTGTCAGCAGCATCCCTGAATTCCCACAGGCACTTTTTGTGTTGCAGAAGCTGTTTTCTGGTTCAAAAAGATCTCCCAGTGAGTGCCTGCGCAGATATTGATGTGACCTACACCAATAAGCTCCCAGAGGCGTGCGGACTGGACCACTGGACTTAGCAGTAGAGCTGCCCTTTAGTGTTGATTGGGCAGATTTCTTGGTAAGCCACAGATTCCCACTCATCCTCTCAGGGCCAGCTGGGGTTGGGGCAGCCTCTGGCTCAGCTGTCCCCAAAGGAGGTGAGGGGCCTGCAATAGGGATAGGAAATTCTCTTGGAAATTTGGTAGACTCTGTTTGTTTCTGGAAGTGGGTATAGGATCTTGCTGGGATTTCTGATGAATTTTACCTAAAAGTCAATTCAAAAGTTGCTTTGGTTCATTCTCAACAGCTCTCTATAGGACCAGGCAGATTCTACAACTTTCTGGGAGGCTTAATTGAATCCCTTGCCCTCCCCCTTTCCTGGGCAACAGCTTCAAAAGATCTCTGATTTTGCTCTGCAATCAAGCAATCTCATTTGCAAAACAACTGCAATGGCCCTGCAAAAGGAGAAGGACAGCTCCTTTGTTAAATAGTGCCTTTTGGTGACACAAAGGAACCATAAAGGTGATGAAGCTGCAGCCTGGACAGCCGGGTTTCCTGGACTGTGCAGGCTGGCCTCCCTCACCCTCCCTGCTGTATTTTCAGACCCCAAATCTAAGGATTATGCAGGGCTCAAGCTCAGAGAGAACAAGGTGCATTGCAACTATTCTTAGCTCAAAAAAATATTTCTGGCTTTGCTTTGAAATCTGAACCAGGGTTAATTTCTCTCCCCTTTCCCCTAGTCTGTTTCCTCTCCTCTTTCATGTACCTATTTGCATAGACTGTCATCGTAAGAATCTCCATTAAAATTGAAAGCCTCCTTCCTGCATGTCACCTCTCGCAGCCCCCTTCCGCTTGCCCTGCATGACTTTTGGAGGGCTGGAGAGCAAAGGTCCTGTGCTAGCATCGCCTCCTGAGCCCTGCATTCCCCCTGCCCTCACTCCTGCTCCTCTGTTACTATAGGAACGTCCATCAACTTGAGAGTGACAGAGAAAAAGAACAGAGAGTTATCTTAATTATTTAATGATTGATTAATATATGTTTATAGAGCACTTCAAAACCGTGCATAATTTTGTGAATTGTTTATTAACTGGGCAAATAGTATAATTTGCTGAACATCCTCCACTCTCATTGATTTCAGTGGGAGGCAAAGGTGATAGGCATCTTGCAGGTTTTGTGATAGCTATATTACTAAGACTACAACTAGTTCTGCTTCAGGAAAATAATTAAAATAAGAGCCTTTGCTTCAAGTTTTTGTAGGCAGGGCTGCTCTCAACACCTGCCGCTGAGATTACTCAATTATAAAGACCTGTATTCAGCTGTTCTTTGGCAGGTTTTACCCACCTGGAAAGAAGGACTGGGCTTGCTTCTCCTTGAGGCTGAATATAGAGAGGAGGCAGAGAGTGCTTGCAGCTGGTGGTGCAGCACTGCTGGTTGGTACAGGGAAATCTCCTGGCTCAGCTGCTCATCTCCTGAGTGACAGTGCCTTGAAGGCTTTTGGAGGCTGTTGCTGAAGTTTGTGTTCCTTGTGCTTGTAATACTGGGTTGGAAGGACTACATAAGTAAGGTCTGTTGGCTGCGTGAAGAAGGGTGGAAGGAGGAGCATGGTGTTGGTGTTGTGTGTGCTGCCTTGTTCCCATGTCCTGTTGAGGATGCCAGCTAGACTGACATTTGCTGCCTATGCTGGTTGTAAATCCTGATCTCTGCACAGCCTGACCCAGGTAAGCTGCTGATGCCAGCCTGCCTCTGCTCTCTCCAGCCCTGCCAGGAGACTGATGCCCCTGATGCTGGACTGTTCTCTGGCTTCCTCCTTCTCCTGCTAACAGAGACTATCCAACAGTGGGATGAAGGATAAATGCAGACTGACCACCCTAAAGAGCTCTGTGTCACCAAGCTTGGGGAGAGTCTGGGACATGCAACACACACTGCCATGCGTGGTTGAGAACTGAGACTTGCAGTCAGAATGTCTTTGCTGTGAGCTGTTATGCCCCTTGCACACCTGTAGGGCTGCTATGACCTCAGCGTCAGGCCTGACTGTCCTTGTAGAAGGTGAGACTGGATGACACAGCTGATGAAAGCTGGTGCTCCCTGCCTGACTTGCCCAGGTTCCTTACCTGACTAAGGCCTCCAAGACCATGGCTGCTGTGATGGAGGATGACTGGGGGGGAATAACTATAGCTAGTGCTCTTGGAGGGGCTGCTTTCCGCAGGTAATATTTGTTATGAAGCACTGAAGACCTGTGATGCATTGGGATGGGCATTGATCAGGTGTGTGACGTGTACAGCTCCCCAGTTTTTAAGAGAAAGTACAAAATGAATAAGGAGACTCCAAAACAAAACAGATTTACTCTCGATTCACACTGGTATTTAGAAGGTGTTAAAGTTGTTCATTTTAAGGACTCTTGGGCTCCTTAACCCCTGTGAATCCATCTTCTGTAGAGCAACATCTTGCAAGGATTACTTTATATGAGGCAGCCACCCTTTGGGTTTGTTTATGGGGTTTAATTATGGATTACTACAGAAAAGTCTCTGCTCTACCTGAAGAAAGCAGTTGCAGGATTAGGTTGTTATTCAGTAGTAGTTCAGCACTAGAGGGGGGTATAGCACGTGCTTTCCAGCACATTTCATACACATATGCAACAATATTTTACAGTGGTGTTTATGAGGAGGCTGTTCCTTTAATTGACAACATGAAGATTTTTGTCTTGCAGGGGTAATTTTCCTGCACAGGATAAAAATCAGAAAGGCTGCTTTGCCAAGACTTAAAAGACTGTGCTTGTAGTCAATTAACTTTGTTATGTGTCGTGTGTGTGTCTTGGATATTAGGACCTCAGAACCTGAGGCAATTCTCGGGGGTTTTGGGCATTTGTTTTGTTTTGTTTTTCTTGGTGTGTCTGACATGAGCAAACAGAAGCTGTTCTTTAGCTTGGCTGTAGCTCTAGTCCAGGCGGTTGGCTGAAAGGGTCTGAGCTCTGCCCTTCTTGCCTGTGGTAGCGAGTGCTGTGAGTGGCTGAACAAAGCCAAATCCACCAACTTCACTTGCTCGGAAAGCTGCATGTTTCTGTTCTCTCAAAAATGGCTCTTTGTCTTTGAAGACAACCCAGTAATAAAAACCAGTTGACCACAAGCAAAAGACTTGGCAAAAAAGCCCTGCTGCCTTGAGGTTTTGCAGAAGCTGGTCAAATTCCTGTCCTCTTATCTTGTTTTCCTCTTCATCTCCAGTGAGTGATTCTCATTTCATGTTTTACTCAACAGTTCAGGAGTGTGAAAAGACTTGCTAACCTGTTAGCCCGGGGAATTACTCCTGGCGCACGGTGCATTTGGGTATGGTATCTTGGGAGAAGAGCAGCCTGGCTGATTTATGCTACATATATACACAAACATGGCTATAGTAGAAGGCGAGAATGTTACTTGCTCAAGAAAACCTATATTCAGGTCAGCAGATAAGGACTCTCCCAGATCCAGATTTTGCCTGTTTGCTCTGTGGAAGATCTTCATGTGCACCCCCACGCCCTCCTCTCCTACTTGTACCCTGTACATTGCATGGGGCTGCAGTTCCCACCTCGCACTGAGGGTAATGTTGGCTAGTCAGAAAAGATGTCCCCATTCACATTTCCGCACAGAAATTTGTCTGTCCCTACTTTTAGTGCCTGTAATTACCTCTTTACTCCAGTGCCAGCAATCTTCCATCAGGCATCGTTATTAACAGACAGACAAGAGAAGGGGAGGGAGGGGGAGAGAGAGAGCGCCACAAAACTTAATTTAATCGCAGCACCCCATGCTCAATTTAACAGACACAACAGCTCAGAAGGGGGTCCCTGTGCAACGGGAGGGCAGGCAGTGGAGCGTCCCTGGAAAGAATTAATTGTGGATGACAATGTGTAAACAGTGCAGATGAATAGGGCATGCAGGTGTGAGGCACCGGGGCCATCCCAGAGACTTTTTCACACGAATTTCAGCTCCTTCACTGCTGACCTGCTCCTAAAAACGTGATTAGTGTCGGCGTTGGGAAACCATTCAGGGTGTCAGGATTTGGCACATATTAACTAGCCTTGGGAGAGAGGGGAGGGAGCGCATGGGGGCTATGAAAGGAGGAAGTCTGGCGGACAAGGGAATTGTTAAAGGGCCAGAAAATCCTCATTGCTCCGAGGTGCCCTAGCTACTTGGAGGAAAATGGAAGGGAGCTGAAGCAGAATAGAACTCCAAGGCACCCTAGCCCTTACTGAGCTATGTGGAAAACAAGGCAATTGTGGAAAATTTTTCTCTGGGTGTCTGTCATAAATATTAGTGGTGTTCATATTAATGACTTTTTCTTAGCTGTTGCTTTCACAGTTCTTGACAGTTCAGCTTGAGAGATAAACAGCCAAAACCAGCAGGAAAGATAATGACACAGTGGCACTTAGAACAGGAAATATCTCCTGGGTATCATATGGATGTTATTCAGCCTGCAAAATCCTTCTTCATCAATGTGTACCCTATATGTACAGTGATGCAGACAGGGGATTGTATAGTGGGCCCAATTTACCAAATGTGAGGTTAGATGCTCTCAAATTATGCTCGCTGTGCCAGCTTGGCCCTCTGCATCCAAACAGGGGAGTTACATGGAGAGAGTAGACAAAGTTAGTGATGGCTTTTCCTAATCATGAGAATGATGCGAGGGGAAGGAGAGAACTTGATGAGGACTACCATGAATAGCAGTGCCTCTGCTGGATTCTGTTATGCTCTTTATTCCTTTCCCGGCCTGTCTTGTGACTTGGGCAGCACAGCAGCGGTGCTGTGTAGGTGCCTGCTGAGATTCTTAGCTTTGCACTCCCTAGACCACTGCAGCCCAAAGGCTTGGGCCTTACACAATACAACATGAAAAAAAGTTATTCTAACTGCAAATATACCCATGAATGTGAAGGTGAGGCTGAATTCTTGCTGGCCTGGTGATGAAAAAGGGTGTTGCCATTGGTGCTGGTTTGGCAGTACAGCCATCTGCGTGGGAGGCACGGTGGACCAGCCCCTTTGCGGGCTGTTTCAGCTCAGAGAGTTTAAACAGGTGGTGGAAGGGGATGTGATATATCATCACAGAAACCATGAAGGTCAGTATACCCAGTAGAAATGCCACCTCAAATTCAGTTGCACATAATTAGTTGCTATTGGAAAACTATCTACTTATTTTGCTCTTGCCTACACATATGTGACAGATTAGTTCAGCATCCTTTAGGGAAAAGTGTGGTGGTGGCTATTGCTGCCTTCAAGGGGTATTCTGGGGCTGAGGTCACACAGGGAATTTCCATACTTGGGCAGTGGAAGTTACGCCTTTGGTCCCGATTGTGGCAACTGTAGATGATTTCTCTGGTAAATCCCAGCAATGACCATGTGGAAAAGGTTCTCCATAAGTACTAAAGTGACCTGGCAATGCTTGTATGCTCAGTTAAATTATTGGCAGAAGGGCAAAATATGTTTGCTGTTAAGGCCAGTGACATCTAGATTCATAAGAAACAAGAAATAATGGCACAGGCTCAACGCAGTGCAATCCGACAGCTCTTGAGATTGGACCCTCCCTGCCTAACAAGCTTCCCAAGAGCTGGATACTCAGCTGAAGCCATTCATCTCAATTCTCTCTGGGACTCCAGAGGGTGCAGCACCTCACTTATCTGACATGCCAGCAGCAGGGATGAACAACAGTTGTTTCATTGCCATCTGCTTGACTGAGTGCTGTTTCCAAAAATGATGATCAGTGCTACTACAATTTCTTCCCCTGGTCTGCTCCCCAGTCAAATGTTCCTGCCTCTCCACACCAAGATATCTGCCCTCTCAGAGTGCAACCATCCTTGGGAAACTGTGTGCTGAAAGGACTTTCTTCCTATGAATTGTATGAGGTAGTTCTTTTAAAAACCATCAGAAATAAGTTAATTCTGTAATGGCTGTTCTTGACAAGATGAATGTATTTTTCAGTAGAGTGAGTTAGCTTTGTTGCCCTAGACAAATTCCAAGATACTGGCTTTTTGTGGTTTTCAGGAAAGGGTGTTGCATTTGCTGCAATATGGCTGTTTCTCAGGTCCAACTGCTGCTCAACCTTTTAAAGTCCTTTTTTGTTTGTTTGTGGGTTTGGGTTTTTTTTTTAATAGTTATTTGGAGAGATATTTGCTCATCTTTCCAATTTTGCTTTTCATTGAGGAAGAATAATGTGCTAGAAATCTCACCGGTAACAGCTGGTAATTTATCCACTGTAAGGGAGAGGGCTGCAGAAACCAAAAAAATTGAGTCCACAGACACCTGATCTAGGGACTGTTCAGGACTGTCTCCAGGCAAGCTCTCAGTATGTGCTAACTGGATCCTAACTGATACACCAGCAAAGTCTGATTTCTTGGAAAGGCTGCAAATCTTCATCAGCCAGAGGACCCAAAAAACATTCTTCTTTCATATTTACAGTTGGATCACTGGATCTTCACCTGTACTATATTTAAGCCATTAGCTGTCACAGAACCAAGAAAGCCTGTGTTGAGTTGTGCTAGTTCAAGAGTGGAGGAGATGGGGCTAAGGGAAGGTAAATAATTTGCAGGCAGTGAAAATGGGACAGCTGAAGAAAGTGAGGATCTGGGTCCTCAATCAGTTGTGTTAAACTTAATACCATAGGTCTAGCTCAAATTTTTATAAAATCCTCACACCATGCTAGTCTGATATTGCATACAAAATATGCTCCAGTGGTGACTAATTGCTCTTTCTTGTAAGGATCTCCAATTACTGCAGAGGTTCTCGGGCTTGATGAGAAATCAGAGCAAGAAGGGGCCCTGGAAAGTTTAGAAGTCACACCTCTTCTCCAGCCGGCTCTTCAGCTGTCTGTGTTACCAAGCATGGGCTCAGAGCCTGGCCAGGGTGATGGTGAAGGGACTGGGCTTCTGGACACTGTGACCTTTGCAAAGGTTCTGGTCAAGTTGTGGTGCAGGTGGGAGAATCCACTGCCCTTCCAGGCTGTGAAAGCCCTTGCATAGAAGCTTGTTGTGACTGTGAATTGCGTGATAGATTTACCTTCAAATATATGAACAGTTTACATAAGAATTCCTGGTGGTATTGTTAAATTATTGTACAGTTCATATTGCTCTTCTTACTGTTTTTTCCTGACATCAGCTGCCCTTTTTCATGACGGTCAGCTTGTTGATTAAGCCTAGACCCCAAAGCCTCCTGAGCCCTGTCTTATGATCCATCTCACTGCTTAACTAGGGGAAGAGCTCTGCTCCAGAAGCAGATGTAGCTGAAAATCAACTTGGCTTGACATCTCTTTTTAATGTGAGAATGTATCTTGATGTGACAAAAAGAGAAATGTACCCTTTCCCCAAACCAAGGCGATAATATTGAAAAATCTCTGTAGCAGTAGGGAAAAAACCAACTCTGGGGTGGCAAAAAGTACATTGCTTACAATTAAATAAAAAGACAACTGGATAAATAGTTCAAATTATGTAGAATTCTTAATGGTTAATTTATCCAGCTCTGCTAAAGACCCCTACTTTCTATTGCTTTTTCACAAACACTTCTGCAGTGGATATTGGTTATCTTATCTGATGAAGTTGATGATATGGAGTCCAGCTTTGCACATGTTTCTTTTCTGGAGGAGAGTATTCAGCAAAATGCTTCTCTTCTTTCAGCGCCCTACAAGTGTCTTGGCAACACTGTAGTTTTCCAAAGTACTCTTAGATACAGAATGTGAGTAACTTGTTTTCCTTGTAGTGAGGCTGGAGCAAAGGATGCTTTCAGAAGAGGTTGCAGCAGAGGGCAAGGAAACAGGAGCTCTGAAGTGAGAAGGAGCAGTCTGCCTTAGGAAAGAAGAGCTAAAATTCTGGGTGCACATGTCTACTGGCTTCCCTACCCAAGGTCCAAGTTAGGACAAACCCTCAATCTGCCAGGGGAAAGAGACTGGGAACATGGAGAAAAGGCCATGAGGGTAAATTCACTGCTCAGCGTGCCAGCCAGTGAGAGATGTCTCACAGCTTAGTCTCCATGGGGTCATTCATCACCTTTTCTTAGCTTGTTTGCTGACAAGTATTGCTGGTCTGGCTGCAGCACAGAAATGCAGTGGTATGGCAATGCCGATATGGAGAAATTATGAAAAGCCAAGTCTCTGCTAGTTGGTGGGTGATCTGAGGTACACTGAATGAAATGTAGAGCTTAAAGACAAAATATATTTTTTTTTAAGCTAGAGATGGGCCAACTAATTTCAGTAAAATAAGTCTGTATCAAATCTTCAGCCAAAGCTCAGAGGAAGAAAATTCTGAGTAACTTGCTTTTTCCCAACAAGTTTTTGAAGTCTGCATTTATATCTTCTGCTGGTAGTGTTTACAGAACTGCTAACTATCACTTCAAAGAGAAACTTGCATATTTTGTATTTCCTAATCAGTGCCTGCAATAAGGCACAGAAGATGCAATACTGATTTCTCATTGCAAATTATTTTCCTGGAAGACACTTCTCTTGGGGGTAGACCATGAGTCTGAAGGTAAACAAGGCACCTTCTTTAGTGCCGGTAGTTTATTAACTGAACTGAAAACAGAAATAAAAATCTTAAATCCTATCTGTTACACAGTGGTGGGCAGTTGCCAGTGCGGTCTGATCTGAAACAGGCATCAAAGTGGTAATGCTGGGATGCTCAGCCTGTCTGTCCACATGTTTACTTGACAGCAAGTGAATGGTCCTCCCTGCACTGCAACCTGTGTCCTCTGCCTGGGGTGGAACCAGGTCTGACTCTGCTGGCATGGCCAAGAAACACAGGTTTTGGTTCATTGTCTGGCTCCAGCTGCAGTGCTCAAGTATTAGGGTTGTTTGACAAATATCCCCAGACACATGAATCACCTATCTTATTATCCATATCTGTATTTCTTGACCTGTCTTTTTGCTACTCCTGCATCTCCATTTCCATTCCTCGATCAAGAGAGAAAATCTGCACTGAACTACTTTTTCCTCTGCTACCCAGATTATCTCAGGCTTATGCGCTATTACGGGTATGGTTACCAGGCTCACTGCCCTAGCAAGGCCCTGTTCTCCAGAATGTCCCCAGTGCTCCACTCCAGCTATCTGTGTGGTTCGGCTGTTGCTCACACACGTTCCCCTTAACCACATGAGGGATCCAGCCAGCCCTCACAGCACCACCTGTAGCTTTTGCCAGCTTCTCACAATATTCTCTCTCACATCCAGCTTTCCACGTCACACCCACTCTCTTGCCCACTGGCTTCCATACTCTTTCCAGGTAGCTTGACCTCAGGCCAGGGCCAAGCTGGCAGATTGGCATCTGCAGTGCTAGCCCCATCCTCGCCCTTCAGCCTGCAATGTTATTATTCACTTGAAAATGATCCATATGAGGGCTATTAATATATTTATTTGATGACATAAATCTAAATCATTACTGAAAAGTCTTGCGTTTTTGAGGACGTATGATAAGGAAGGTAAGGCAGAGGTCATGTCTCAGCAGTTATATCTTTGGCTTTCCAGTTAATACCAAAACCCATGGCTGTTTAATAACAAAGCAGACTCAAAGAAGGTGGTCGTGAAATGTTTGTGGATGTCCTTCTATGTTCCTTGGCAAGTCTACGGTGTCACCTCTAGTACCCTGAGGGTGCTGAAACGATTCAGCTTGGTTGTTTCTTTCACACCTTCAAGAATGTGTGAGGTGTCATTTTGGATCTGCTAAGCAATGCTGGATGCCTGCCCAAACCAAATTGTTGGCCGTGGGAACAGTTGAAGTCCTTATGAGAAAGACTTGGGGGGAGGAGGTGAAAGCAGCCATGAGGTGTCTGTGCCCTTTCCCCAGCACTCCAGTTTTGCACCTCTGCTGAGCTCCAGTGGAACCAGTTACCAGCCATGGGCAGGGAGATGCCTTCTCCATTCAGGGGTGCTGAGCAAGATGAAGACACCTGCAGCCATCCTGCTCACTCTCAGGAGCACCACACTGCTGCAGTCCTGCTCTAATCCTCCTGCCATACACCTCCTCAATTCCAGCTCCTGCTAGCAGCAGCAGACCTCTGCCTGGCACTGCTGACTAATTTGTGCCCTGGAGGTTGACACACCTTTACTAGGGTCTAGTAGAGATCCTTTATTAGATGGGTTCTCATGAATCTTGGACATAAGCACTGCAAAAAGTTGTGATAAGGTAAAGAACTTGCTGCAAGGCCATGAATATGACAAATGAGTAGTAACCCACATCTGAGGGAAATGGTTCTACCCTGGGCTACTCTTTTCTGCCTTGAGAACTGAGACTATTCTAGCTCTGAATGCCCATTGGACTTGTATCCATCCATAGGCTCCAAATGGATTGCAGCAGCATCACTGCTTAAATTTTCACATAGCAGATGGAATTCCTTCTGGGTTGGCCTTATTAGAGAATATGAGCTCTTTGGGGACAAACTGTCTGACCTCTGTTTCCATGGCAAGATTTGGCTTGTAATTATTTCCCAGATATGTTGGGCTACTGTGTATCCTAAGTAAGAATAGCATAATTTATATCACCTACTTAAAAAATGAATGAGAAATTGGATTATTTCCTCTTTTTTAGAGAAGATAATATTTAGAGAGAGGGAGAAACTGAAATGTCTGAAAATTTCTATATTAACAGAAATACACAGAAAACTCTTTAACCACACCAAAGAGTCCCATCCTCTCCATGTTTTGGGCACCTTTGTCTTCCTTTGCATATATGAAAGGTGAAGTATTTGGCTAGTTCCCAACTGAGATTGCACACCCAGAATTCCACCCAGCTTCCCCACTCCAGCTGTGCATGCAGTTTTACCTGCTTTGCCAATGAAGGCACTAGTGGGCTGTGAAGCCTTGTCTGGTGCCAATGGTCTGCCTCAAAAATGTGAGTGGTTAGGTGTTGGTGGCCACACTCTGGGATGGCTGCAGAAAGTTTGGCTGAAAATATTTTCTGAAAAATGTGTGAGGATCTGTCCTGTGACAGCACATACATACGTGCTGTTCTCTTCTGATCTACCAACTAATCTTAACTTACTGAAGAATCAAGTTTTCTTTGATGCATGGTGCCTGACCATGTATCTCCATCTTCAGGTTGTGCTCAGGAGACATGACTATTGCAGACAATTAGAGAGAGGACATTTTACAGCAGACCTGATGGCTTGCCCAGGTATTCAGGGCCACACCAAGAGACTAGTGCCAGCATCTGACTCAGCAGGTACTGCCAGACCTGAGACAGCCCCACAGGTACCCTTACTAGTGTTGCCCTATCTGGGTATTTTGGAGCCCAGAAGGGATGTCTAGGCTGATTCTGGTTTCAAAGGGCCACATGTAAGTTGCACATGTAAGTGGGAAATGGCGGTTTCTTGCTGCTTGCAGTGGAGGGCAGTTCCACTGCTGGGCAGCTGGCACATGTACAAACTCTTTGTACCTCAAAGGTGCAGAGAGACTTGTGGTTCTAATATAATGCCTGACCAAGAACTTGGTTTGGTAAATGAAGAGCACTC
This sequence comes from Grallaria varia, assembly GCA_013396735.1. NCBI lineage: Eukaryota > Metazoa > Chordata > Aves > Passeriformes > Formicariidae > Grallaria > Grallaria varia. The sequence goes on from VWZG01002138.1 coordinate 47,045, forward strand.
AGAAAGCTTTTTTTCTGGTCCAAGGCAAAAATAGCTCATGCTTTGGGGAGGATGTGCGTGGCCCAGAAGCAATGGAGGCTCTTCACAAGAGCAGGGAAGGTCCTGTGCCCCCAGTCAGGCTCTGCACCCACATGGTTGTTTTCACTATCACCTACTTGCACCTTCCCCAGCAAGTAGTTATGAGGAGGAGAGGCCTCTTTGGTTCTGCTGGAATGACATGGGAGTGTATTCCTTCTGCAACCCCAGAGCATTTCTGCAGAGCATCATGAACTGCATGGGTCAGGAAGAGATTGTGTAATGAGCACAGTTCAGGAGACCTGCAAGTGCTGAGGAGACCGTAGGTATGCCTCCCAGGAGGTCTTCTCTTTAAGTCAAGTGGCATGTACTGTGAAGACTCGTTTTCTCAGCAGGAGTGGGAGCAGCCTTTGGCAGAGCTGCTGTATGCATGGGGCTCTGGCATCCACTTCCAGTGCAGTTAAGGCAGGTCTGTGTATTTGGGAGGCATTTCCACACACACACAGGAGGGGTGCTTGTACACAAATATGTATCTCTATCTCTTATGTGGCTGTGTTTCTTTGAACTGAACCAGTATCCCACTGAAGTGAATAGGAGGTGGGTAAAGCCTACAAGCCTAGTCATGGGAGTACCAATTTGTACGAGCATGTCCTTGTTTTGAAGCAGACTGCTGTTCTCAGCAGACTGAAGCCTTTTTTCTATCCCCTTTTTTATTTTTTGCTAAGGAAATACTGCATATATTTTGTCTCTCTGAGATGTTCCCTTGTGATACAAGAAATGCATCTCTGTCAGTGCTTTATAGAGCCTCAGCCCCTGAGAAAGCAAAGGGCAAATGTGGGGACTGATGGTGCTCAGCACTCTGTTGGGACGTCTTCTGGATCAGCCCCATAAGCTGCAGTCTGTCACCCTGCTCTCTGCTTCATCCCCAGTATCTATTACACTTGCCCCAGCTTTGCAGAGATAATTTGCACTCTCCTAGTTCATTAGCTGCTACCCCCTCCTGTCCATGGGAAAAAAAAAGCCCTTACTGTTCAAAAGAACACATGCAGCAATCATTAATGCTGACCCTAATTGTGCCAATTCAAACCACTCAATAGCTCTAATTAAAACCTCTCTTGTGCAGGGCACTGAACAGTAACAAAACTGTCACCCTGAACAATCAAATCATGGAGCTAAAAAATTTTTTTCCCTTGTTGTGTGCAAATGTTGTTGCTGCTGTCGAAAGGGTCATCTAAAGGGATTAAGTATGGGGCTTTTGTAGGCTACAAAGTGTGTGGGGGGATATCTAAACCCAATCAATATCTTTTGGTCACAGTTTGAAATCAGAAGACCTCAACTTTTTTCTAGGTCTCCTTTCATCCACTTTACCCACCCCCATGCAGCAAGCAACACCTGCAAAGTAGACAGGCTCTTGGTTATGAGACACATGGACACCACAAGTCAACTTAAACATCTGCAAAGGAGGGGGTGAGGGGGAAACCCAGGCGTTCTTATCCCTACAACCTTGTTTCTCAGGGTCCCTGACTACACTTTCCTGTGCACCATAAATAACTCCGCAATTACATTAATTGATTGCATATTTGTTGACACAGGAGTGGACAAGAGTAGGTTATGGTTGGAGGTTTTTTCCTTTCAGTGCAATTTTATACTACTTTCTTCAGATGTCCCTTAATCCCCGCTCTCCCTTCCCCCAGTATTTAGGATTCTCATGTCTTTCAGAATAACTTTATAAGGCTGTGGGTGGGAGGGGGGAGCAGGAAAAAAAGAGTGTTAAAATTAATTTGATGGCACCCATGCACACACATCTGTTCTGCTGTGTTTCCCTAACAAAGTCTATCAATCAAAAGGAAAAGGTTGATATGTATCACAGTGGGATATTTTAAAAGCTGGATGCAAGCAAATGTGTGCTGGAAGGTTTTTTTCTGCACCAAGTTTCTTACAGGAGACAGAATAACGAAATGGTATGCATGTATAACTACATTTTTTAGAAATTTCCCACTTTTTAAAAGAAAGTAGTGAAATGAATAGAGCAACAGCATTAACTACCAAAATTCCATTCTTACTATCATTTGCTCTATTGTTGCACATGTTCTAAAGCCCAAATCTGGGGCCAAATGAAAGACCTTGACAATGCTGCAAGCACTTTTTTATCTGTGCTTCTAGATTAGATCACTATAGGCATACATGCTACCATATGTGGTTCTGGGTTCAAACCACCATCTCAGAGTATTTTGAATGGGACACTTGACTGAGTCTTTCTTTCCAGTGCCTCCTTAACTTGCTTTCTTTTGCTGGCAGCAATCAGAGTTGCAGTGAGAAAGTTCATGGCATGTTGCGTTTCATCTTTCCTCCTTTCATCTCTTCTGAGCTGCTGTCCCAGCTGAGGACTAGGGAGTAGGATGACACCCGTAAGGCCCTGGCAGTGTGCCTCTTCAAACACCCTGAGCACTTTCTATTAGAAACCACCTCATTGTTTCTTGTTCCGACTGCTGGGTTGTGCCGTGTGCTGTTACAACATTGCCTTGTCCCAGCAGTAAAGCCATTTCATTTAGTGATGGATAAAATAGCCCATATTTAGAGTACAGTTTGACTCAGCTTTGAAGTATTCAGCCTTGGTTAGCAATGAAGCACAAATCTCAATGTATAAACACGGAAACATACATTCTTTATGTATAGAAGCAACAGGACAAAACTTAAAACATTTTGAGGTGAACAGTCTCTTTTTGTGCAAATCTCTTAGCAGACTCAGCCATCTGAGCAGACATTTTCAGGATAATGTCTATTTTCACCAGTTTGCCTTAGACCCTGTGAGTCCTAGCCTAGGAGTCAGAAGAGAGGCCACGCTCTTTGCTAAAAGTGGGGATGCTGTGACACATGTCACACACTGTGATGTGTGACAGTGCTGACCCTCTTCTGCCTTTGTGTCACCAGTGAGTGATATTGCAACATTCCCTAGTTTTGAATGGCAGCTTGCTCTTACAATGGGGTGAAGAGGAATAGGTGATACTACTTTATGGCATTCAAAGGAGTGAATTTCAGAGCAAGGTCTCTTCAGCAACAGCACTGGAGAGAAGAAATGAGAGCTCTTTGACAGTTTTTTTTGTTTGTTGAGGCAGTGGGAGATAGCAAAACAATCACATGAGGCTCTTATACTTCTTGACACTTGTTCAAGAAGGGGAAATTAGGCACAGAGAGGTTTTTTTACCAGCTCCAGGTGCTTCCAGCCAAGCTGAGAAAAACTCTGGGACCCTAGTATCATGTCTAGCCTCTGGAAAGCAGCAACTTTTTTTCTTATCTGGTTCTTGCCTGTCTTCGTATGTGAAGCTCTGTGTCTCTGTTGATCTGTGAGCAAAGGGTAGAGGAGTTCTGTAAAATACACTCCAGTGTAGATTCCCATTGCTTTCTGTATGGATGTCCCACGGTCCTGTCTGCCCTTCTGTACTCATTCCTTGCTCCCATTTTCTAGGCATCAACGCTGGAGTCTATCTTCTTGACTAAGCCGTTGCACTTTAATTTTCAACAGGCCCCTATTGCTCTTGCACCTTGTGTGTGGTCTGTGAACGTTATGTGGCTCGGCAGCTGGGAATAGTGAGTGGGTGGGCAATTTAAAACAGAAAAGACTCTGTATCAGCACAGGGCTGAGGTTTGAACTCTGCTCAGCTTTGGATATGTGTAGCTGGTTCTCAGGACTGTGATTTAAGTGCCGTTTCGCTGTTGTCAGTGTGAAACTTAAATCAGTGCTAAGAAACTGGTAGAGATGAAAAAACAAACTTTCCCTGTTTGATAGAGAGTGTTACTCTTGGCCCTGCTGGAAAATTGCAGAATCAAGGCATCTTAGAATTTGTATTCTGCTGTTCTCTCACCATTTTGCCTCCCCAGCTCATAAGACAAAGAGTGTATAATACGATGCCAGGGTTTCTTTGCTGGAGTATGTTTGTGAGCTGTTTCATGCCATTTAGGACACAGTTCTGATTCCGAATTTCCTGAGGATACAGACTGCTGATGGAGAGAGGCAAATGAGGGGGATGCCAACCTGTAAGAGAAAATACTTAATTGCATTCATCTGAGCATCCCTTTGAGACATGGTAAATGGGCTCAATCAACAAAATATAATCCCAATGTCAAGACTTGTTAAGCCCACAGGGCCTGGTCCTCAGCTGCTTCCTCCTCCTTTTTGCTGTTGTCTGTGCTGGTGGAGGATCACATGGAGGGGAGGTCAGGTAAGAGACCCTGCTTTCCATGTGCCCAGGCGTGATTCCCACACATGCACACTTCTTTTGCACTTTCGATGGTGAGCCCACTCTACACTCTACATGGGCAGAGAGTTCTCATGTATGGGAGATTCACCACTGGCTCTCCTTCACATTTGTAGCCCAGAGTACCAAGTCCTCAAAATTTCAGTGCAGAAGTAGTTCTTTCCCCACCCACTTCCCATTTATCCCACCCAGGTAGACAGGATGAGCAGAAAGAATCCTTGCCTCGATAAGATTGATAAATGAGGTTGGAACAGAGCTCCTCTTTTCTGGAGTCCATATGGAGTCCTACCCAACTTCAAACTCATAGCTTGCTGCAAAAAAACCCACAAAAATTGGCAAGACCCTAAGTACTTTTTAAGATTCTAAAGGTTAAAGATATGGTCGATTGGCATTCTTTTTAGAGCCTGGAGTGATGTTATATTTACTCCACAGAATTAAAGAGTGCACAATTAGCATTAGAAATCTATTAAATAGATATTTGGAAGAGCCACTTAATTTTCCAGTGCCACATAAATACCTGTCATTCATCCCCACTGAACTGGGCTTCATACTGATTCTCAACATTATACCTAGAATTTGCAAAACATAAGTAAGAGTAAAAAGGCAAAAAAGGAGAATATCCTTGTTTTCAAGGAGCTAGCAGATTACAGACTAACATCAGCCATGTCATTGTAGAGGTTCTATCCTTAAAAATAGGTATGTGCTGCAGCACCATGAAAAAACATACTGAAGATCAAATGTGCATTACTGCCTCTACTAGATCTTGCACCTCACTGCATTCCTTTTCTTGGTTTTATTTTCATAATAATACAGGTATAGGGCCAACAGCCTCTTCCTGTGGTGGAATGACATAGGGCCATGAAGGTACAGCTGGGTAGTAGAGTCAGATGAACGAGCACTAGTGAGAGGTGAGGGTTTGGCAGTGACAGGAACTAACCAGGACTACTAGCAACTCTGGAAAACCAAAGTAGTGCAGCCAGGACCCACACAATTTAATATACTTTCTAGAGAAAAATATGCACAGAATTTCTTTATCAAGTGGCAGACTCTAGAGGGATTTCATGGAAAAAGACTTGAAATCCTGTAATATTTTTGACAAAGCTTTTTGTTCAAGTGTAACTGCTAAGAGCTTCCAGAATGAAAAGCACAATAGGATACTTCCTATTACTAATAGGTTTTTTGTTTCATTCAGGCATATATATAATTACCTTTCATAAAAAGGTGAGACTCATTTTTGTTGATATAATCCAGCAAATACACTCCAAAATATGCTAATAGCAATGTGTCTCTGCTTAACAAATGTGAATACTTTGCAGCATTTGTGCTGACAGTGGGATGACACTGTAGAATTGTTTTCACTGTGATGTGAATCCTTCAAATCCAACAATTTCTGATGTCTACCTTCATAACCACTGAGTCAAATTTACTCCTCCTCACTCCCCCCACATTCTATGTCTGGGAAGCTGGGGAAATTGTATTCTCCCTCATTTTAAGGTGACCTCACAGATTCCCTCATCCTGTGGTTGCTATCCCAAAATGCATAGGGCTGTGCTCAACTGTGGCTTTCCAGTCTTTATTCTGGGCTGTCCTGAACTCACTTTAGATGGAGATTTGGGGGTGCCTGCATAGTATAAAAGGCTCTTTCACTGCTGCAGGTTCTCAACAATTAAGGCCTGGCAGCAATGCATAATTCTCTGATTAAAATGATCCAAATGATTCAATAGGCATGATGTTTAAAAAAGAAAATGCTCTAAATTCTGCATTGTTACAACCTACAACAACCAACCTTACAGTACATTCTCCATTTTCTTCTTTACTCCTTTGGTGACAAAAAGTGAAATCCAAACCTGTTGCAGGAGCAATTCTAGTATCCACTGACTCAGAAAAGAATCTCTAAAAGTAAATTGGTCCCTAAAAGCAACTAACTCATACCTGGAGGCAGCAGATTATTCTCCACAGAAAGTGTGAGTAATCATTTCTGCTAAATGTGTGCAAGAGGGAATATGTGCCCTGATAGAACCTGTGGCAGACAAGTCCCATGAAGGTTCTGTTACAGGGGCCAATACTGTTCAAAAGAGGACAAAAATCTTCTGAAACTTGTTTGAGGACAAGACAAGTATATACAGAGGCAAATAATCAGAGCAATCAAACAGTTCTCCCTGAACAGTTGTCAAGACCACCAATATACACGTTCTGTGCCATGAGTTTGCGGTGGTGCACATGATATGCATGCACCATAGCAACAAGATATTAATCATCAACACAGACAGGCACATGTTGGGGTAAGTCTTCAGAGATGCAAGTCGTAGGCTGTATCTGGTATACACAACAAGCCCCAACGGTACCAGTTTCAGTGCTACCTCCAGCAGTATTGCATAGTTGAATTCATTACAGCTGAGCTTATGTCTTCCTCTGAAAGATCCAAATGTTGGGCCTTGTGTATAAATGCCAGGACATGAACAAGTCCTCTTCCAATTCTGTGTCCCTCTCTCTTTGTAGTTTTCAGTTACACACCCTGGGCAAGTTCTTTGCTGGTGAGACACCACTGGAGTGGCATTGTGCCAGCACAGTCTTTGGCACTCGGAGTGATGGCAGGGATTTTCAGAAGTGCTCAAGTGAGAAGACTAGAAGTCAAATTCCTCTTATGTTCGGTCGATAGCCTGCTCTGGGTTCGTTGGCATCTATGCAATGCCACTGGTGCCCTACGCAGGCACTTCTCACTCACCAGCAATCAGGAGAGAAATAATAGGCAATGTAGAGGCACAAAACTGTGTTTCAGCAGTTTTTTTTGGTCTATCTAGATTTTTCTTTGAGGATGACACACCACTGCAGTGTACCTATACCAACCAGAATACCAGGCCCAGTATGCTGAAGAGTCAGGCACACATATTCAATGGTGAACGTGATTTGCAACTGGAAAAAAAAAATCCCATGTATTTTTTCTCTTAGTGGTGTCTTTAAACTGAGCTTGGATGTCCTCCAGCCTCCTGAATGGTGATTTGCTAAGGTTTTTGGGCTTGGAACAGTTAAGTGAAGTTTAATGTTTGTGATATGTGGGCCAGGCTATGAAGCCTCTTCTGCACTAAGGCAGTTACTAGTTCAGTCCCTGTACAGGACAGTCACTTAAGAGCTGGACTCGATGATCCTTGTGGGGTACTTCCCTTTCAGAATATTCTGTGATTCTGCAAATGAAATATACATTCATACAGAGAAACACCTGGCCATGGGAATATAGGTCAAGACTGGAAGTACATGTGACAAGGCTATGAACAGCTTTGATCATAAAGGGAACAAAAGGCTCTGTTACAGGGAATTTCTGATGCTCTCTGGAACTTCTACTTGGTGTTAGGATGCTGCTGGTGTCAGGACCTCATTGAAGGGTAGGCTTCCTGTGTAGTTGGTATTCTCTGTTAGAGACTAGGAAAACAATTATTTTTTCATGGTGGTAACAAGCACTTATATAGCATAGAGATCCTGATATCCATAGGTTTGTCTGTGAAAAGATACACCAAAGAAATTAATGTTTAAAGTACAAGTGATAAAGAGCACACAAAGGCATCACACATGAAATAGGTCAGATGCAAAAATAAAGCTGGAGAGGGGAATTTAGGCAAGTGCGATATTGTTATCTGGACTGGAATTTAATAAAGATTTAAATAGGAGGTGATGTGGTACTTCAGTGATGGGATCATTGCCTGAACAAAACTGTACTAGATTCTGCCTGTCTTTTCACAGATTCAGGTGTGCACTAGTATAACTTGTCCAACCTCAACAGAGCTGATCCTGATGCACACAAGGACATTCGCATTCAGATTTCCCAGCTCTCTCCCTCCTCTTCCCCTCAAGGTATTTCTGCTCATGTCATGTGGAATGGCATAAGTTCAGGTGTGGATCAGAGAGACTTTGAAATGGAAAATCAGAGGATACCGCAGGCCATATTGGAGAAGAGCTGGCAAAGCTTAGAACCAGGATAGCAGAGTGGTGAGGGTTAGGACTAAGGTAGGGTTGTATGGGGTGCTGTGTTTGGAGTCCCAGAGGAATTTGCAAGCCAAGAATAATGAATACTGGCAGTGCTCCACATGAGTAACAAATGCCTTATCCTGTCTAGGCTAATGACAAAATGTTACATACTGGCACTTTTAAAAAAAAAAGACGTTTGGTTTGTTGGTTTTTGTTTTTGTTTTTTTTTTAAGAAAAGAAAGATTAAAGCAACCGCTATAGCTAAACACTCTGCTTTGCTCTGATAAGATGCCAGAATTATATGACTTCTACTGTGTAACAAGGTTCTTCATGTGGGTGTAGCAGCCCCTCCCCATACCTAGCGGATACACTCTAGAGAATTTTTGCAAGTGTGAGTATTGCCTCTTGTAAGGTCACCAAGTAAAGAAAGTTAAATACATTGTATGAAGAAATTTCATGTCTTGTGTGTTTCCATAAGAGCATCACAAGATTCCTAAATGAAAGCAATTATCAGTATTTCATGCACAGGAATAACCTCCCATGGATATTATTTTTCAAAATGTTGGGCCTCTGCCCTGCCCTACCCTCCATCAAACTCATGGTAATTTGTAAATGAAGGACTAGATGTAAAAGCAAGTCAGTCTGGTTCACAAGGTACCTCCACCACTCAGCACGTAGACAGAGACTTGGCATTAGTCTCTGCCTGCGATGCTCCGTGTCTACAGCTTACTGCCATGGTACTGCTCCCTCTTTAGCTCGTAATCGGACAGACACGCCTGTAGAGGCTCGGCCCCGCCGGTGGATCTATCTCCATTTCCTCCCCCGCTCCTGTTTCTGCTCCACAGCTGCGCTCACTTGCCTGTTGTGTGACAGACACAATGCTCACTTTCTACCCAAGCTTCCCGTTACCGAGTGCCTGGTTATGCTTGTGCATACTGGGACCCGCATGCAGTCAATAAGGGCTTGTTACCTCCGGAGGGACCAACCCTGGTGTTGGAATGGTTTTCCAGGTGCAAGGCAAGTATTACCAAAAACCACGAAAAAGCACATCAGCCCCACAACAAGATCTTCAGGACTGGCTGGGCAACCAAAGCTGCGGGGCGTCTTTCGCAGTTGGGAAGGCAGGGGAAGATCTTTAGGGACGGGAGGTCTCTGTGGCTGTGGGTCAGCCATGCCCCGGGCCCTGGCGCGGAGGTACGAAGAGGATGTACACAGCCCGAGCTTGCGCCTACAGCAGCTTTCCCCGCAGGGCGCCAGACAAAAGGAGCACGGTTTGTGCACCATGAGGTGATTTCCTATGCCAAAATCACTTGCCCGCTAGCCCGCCCCGGCTGCAAGGTTCGGCTGTCACTGCCCCCGCCCGCGGCTGGGCTGGGATATGCTCCGCAGGGCTTTGCACCGCGGCAGTCCGCCGGAGAGAGCCGCCCGCGCCGGCTGGTCGCCTCCCGCAGCCCTGCCGGGGTTGCCGGGCACGGGCGTCCCTGCGCGGCCCCGGGCTCCCGGTGCCGCCGAGTGCTCCCGGCGCGGGGGGCACGGACAGCACCGCCCGCCCGCGGCCAACCTGCGCCGCCCGCCGGCCGCTGGGTGGGCGGCGCTGCCTCGCCACCATTGGCTGCGGTGCGCAGCAGCCGCTCGGCGATTGGTGGACGCCGCGGTCAGTGCCGCCCGGCCCCGCCCCGCCACCGCTTTATAAGGGGCATCCCCATGGCCGGGGCGCGTAACCTGCCGGGCGGGACAGGCACGGCCGCTGCCGCGCCCCTCCCCACGGACACGCCACCGCCCGGGAGAGCTGCCTCCGGTGGCCGTAGAGCCCCGCCGCCGCCCCGAGGGACCATGGTACTGCGGGCCTGTCGCAGCGCGGGGGCTCGCCCGTTCCTGCTGGCGCTGCTGCTGGTGCATCTGCCGCAGGGTCGCGGCCACCGAGCCACGGGGCCCCGGGTAAGTGAGTGAGCCGCCGCCCCGCCGCAGCAGGTTGCCCTGCCCCGGGCCCTGTCAGCGCCGCAGGTGAAGCCCCGGCTGCCGGTAGCGCCCCCCGGCTGCCCCTGGCGCAGACCCTCGCAAGGGCCTCCCCGCTCGGTTATTAAAAGCCGGGTACCGGCTGCATGCGCGAAGTTCATACACCCGTATTAACTTCTTGGTATTTATTGCAGAAAGCACGGGAGGGGGGAGGTTGGCAGGCTTTTATATTGCTCGTCTTGCATTTAATGTAGCCCCTGTTCCTAGCACATAGCTTTAGGACTTTTTTTAATGTTCCCAGGCAGGGATTAAATGAATCCCTGCAATAAAGCTTGATGCCTTCAGCCCAGACTTCTCCCTGTAGGAGTCTAGCTCTGTTGTTTTTTTTTTTTTTGGGTTTTTTTTTTTTTTTTAATCTGACAATGTCTGACTCTTACTGGGACTGTTAATTTCACTTACCAAACTATTACATTGCTCTGGGGGAGAACACAACATCTTTTCTAAATATGGCTCTCCCAGTGAGCGAGTGTTACCACTGCAGCACCACCACGGAGTAGCATGAGAGCTTTCAATTACAAAGCTGCAAAACAGTAGCTGTTCTTCAGCCAATGCTGCAATGAAAGCACTGCTCCGGGTAAGTGGAAAAACTTACCTCTCTGCAGGCATGTTGGATGCACTGGGCCATGTGCATTTTTCACTTAGCAATCTAAAATGCTATGAAATGTAGAACCTAATTAACTTAGATCATGGTTAGGCAAAACAAGGAGCCTTTGGAATCCCTACTTTGCTAAAGTATAACAACAAGGGACTTTAGTGCAATGTTCTAATTTTTTAATGGCTGTGCTGCTTGACCATGATGGCTATTAAACACTTCTCAGAGCTATCGCAAGTGTACTACTGGCTGTACTGATGTCCTTGTGTTCAGCTATGCTGTGTAGCCTCTTTTGTGGCCAGCTGTGCAGCAGCAACTGTTAGAACTAGTGTGATCAGAACTGGTGTGTACCATAAATTATTGGAGACCTCCTTTAAAAGATGAGGAAACACAGGGGTGCTTATGCATATATCTTTATTACCCCATATCAAGCATAAACCTCAAAATTGGAGTGGTTCCAACTAGAGAGGAGCTTTGACGTGATAAGTATTTCTGGCTGGATGACTAGGGCTCTTCATCAGCAGTGGTATCTAACTGCTTTAATGAAGAGCAATTGAAACAAAGAACAAAATAAAAAAATCCTGATGGCAGTGCATAATTGTACAATAAGCCTATATATCAAACAGTTTTCATATATGCCATTTTTATATACTGTACTTTACAAGGCAGTTTAATTGCTCCCTGCGCTGTATTGTCTTGGAATGGGAGCTACTTCAGCAGAGTGGAAAACCAAATACAAAGGACTACTGATTTACTTTTTGCTTGAACTGACTTTGCTGTTTCTCTCTTCGTGACTGGGGGAGAATATCAGTTGTGAACACACAACTACAGTTCTGTAGGAAGATGTGCATTAAAGTTTTAACATATGCGCTCTTACATGGAAAACTGTGAACTTCCAGGGTGTTTAACTCATGAAATCTGTCTTTTTGCCCTTTGAAGTGTCAGATTAAGTGCATGTGGTGGTGAGAAGTTTAGTTTATTCATTTGCGACTCTGTTGATTAATATAAGCCCCTGAGTTTCATCTCTTGTAGTGATTAGTACAGTTGTCATTAGTGTAAAGGTTCCATACTTCAGATTTCAATGAACACAAAAAATTATTCATTATTAATTTCTTAAATTATGATTATCAAGTTACACTGATATGTATTTCTCATGCTGACTTGTGATCAAGAGTGTATTCCTGTCAGGAAACCTCCCTAGGTGTGTTGTGGTGCGCTGTCTGTTGCAGTTCTGAGGGTCTGATCCTGTTGGAGAACAGTTGCAGTCTCTTGAGACATTGTTTTTTGCATGGCAGAGGGTGTGATGGACCCTTTACAAACATAAATAGAGGTAGAGCCCATGATGTGGGGAACTGTTGAACCAACTCACAAAGAAAAGCCATGAAAAATGTAGATATTGGCTTCTGGTTCCACTCAAAAATGGAGTAAATCTCATGAAGAGAATTGCTGGGTGTGATGCTTACCCTTTCACATTTTCTTTTCCGTATGATAAGCACTAGAAACTACAATATTTGCAAGCTGAAATGCTTTTAAAGGTGAAGTGCAGTTTTTAATCCTTCTTAATGAATTTAAATGACCAACAATAGTGCTTGAAGCAAGTTCCAGATCTTCCTCCTTGCATTTTCCTCTTGCTACTGTAGTGTTGCTTCTAAGCTCAGCAGCCAGCACTGTCACTGCATACATAAGCAGAAGAGTATGGCTTGCTACTGTTTGCAGGAAATGATGAAAAACTAGGGATATTGAAGAAAAATAGGTGTATCTACATCTCTTGTGCCAATAAGGAATGAAACTTTCAAATGTAGTGGGTTCAGGATAGTTACTTGAATACCATGGTAAATGACAAGTGCAGCTAGTACCTACAGGTCTGCTGAGGAAATTCTGGCTCTCAGAAGGTGTGCAAAGCTTGCTGTTTCTTGTTGTCGTGAAACTATGAGCAGTGACATAATTCCTTAGACTTGGTTAAGTGTCAGTGACTTGCAGGAAGCATCTGGCTTTTGCACATACTCTATTGCTCACTGACAGTTAATAGCAAGTGCCACAAGTGAAACCCCATAAGTGTAATACCTTGTCCTGGAAATAACTTGGAAGCCCAGGGCTGCTGTGTGACTTGGTTCCTCACTTGTCAGACTCTAGAAAAGCTTCTGCTGTGTTACACAATTGCCTGGTCACTTCTACTTCTGTTGCTCAGAAGAGCACTGGGGATGTGATCAAATGACTGTACTTGGAAGTTGGCTGTCTGAAGGATGCTGCCTTCTAGAAAAAGGTAATCAGGCATTACTTTCTATTCGTATTATCTTCCTGTGTACCTCTTTCTCTCTGCTGGGATGAGATCTGGAGTTGTGTGACAAGCCACGACTTGCTGTTTCCCCCTCCTTGGTCCCAAAGTGATAGATGGGGAGCTTGACTGGGCTGGCTCATGCATTTCCTACTGTGTGGTGCATTTAAGCAGTATTCTTTCATAGCAGATTAAATAGATTGTGTCACTAAGCTCTATATTCCTCCTTCTGGACAATTAGTTGTGACCTTTGTTTTTTCTAGTTCAGAGAGAGACCTATGTAGGCCCTCTTCTTTTTGGATCTAACTTCTGACCATTATGAACTTGGTCCATTTATGGCAGAGAACTCTTGGTGGCAGTGATGACAAATACTAGCACAGAGAAATGGTGAGTGCTTGCAGAAGGAGCAGAATGTGACCATAGCAGTCAAAACCTGTTGTACAAACAGGCTTGGATTTCTGTAAGACTGGCGATCTGTACTCTGCATTTACTGCAGAGGACTTGAAAATAGGAGGGGAGGACAGGTAGACACTATAACTTGCTTCCTAGTTTCATGCACGGAAACATGTCATACTCTCCCTTGAAAGGCATGGTGGCTTGAGAAGGTGGGGGGAACCTTGCAGTTTGGTGCTGTTGCAAAGGGAAGGTAGTAAATAGTAAAATTGGGAAGATACCAACAAATTCCAGTGCATAAATTGGAGTGCCACAGAGCAATGGGTATTCCCTGCTGCAGCTGGCTACTGGTTAGAACACCAAATAAGAAGTTTGTTAAAAAGTGCTGAAAAGGCTACTGCGGCTTTGTCACTCATTGTGGAGGAGCAAGCAGCATTGCAGCTTGTGCCAAGGAGTGGCACAAGGAATGTGTTCTGCTGTGTGTTCACTGCAACCCCACTTGGAGAGTCCCACAAAGCAAGTGTCCTTACATGTGCTCTACCAAAATTAGGAAGACTGTAGTTTTTATGGTGGGAAGAAATTAAAAAAGCACATGTGATAAAAATGCAGAGCAGAGGGCTTCATACAAAGGAGATCTCGAACAGAAGAGTGAACCTTGGGATCGGTTTTCAATGACTGAATTTTGTTTCTTGGTTTGAGCTTAATCAACGCTCTGCATTTCAAAGGTCTATACTGATAACAACTTAAGCACTTTAATGTTTTAGATTTCCTTACAGTTGGAGAGATTCATTAAATGAAGAAACAAGTACCCAAAGGCAAGCCTTTAGAAAAAGTGTCTAGATAGGACAGGTTTATTACTTTATGGCAAACAGCTTTTGGGTACAGATACTTCATTTTGGTTGTGAGAGATGTTTTTAACCAAATGGACGCTCTAATTGTGTATAGAGCTATACTAATTTTATCTTCCTCCTATTTAGACCTTTAATGTTAGCTGAATTCCTTGATATGTACCGAAGAAACTGATCTGACTTGTTTGGGTTTTTTTATACGTCATGCAACCCTGTTGAAGAAGAGGATTAATTCTTGTGTAGAGAAGTATTAAAACATTTTGTTCCAATACATTAGTATTGGAACAACGGGTCCTGTTCTAAAGAGAAAAACATTGTAGGTTTTGACTTGCTCTGTGTAGTCTTAGAGTTGGTGTTTTAACTCCTTGAGCTTCAGAGTTGGCTACAAGAATATTTCCACTCATGTTAATGAGCTGTGCTGGCCACCAAAATATTTGGTACAGAAAAATAAACTGCTCATGTATTTTTGCTGGTGGTGGCAGCAAGCTCTGTAGCTGGTGGAACACCTGAAATGATAACCTCTTGGACTAGTTTTCCAGTTTCTAGCACTAGTCATGTGCTAAGGTAGTCTTCATAGTGCAGAGCAGATGCTCTCTTGGCTTCTTGCATTTCCAGATGGCCTGAAGCAATTGGTAAGATGACTGTAAACTCATTTCAGTAGTACAGTAGCTCTGAAATATTAATACTGCTATTTAAATATCTTAGATGTTCTTATCCTGCCATCTCAAACTAATTGCGACATTACTATGTCAAAAAAACCCCAAACAAACAAAACCCCATTTGTCTCTTACTTGGCTGCTGAATCCCAGTTCTTCTGGGGCTGGCACATCTGACAGTGCAGTTAAGTGTTACACAATAAACTCACATTAAAAGCTAAACATGGAAGCAGTACAGGTGAAACTGAAGCTAATCCCTCAAGGCTGCTGGGCTGATTGTCACACTTAGCATACTGTGTGATGGCTTCCTGTCAGAGTCTCCCAGCATCTGCCAGGAGGTCTCTGGTGCTGATGAACCATCTAGGGACTTTGTGGCACATCAAACCTTGAGTCAGACTTGGTGTGCAGTGGGAGTAGTGTATTGCTTTGGTCTTTGGGTGATCTTCTGGCAGAGCAGCAGCTGTTAGAACTTGCAACTTAAACAATGAAGTCTACTTTTCTGTTGTGTTACAAGCTTAAGTACTGTCATTGCATTGGTACGACTTAAAGCTTCCTATGCCTGTTTGTCAGAAGCTCTTTTATTTGTGAAGTTCTTGCCCCAACAGTGAAGGCTGCCATTGTTGTGGGTGTATTACTTCCATGCTGGACCTTTCTGGATAAGGTGTGAGGTCAGCGTGAGCTGTTTTCTTACACAGAGAAACTACCTGGATGTGATGAAAGTGGTACATAACTGTCTCCCTCTTCTAACTGGCTCACATGAGCAGTTACAACTTGTGTTTGGCAGCTTATGTGTGAGCCACATGAAGCTTTGTGTGTCATTACTTTACTGCTCATAATTGTGAGGAGGGAGTAGTCTGGCATCAAAACCCTGAGAGAGAATGCAACTCTGCCCTTTTTTTATTTTTTTTCTCCCCTCCTCCTCCCCTTCTTTTGGGGTATGGGAAGAGCACTGTAGCTGTAAGAGAATAAATCCAGGAAAGTGTAGCAAACTGTAAAGTTTGCACTCTGGGCAATGAGAATCAGCCCCCATATAAAGGAGCTCTTTGTATTTGGCTTCATGTAGGCTATCACAGCTCTTCAGCCTGCGAGCAGTCAGCTTCCCCAGGATGAGGCCCTACCTTGAACTTATGCTCCTGCCCCATGTCCTGGATGTTTTCACTCCTTATCACAGTAGCCTTGTGATGCAACTTAGGCTCCTGTGCAATGCTGCAGTAACAATGTATATAGTGTTAGCAATGTTCCTGGGCATTAGGGAAGGGTCACCTGCTTGTGTGGTGAAGAAAACATTGCCTCATATAGTGGGCCTGCCCACTCACAAATGCTATTTCTTATAAAATTGAGATAACAAATATAGTTATGTTCCCCTACAAAAATTGCTCTGAGGGAAGCCTGTGCTACTGAGTAAAAGGCCTGCGTGCTGGAAGTGCAGTCCTTACAGTGTCAGGAGTGGTGATGGAGCAAACTGGCTTTTGGCTTTCATTCTAGTCTGTGTGACACTTTCAGGATAGTCTTAAGACTGGCCTGGGCCTGATTGAATGATGGTCAGGTTCCAGCAGCAGCCTGGAGTAGCAACCGTGGTAGAAGACTGTCCTGCCTCCCTCACTGGAGACATTCAGGAACTGTCTGGATGCAATCCTATGCGTTGTGCTCTGGGATGACCCTGCCTGAGCAGAGGTTTGAACAGGTGACCTCACTGTTGTCCCTTCCAACCTTACCCACTCTGTGATTGTCAAATATTTCTGTTGTGCTTCTGTCCTCAGAGCAGTGGCCTGGAAGCCTCCATAGTTTTCCTACTGCCTGCACTGTCCCACTCTTTGCTGGTGGTCTCCCAGCTGTAGCCTGCTTGGGAGGATATGCCTGCATGTTGGGTTTGTGCATTTTTGCCTCTGATTGGCTCATGGCTGAGTCAGCTGCTTTTGAGGGCCCACTGACAGGTGTTTTCATATGGAGCGGCACGTAGCTATGCAGTAGGGAACTGAGTGGTAGGTGTGAAATGAGAGCAAACTTAGTTGCCTTCCCCCTAAGGTCTTGCCTAGAGAGAGAAAATAACACTAGCTACTACAGGAACAGAGGCCATATCATTAAAGGTTGGCTCAGGTTTTTGGCATGTAGAGTCTGGCAGCAAAGCCTAGACAAGCTACCCACCATTGCTACTGGCAGGCTCTTCCATGCAGGTGGAGGAAGTCCCACAGAAACTGGTGTGTGTAGGCAGATAACTTGCTCTGCCATGGGCACCCAGACTCCCCTCCTGGGCTGGAGCTGGAGTTCTGAAGGAACAACTACTGCCTCTGGATGAAGAAGATGGAAGAGTGTGAGCAGGATAATGACTGCCACAGAGTACTACACTGCTCACTGCTGGAGCATAGGTCCAGACTGCATGCCAGGGTTCCGTAAACTGGGTTGCTATGCCCTAGACGCTTTGACTTAGAGTAGCTAAGGGGGAAGAAGCAGACTGTTTGCATGCACCACTCTTTCTATGCAAGGCATAGACTACTGAGAGTCTGTTTTATGACTCTATTGAGGTTGGCTCCGTAGGCTATATGGCAGCCCTTGTCGCTCTGAAGTTAAATTTGATTCACTGCTGTGGGATCATTGGAGTAATATAATTTTTCTGTTCTGAGTCTCATGGCAAAGTGAAAGAATGTAATTTCACCCTATTCTGAGTGGAAGAAGTCTGCTGTTTCTGTGCCACTGAGATACTGATTCAAGCTGGGGTTGAGGGACTGATAAAGATGAGGTCTTTCTCATGGGAGAACCTCTGATAGAAAGAATTATAGTAAGTAGAAGGGAAGGTGTGTAGGGATAAGAAAGATGAAGTAGGCTACATGAAATAACTTGCTTTTCTAAGACTTTTCTTGGCCACTGGTCCAGTTAATGATAGTTGGAATCATATCCAGAGGGAAATGCTGATCTTCAAATAGGGAAGAAAGGTTTCAAACACTTAGTGGGCAGATTCTGTTTCAGAGTTTCTTTTGGCCACCAGTCCTCTGTTACCACTACTTGGGTCACAGACTAGAAGGAATGTGGAAAATATTGTCCTCTTCCATGACAGAGATTAATTGCTTTAATTGCACAGGGAAGCCATACTCTGCCTTTTGATGAAGAAAGTCCACTAGCTCAGCTTCTATGTGTAGGATTGTGAAGTGTGGAATAGTGCTTGTTTTGTAATCTCCTGAAGTTCCAGAATACTTGGTTGAGAACTTTTTCTTGGGTTATATAGAGAACCCAAAATACAAAACCATATGATTCTTCAGTTGTAATTCTAAGACTTTGGGGTTTGATACTCCAGCAAACTAAAATAATCCAATACAGTCTTAATGTAAAGGTAACTATCTTATGTTCCAGAGGTACCATGGATGGCAGAAGCAGTGGTGTGACCACCTATAGTATGGAAGGGGAGTGAACCAGGAATCAAACAGATAAGAAAGCATCCTCAGGTGAAAACACCTGGTAAAGGTAGTGGCATCCTTTAAAATATAGCATAGGGTGACAGATGCCTAGGAAAGATGTCCAGATGTACACTGTCTCTAGATCTTACTTCTGTGTGTACCATATGCATACTAGTCTGAAGCAGATAGGATGGGAATCTCTTGTTGCAGCATAGTCTCCCTTGAGTAGCATGAAGATTAAAGAGCCTACTCTAGGTACATCAAACCATTTCCCTTCCCATTTCTTTGAAGCAGATTTATATGCAGTCTACACTTAGGCTTAAACAAATACGTGGTGGAATTAGGTGCAAGTTAAGAACTAAAAAGCCAGAAGGTCTTGGGTGTAATTTCCAAGTGGAGGATATTAAATGAGTTGGAGTTTGTGGATACAAGCCAGATAAAGGGGTTTCTGTTTGAGCCAAGAAGCTGCTTCTGATTTGGGTCTAGTTACCATACAGAATGGTGGTAACTCTCATTGGCTTCTGCCTGGAGTTCTGCATTTGGCTTATTCCTCTGCCCTTAAAAGTGAGCAGGCAAGTGTTGCAAAAGTAGATAAGCTGTGCGCAGAAGTAGCTTTTAAAAATATGTATGCATCTAGAACACTAGAGGCTTATCTACTCCAACCTTGTAGGGAAATGTGAGTTTTAATGTGTTCACTCTCAGGCTTAGTGGAAGGAAATTACGTTTAACCTAGAAATCCATAGGACTGGTATGTGTAAAATGAACAGGGGTGTTCATGCAATGAATTTTTTGCTACACAATTCTAGAGGTTAACTAGACATATTTCCCTTTCTGCGTCTTAACCTAAAAATATGTAAATCTAGATGAGCTTGATCCTCTCTTTTTAACATAAAAACAATACCAATATCTACTGCCAAAGCTTTGGAGTTCTAGCAGGTAGGGGATTGGGTGCAAGTGCTGCCATAGCTTTCTGTTTTGGTAAACCATTGCCAAATGGTTTATTGCTGCAGCTGCTGCTGGTGTTACTTGCCCTCTGTTAGCTGCAATGCGTCTGAAATATTCCTGAAAATTAGGCAAGATGCAGAAATCTGTTCTACTAGAGCTTTAACTTAACTTCTGAAAGCGATTGCCATGGGATTTCTTAAATGCGCTGCACCTGTGTAGAAGTCCAGGGGTTTACTTCTTGCCTATAAGAGAATGGTGTTTCTGGCTGCTGTACCTAAAGGCCTCAGGTTATTCTAGAGATGCTGCCCTCCAGCTTTGTAGGGAAAAAGCTGAAGTGATAACAAAGCGACACTGCTTAACTGGATAGGCAGTACCTAGTGGAGAATAAGGTATTTCAGTGGTGGCTGTGCTAGCTAACATGTATCTTATGCTTTCCATAAAGGGTGGTACACTCTAAAGAATTTTGCTATGACTTGTTATCAAGGTTGTTACACCAGCATTCCTCTCACTTTGTCAGTGTCTCTGGACTGTCTTTCCTTCCTTATTATTGCATAGGTACTGACAGTGTTTCTAGGACCAAGAATCATACCCTTTGGTCTAGGTTTGAAAATCAAAGCTGTCTTCTATAGGCCTTAGTTTTTTAGGTGCTCCGTAGAGCCAGTGGTGTTCCGCTTCACAGAGGCAGGATGTTCTCTCAGGGGCAGTAACTGGTCTTGCAACCACTTTACCCTCCCAGTTCAAGACTGCCCTGTAGAAGGAGTAGTAGCTGCAATTTCTACAGATTACAGAATGGTCATAAACATACTTGGCTGGTGGTAGCATATTAAGGATTCTTAAACCCATTGTTGGGAAGTATGTCAGCCCAAATTTTTTGTTTTGGCTGCCCATCTTCAGGAACTTCCAGGGAGCTGAGTGCTCTCTTCACAGTGAATTCTGAAAGTGATTTATGCTCTAAATTGGTGGTGGTTTCCTTTTTCTAAATTAAGGACCTAAACTACTACCCTTCTTGAAACTTAAAGTTGTTAAAATCTAACTGTAGGAACTCTCGTGAACTTCATAGCTCACCTATAAGTTACATGCACTCTAAAAAAATCAGGATTACATTTAGTGGCTAATTGAGCATTAAATAACCAGACGGGTTAAACTTTTGTCATGTTGCCACTGGAATAGGTATCTCTTGAGGGTGAATAGAGTGGAGAGTGAAAAGCAATCAGTGTGAAAGTATGGCTGTTAATGCTTTTCTTGTCTTTGACCTCAGTTGTCAATGAGGCTATCTAAATTTCAGGATTTTTATTGTGAGTAGATACCTAAAGGAGTTCCAAACTGGCTGGATTGCGAACAGATGTTGAGCTTTTCTTTGCCACAGAAGTGCTTCTTCACCTGAAGCACTCGGGGAGCAATACTGGAGCTGAAACTAGCTGTTGCTCATCAACATATTGCAGTGTATGTTTTGCAGATTTCTAATCTGGATATAAAAGCACCCACAAGACAAAGCACCTTAAGTCATTTGCACTGTTTTGTAAAACTGTTGGTGTGTAAACAGGTATAATGTATAGCTGTTAGCTTTTATCCTAGGAGGATGAAGCTATGCTGGTTCATGTGTATGTGGTTCTTGCATGAAAGTAATTAAAAAAAAAAATCAGTTCCAATTTCCAAACTGGAGTTTTGCCTGTACGGTGAACTTCACAAAAATGCACTATATATTCTAGAATACTAGGATTTTTTGGTGCTGGAACAAACTGAGTTGGAGTTAAAAAAAGTCTGCCATACTTGAGTAATTTTGAGCATTCTTAAAACCTGTCCTTCAACATTTCTGGATTTGACCCAATTGTATGACAAGTACATTTTGAGCCCAAAGATTTGAGACTCTGATCTAGCTTGAACACCTGGTAAACTAAGTTAAAAAAAAAAAAAAGTAAACTAAGTTTTAAAGTTTCCTGTTGGAACTCTTAAGAGTTTACTTAAGTCTTCAAGTTTTTCTTCTAGATCTGCTGGCAAACAAAACCAAAAATACTTCCACAATTGCTTCTTGTAATTCAGGAACTTTTCCCTTTGCTTCCTGCTGAAGTCCCAGAACAGACTGGAAGACTTCAGTAGTAAAATGCCATGCAATTTGTAAAAAGGATTTGATTTTACTTGAAAATTTAAAAAAACCCCAGGCAACACTGCTGTTGAGTGAATGACAGTCCCAAATAGAAAGTCTAACTTCAGCTCTCAGCAAGTTTTTCTCTGTAGCAAAGAATATAGAGTAATAAGCGCATATATCTTTTTTTCCCCGTTTCTAAAAAAAGATAGGTATCTCATCGCAGTGACTGTTCATCCTGTGAAACTTGATACCTTCTTGGGTTTCCCATGCCACTTTAGCTCATTATTGCTTTTCTTGAGAAAATTTTCACATCTCAAGTGGGAAGCGTCTACTGTGGCTACTTCCAAGTTAAGCTGTTCACTAATAGTGTCACCTTCAGAATAGCTATAGATGCAAAGCTTCTGACTAGCTTTTTCTTTGTCTAGACCCCTGTCAAAATCTGCTTCGTTCCCTCCAAGATATAATATACTCTCTGGGTGTGCCTTTGTTCAAGCAGGACAGTGGGAGTGGGAGAACAGTTATGAACTTCGTAGTTTTTGCTGTACCCTGCCTGAAGCCTTCCTCCTGGTGAAGGTGTGTCCAATTTCAGCAATTCACACTTTTTCTTTGGAAATCATCAGGGCAGGTAAATCAAGTTAAACTGCACGTATATACTCCACCTGACATATTTTGCTTCAGTTTGTTCAGGATTGATAAACACACATGTAGAGATATAACCAGCCTTTCAGGGCAATGATTAAATGCAGCATGTCAGAGCAAAAGCTAAAGATGACTTTCACTTCTCTTTCCTTGTCTTCACCTTGCATGAAACTGTGGAGAATACAGACACTTGTGTTCAGGAAGTGCCAGAAGGCTGATGATAGACACGATGAGGTCACCTCTGATTAAGAGGACAAAATAGGGTGTTATCTTTGGCTTGTCTCTGGTTAGTATTTATTAGAAAGCAAACGTAGGGATTACCACAAACAACCTAAGCCAAGCATGTCAATTCTTCAATGTATGGTAGACTGATGTTCATGCATATCCATGCATTTCCTAAGGCGACCAATTAGGATCAAATGAGAAGAGATAATCTTGTTAAATCTCATGCCAGTGTTCAGATGGGTAGAACTATACTTATCTAAAATTGCTTTAATGGGACTTGCTAGTGGCTTTTGTTTCACTAGTAGATGCTGTTGTAAAAACACACGATTCTCTTGGCATCTGTTTTGTTGAGGTGATTGACACCAGTGCTAGGTACTGCTTACACAAAGTATCTGTCACTACTGGATTAAAAAAAAAATACTGACTGAAGACAGCATTTATAAACGCTGATACTGATGAAGCTTGTTTAGTTAATGCCCTATACTGAATTGCAATCAGGATTTGATGACTTTGAATAGAGGAAACCTCTTAATATAGGCAAGGGGCAGGGTTTGAGGAAGCATTTCTTACCCGAAGAGCAGGCAGTACTTTCTTCTACTTTTCCCTGCCCTGCCCCCAGCCCCCTCCCTCCTGCCTCCGCTTTTATTTTTATTTTTTGATAAAGCAGCTGCTACAGTATCTTTTTAATTGAAACTCCTGTCAACCTGCTGTCCTGGTTTTATTCATCTTGAGCACCTGGCTTAGAGCTTCAGATCCCTGAAGTGAAGGAAAAGCACCAGGAAGTTTCCGCTTACTTTAGGGAGAGACATTCTTCTGTCTTAGGTATTTTTTTGGGGAGAAAGCTGATGGTACCCCATATTATCTTGTTCTCAGTTGGTGGTTCTTAGAATGTACAGCTGGCTCTTGGGAATCTTTCTAGATGTATTATAGGGTACCATCTATGTTTTATCTAGTGCTGTATGCAGAGTCTGCTCAGCTTGAACAGTTTTAGTTGAACTTACTGCTTTCAGACAGGGAGCTTGACTTTGCAGGAAGCTTCTCTTTAAGTGTGATTCTGCTTTAGGGAAAGTTTTTGTGCAAATTGCGAAATATTATAAAGTCATCCCACTTTAAAGCTCAAAAGGTGACGATTCAACAAACACTACAAGGTACTAAAGAGGCAGTTGTGGAGGCCTGAATGAATATCTGGCAAGTGTCTGTCTTAGCTGAAGCTTGTGTTCCACTTTGGTAATAGCAGTATAAGCTCTTGGGCTAGAAAAGTGAATAAAAAAGATAGATGTTTCTTTACCAGCCTGAAAGGCCAATGGTTCTGGAAAGACGGGAGAGTTCAGAAACTGATTTGGTGTCAGACAATGTGACAAAATTAAACAGAACTGTAATTGTTCACTTGCATTCACTTAATTCTGGATTTCTTTCCTTGTTTGGTTTATTTGCTGGTTTATTCACTTATGCCAGGGAAAGCTTCCTTTCTGGATTTCAGACCATCCCTATATTTCTTAAGTCTCACTCATGCTGTACCTCTAGTGACAAGCAAACTGGCACCAAGTTATCCACAGGACCAAACAACATGGCCAGTTCTTGACTAGAGTGTAAGGATTGTGCATAGAATCTGCAAACTGGAAAGGTTTCTGCTTTTCTTCTTGCATTTGTGGTTGGCTGACCTTGCTGAGCTGCCAGACCTCTCCTCACTTCTTCCTCCACTCCAGCATGGGTTTTTCTTATGGACTCCAATCTTCCAGAAAAAAATCTGCTCCCTTGTGGGCTCTCCATGGCCTGCGGGTTCCTTCAGGAAATGTCCAAGAGCTCTGCTGTGCTATCCTTTCCATGGGCTGCAGGGCAATACCATCTCTTCCTCCACGGCCTCTTCTGTGAGCTGCAGAGGAGTCTCCAGTTTGGTATCTAGAGCTACCAGGTTTCCTTACCATGCAACCCTAATGGAGGTGGTCAGACCAGGTTCTACACTGTTAGTCAGCATTGCTGCTCCTGCAATGCTGCCTTGGGTTGTAAATCTCTCAGTAGAGTCGGCAATGGTTTTGCAGTGCTTCTGGAAGTACCACCAACATGAAGTTCACATGTCAGTCAAACTGGTTGTGCCTTGAAGTTACCTGCTTCAATCCGTTTCAAGGCAGTGCAAATATCTTAGAGGTTGCATATAGATTTGGTGTGAAAGGTGCCAGTGCACCTAAGCAATATCAGAGAAGATATAGTCTAACATATATCCTGCTCTGTGCTTTTAATCTTTTTTTTTAGGATGTAGCCTCAAATTGACTGAGTACTTTCAAGTTCTCTTCCCCATGTGAATGTAGATTTCAGTATTGATTGTGCCACTCTATTTTTTCCATATGAGTGCCTTTGCTTTTGGAGTACTGCAGTTCTGTACAGTTTGAAAACAGCTGCTTTGCAGGCATATGTGTGACTTACTGGGAGTAAGCAACTTCCATAGTAAGGAAGGGGAAATCCTGATTGCCTTGATGTTCTTTGGGGGTTCTAGCTTCTACACACTTCTGGTGCTTCAGATCATGGCATATTGAAGCGGGTTCTCTGGCACTGAGTGGAGTGCTAAATCCCACATGAATTCAAGCACCACAGGCTATTCATTTCTGTAAGTTCAGGCTCCATGAGAAGCCTCTAAAAATTTTGACATGGCACTGGCATACCCAAGCCTAGGGACTGGCTTTTCATCTTCCCCGTTTGGAAGGGGAAGAGAGCACACAGTTAATGATAAGCCATTACTAGTCTTGGTACTGAATAATTCTGAAAAAGGACTGTCAGTAATTGTATATCCTGGCAATCTTTGACCTGGGAAACTTATTGGAGCATCTATATAACATCTGGATCTGGTGGGCTGCATCCTTGGCTGTGGATAAGGATACCTTGGTACCCTGATGAAAATGTGTTTGGTCCTTATAGCCTACTTTGAGTTACGTCATTGCTATCCATTGAGGTATAGGATCATGATAAAAGTTTACACCAGTTCTAATTTATGAGCAATTCTCTTAGAATTCAAGTTGCAGGAGCTGAAACTTGACATGTAATAGTGCAAGTGCTCTGTGCTTGATAGTGGAAAGGAATATGAAATACTTAGAATAGAAGTAGCTTCAGGGAAATGCTACTGCTCAAATACTGAAGTTGGCTACTTAAATATTCTGTATGGTGACATCCTGTGAAAGTTGAACAGCTTTTACAGGATGAGCTCTCACTATGATCCTGCAGTTCCTGATAGCTGTGCTGGCTGTAGGGATGGACCATGCTGAAAACGGGCTGTATGTCAAAGACCAAAACTTGACTTCTCTTAGCTCTTAAGGGTTTTTTTTACTGTTGCTTGAGGCTAAAATGTTTCTGTCTTTAAATTCTGTCTTTAGCTAGACAGCAAGCAGCTAGTAATTTTGGTCACAAATTATCTCCAAACTGGATACGAATAAACCTTTTTAAGTTTCTAGAATCAGATAACTTCTCTACCATTTTAATCTGAGGATTTAGGACTTTACCAAATTGTTTCTCAAAGCCTCATGAAGACTATGCCACTGTAGTAATTCAAAAGCACTTATCGACCTTACACTTGAAAGCAGTAGTAAAACTATTTACTTTCCTTGCATTACTTGTTTCCTTTTGGCAGGATTTTGTGGAAAATACAAGCTTTAAGTAGTATATAGTAATTTTGTATAAAAAAAGTCTATCCTAGCTGTGGAAGAAGCACTGCTTGAGTTAAGATTGTTGGCAATTAAGGGCAAGGACAACAAGCTTAGTTGGGTGCTCGTGAGCTGTAACAGCCTCCTGTTTCCAGTCAGTTTTTCTGCCCACAAACAAACACTTATGCTGCATCTGTTCTGTGGTCTGTGTTTCCAGGCTCATGTCTGAGTGTGCTTTCTGATCCCTAGCTATGTTGGATAGGCCTACTGTGAGCTACAGCCAGACAACTGTGTCTGGACGGACAGATTTTGTTTGCTAGTTGTATGGCTGTAGCTGGATTTAGTCACTTGCATTGGTGGTCAGGCCTGGATGAAGGACAGCTGCTGAAAGCAGTCTAGACAGCTCTAGTCTCCTGGTTGAAGTGCTGATATATTGTGGAAGTCGAGCAGTTTCTAGAGTACAGGAGCTCTTATGGTACTGCAGTTCCTGATAGCCAGCCTGTGCTGGCTATAGGGATGGACTATGCTGAAAATGGACTCTTTTGTTTCTACTGACTTAACACTTCTAGTTATCAGGCAGTTTAAGACACTTGGAAGTCCTTCAGCTGTTTCTTTCCTGCCATATACTAGTGAATTAAGTAAAGTTAAATTTTGAAATGACTTCTAAAAGCACAATAGTTAAAAAATCCATGGCTGCTTGCAGCTGTCATCTTTTGGAGACTGGACACTCAACTTAGTGACAGTAGCTGCATTTCTCCTATGTCAGAAGCCCAGCTTCTCCACTATTCTCAAGGACTAGCTTATTAACTCATCCCACCGTTCATATGCTTGCACATCACTGGATCAGAGATGTTGGTTCAGTGATGGTATCTCTAAGCAAGAGGCAATGGTGTGACTTATGAACACTGTGTGGCAGAATTTGCTATCTTCTCTACTTCTGTATTGGGTATAATTGAACACTGGATTTGTTTGGGCTATCTGCAAGAGTTTATCTGCTAAAAGAAGAAAACTATACATCTCTCCAGGAGACATTTGGGGTAACCTGTATGCACCAAACTTGGCATTTAATTAGTTGTCTCCTGCTGCTTGTTTGGAAGCTTTCACTGCACACTTAGTGTAGTGGTTGGTGGGTAGATTCAAATTGTTTACACATACTTTTGAACTCTCCAAGGTTGTCTACTTTGGCCAACAACTGTAGAAGACACGCGTGTGATCTGATAAGAGTATTGCCTGGACTTCACAGAGCTGGGTTGATGACCTGGAGGTGCTCTAAATTGGCATACCTGGTCATGTTGTAGTTCCACTCACTGAACTGTGAGATACAACCCCTGGAAGAAAATTGTTGTATCACACTGGTTATGACATTACTGTGTGATGCCCGGGGCAAGCTGGTTTCAAAGCTGGTTTCAAGGGGAGCAGCACTTGAGGGGGTGATGTGGCTCCTCAGAACATGGAAGAGTTACCTGCAGTGCACTAGAAACTGAATTTTCAAGAAGTTTTGGTGGATGGCTTTGGCCCTGTGTATACCCTGAAAGGTCTTTGCCTGAACAGGGAAAGGAAACTGAGACCTCAGGTATGGGTGTGATGAGCTAGATTTAGCCTAGCTAGATCATGCTATTAATTTAGGCTTTTAACATTTACATTCTCTCTGCTATTAAGTCCTATGGCCGACCTTTGCACAGCTTGACAGCTGCTTTTTTCCCCTCCATTGTCAAATATTTAAGTACTTGTTTGAAATAGAACAGTGAGCTGATTCAGGGCTGAGTGCAGGGCTTCTCTGTTCATCTGTTGCTTGTTAAATCTGAATGCAGGATTGTCAGTTGCCTTTAGTTGTGTTTAGGTTTGCAGCATGCAAAAGTGGAAATCTGTCATGGGTGTCTGTAAACACAGTATGTTAAAACATTCAGTCTGCAAGTATGAGCAAGGTACTTGATTGGAATGAGGGAAGTAGGCCTGGCATTCGTAGGGATGTTGAACTTGGTCCGGAAGGGAAGAAGAGTACTGCTGTCTGCAGATGGGGCAGAGAATGCTCAGAAATCCTCTCTGACCCCTAAATTACAAAAAAAAAAATTGAAATTAGATGGCAAAAAGTTTACCAGTGTACACAGAATGGGTATATATGGGTTGATTTGATTTGTGGCCTGATTAGGTGAATTGGCTGGTGTAAGCTAAAGGCTAAAATCTTGCATCGAGGCAGTTATGATAGCCATGGGATGTTTTTTCATGTGCCTCTCCTGGTGGAGAGAGGATTTTGAGTAGGGCAAGCTGGTACCGAAGTCTGAGTTCCCTATAAAGCAGAGGGCAAAGCCTGTCCCTCCCATGGAATCCTGCCCTCTTGTGGCTCTGGATGTACAGGGGATGGCTGCCCTTTTACCTGGAGCACCTGCCCCCGGGTGTGCTGCTCCGCAGCAGGAGGCAGCGGGAGGTGTGTGTGCTGAGCACACAGCTGTACTCTAAAGAAAGCCACGAGGAGGAACAGTGGAAAACATCCAGGAAATACTTCCCAACTGAAATTATTTAAATATTATGGAATGCCAAACATTCCAGAAGCGGCATCTGGGGGTACTTAGCGTTTTTAGGCTGAGAATAAACCCTTTCTGAGAGAAGCCTACTGCAGAAGAGTTGCAGCGTTCTTTTCTGTAAGAGCCTGGATTTTTGAGCAAAGAATCAGAAACTTTGATGATAAAATGGAAAGGTAGCCAAGACAGACTTTCAGAATTGCACAGTGCAGAACTGCTTCACCAGTGTGGTAAAACCCATCTTCAAGCCATGTAGATAAATTACACGCGACTTTATTCACAGTGCAAGAGCCATGGAAGGCTGTACAGGCTTGGGAACTTGGAGCAGTTAGAGGCCTGTATGCTACAGGTGTGCCCTGCTAAGAGGTTCATCTCCTAAAGGAATTGGTTAACATTGAATGCTGTTGCCTGTGTGCTCTCTAACACTGTTTCTCGTTCTTTTGAGGAGTAAAACCTAGGATGCCCAGTGTTTGTGTAGCTATAGAAGGCTGAAAGGTGTTTGGTTGCATAATGGGATGTCTGTACTTGCTCACTACCAAAAAGGAAAACTTGAGTTTCCAAGGTCAAAACTGTTTGCAAGACTCTGCCTTTAAATCTAATATTTAGATTTACTGTGTCTTCTAATAATGATGTATTAGTTCAACTTTCATTCAGTATGTTGTTGGTGAAAGTTAATTAGATGCTTTAATTCCACTTGAATAGTCTGCCTGACCAATAACATAATTAATTGACAGTTTGTCATTTAGAGTTGTATGCATTGGTGTGCGGCATATACTGATAAGGTGTCTGAGAGATGGCTTTCTTGCATACTTAGTCATGAAGTGCTTTGAACTGGGAATTGAGCAATTGCCTCTGGGAGCAACTAAAAAAAGCAGTGGAAGTTGTAGCTAGACTACGATACTGAATGAACAAAGATTAGGTTATGCACAACTCCTAAATAGCTTCAACAGTTTGATTTTATCATGGGTACTACACTTCATTACAGTTGTGTTGCTGCATTTATCCACTCAGTCCTGTTTGCTACTGAACTTGATGGACATTCCTGTGCTAGATTGGAAGGAGCAATACTGAGAAAGCAGTTCCTAAAACAGGCGTTCATCTCCTGTAGCTCTTAGAGCAGTTGGCTTGAGTGCATCTGCCAAAGCGTATTAGCTGTTGGTCTCCCACAAAGGTACATGCCTGAGATGTGGCATTTTTAACTCTGGGCTTGTCATGAGCTAAGTGGGTTTCTCTGTGAAAGGGAACAATGTTAACAGTAGTCCTACTTGATCTTCTATCACAAGTCTACTAAACTAGATTGTCAGCAGCGTGTATATGCTGTCACAAATTTGCATAGTTGGAACAATCCAAAGGAATTGCCCTTGAAGTTTTCAGGAAGAATCTATGCAAGCTGTGAGCCAGTTCAAGAATTAAATGCTACATCAGACTGGGTACTTCTTCTGCCTCTTCTTGTCTGTCCTTCCTAAACTGAGAATTTTTTTGCATGTGATTCCCCATTGCTTTTTTTGGGGTGCCATACCGTATTTCTGTTCCTAATTAGGTGGATGAGGGTTTATTTTAACTTTACAGAGGAACTGCCATGTGTATCTAGATTTAGAGCTGAGAGGAAGTGCCATCACTGCACTAGAAAACTTCCTAGAAAACTAGAAGATCCTTCACTGCTTCTCTCTATGCTTTCTATCCCACAAGATAGTTAGGTGATGGGAAGGGACAGTGCCTGGACCTTCTGTGTTGTGCTAACCCTAAAGGGTACTCCTTTGTGATCCTAAATGGAACTTTGCTCTGCTGTAGTTGGGTTGGTGCCATGTTTACGCTTAGTTTGCCCCAAAGATGGGGGAAGGGAGGAATGTTGAGTATCTTCAGCTTGCTACAGGATGTGATTAGGTAACTTATGAGGATTTTCAAGTCTTTCAAACCACAAGTAAACATGTCTCCAGAGTCTTACATGGATGCTCAAAGTCTCTTTGTCAAACTTGGAGCATCAGGATGGTATTGAATTTCTGCTGTTTTGGACAGTCTCCTTTGACAGGGAAGGTACAAACTGGTGTTGGAGAGGGAAGCAGGCTTTTGTAGGCCAATAAAGGAATAACTTGCCCTTTTGCTACTGAGGGTTAGTATCTTACGGTTTTGGGTAAGCTACTAATGAAGTCATAACTTAGTTTTATAAGAAAAACTGGCATGTTATTCTTGGCCTTAGATTATTTTATATATATATATATAAACTTAAAGTTCAAACAAGTCAAGTAACTCCACAGTAAGCCTGCCAGGCAGCCATTCAACTGGACTGCCTCTGGCTTTGGTACCACCTTTGCATATTTCTAACTAATGTTTCTTTAACAGATAAAAAATCTAGAACAGTACATAGTGGAAGTCTGTCTTGTCCCTTGGTGCAATACTCACGCAGTGGTATAAGAGAACTCTTCTCTGTAGAAGGGTGTTTTCTGTACTGTTTAGGTTAAAGCAGTAGCACTGCTTCATTCATTGCTATCCAGTGTTATTCATCCATTTCCTGTGTTAGATATTCAGGCTGCATCAGCCAGCACCTCTCTATTGTTCAAACACTGCATGTGAGTGAAGCCACAGCTGTAATTGTTCAGAGGTGAGAGGAAAGAGCTCTGTGGTGTAAGGAGTTAACCACATACTACATCTGACCACAGCGATGCATCATTATAGTATTTTCTTGGGTGTGCTTTTGGTATCTATGAACATGACCAGAGGCTGGGGAAGAATAGCTTTCCAGGCATTAAACACTTGAAGGATGGTGGTAGCTTGTGCTTCCTTTTATCTTTTCTACTGGCTTGTTTTGTGAATTTGAGTAAGTTACCATCTCTATAGGTTTTCACCTAGAGTGGGAGAATGCCTGCCTTACAGGTATGTGTCAGAGCCTTTTTCCTAGTAAATATGCTGTAGTCCACAGATAAAAGAAGTCTTAGAAGTGCAAAACCTCTGAAGCTGCCCAGCATACTTCTAATATATCCCCATTAAACAGCTGTTTGGCAATGTCTAATGCAATTTCCAGTTAATGAGGGATGTTTTAAACTGATTTTTTTACTAAGTCTTCTTTATTTCATATGAGGCAGCCAAGTATGTATCCTGTTGGATTTGATTGGATCCTGGTCATTCCTGTTCTTCAACAAGACCTGAAATTATTCTTGTTCATGTGTTGCACAGCACCTAAGGGAATTCCTGTATGAAAGCTCAAACAAGAGCAAAGAATGTCTGGGATGTTTCTGTGTCTCTGTCAGTTTGGGAACTGCAGAGAATAAACTCTTCCAATCTCATTCCTGCAGTCTGGTAAAACTTGTAATTAGATACAGTAGATTTTTGTCTTCACTTCAAATTTAAGAGCAGAAATGTCCTCAAGCGGGAAAAACTGTACCTACACAGAATTACAGAAGTGTCTTGTGCTTTCTAATAAATCTGAACTTGATAAAGATGCTGATGTAAGTAAGCATGGTTCTTTGTAATTCAGGGAGAAAAATAAAGATTTTGGCCTGGACAGGCTGGAAACACATGGTGGGGGAGGTAAAGGCCAGTGTCTGTGAGAGAACTGGGGGATTAGTATCTAGTAAAACCATGGGCCATTAGGAAATGCAGACAGGCTTGAGGGCGAGAAGAATGAGGAGGGCAGCGTATCTGGTGCATAAGGCATGTATTGCCTACATGAAGTTCCACCCTGGTGCCTTAAGGCTGGTTTGCAGCCTCTGAAATAGTAGTGCCTTGGGATGGAAAGGTAGATAGGTCTCTCCCTTTTCTTCCAGAGGGTGCTGCTGGGAGCACTATTTCCTTTGCATCAGTATACAGCAGTGCTTCTTCACTCAGAGTTGCTGATGACTCAAGGGACAGGTTAATATTGTAGAACTTGCCCTTCCTCTCAACAGTTTGCTTCTGCACCCCAAAGCCTCAGTGCGAGGAGTAGGTTTGTTAGGTGTCAAGAGATTTCTTGGCTGTCTTGGGGACTGGATGCAGCTTATAGGCTGCCAGCTGAAGTTACCTATCTAAGAGTGTCTGAGGTGAAAGTGGTCTCTCACTGTTTTCTGTAAGCCTCAGTTATTTTGGGCTATATATTTATAGGCATTAAGTGTCTGAAACAGAATCCATGCTAATTGCTGTATTAATTTGCTGCAGGAGGACATGCTTGCTTTGGAAGAACTCTTAGGGAGGGTGTCCTAGTTATAGTGGCTGGGACCAGTTTATCACTGTGTGGGTGTAACTGGAACTGTGTATTCCATACCCT
The DNA here is from genome assembly GCA_013396735.1 of Grallaria varia. Taxonomy (NCBI): domain Eukaryota; kingdom Metazoa; phylum Chordata; class Aves; order Passeriformes; family Formicariidae; genus Grallaria; species Grallaria varia. Next base: position 79,725 of record VWZG01002138.1, read on the forward strand.
CTCTGCCATTTATCATGAACTGTTAATGATGCATTGTTTGCAACAGCTGCCCAGGACACACCTGACACCTCTGGCTATGAACTGGGTGTGTGAGAAAACAGAGATAAGGAGGGTTCCCTGTCTTCACACCAGTGATTCAGGCATGATAACTCCCCTCTGGGAGTCATTAGCACTTTTCATACCCAACCTGAGGGGTCATGTCTGCTAATGGACCATCAAGTAGACCAAGATATTCTGTGACTTACTGAGTAAATTGCCNCTGTATCTCTTGTAATATTTTTTATTAAATTGTAGTTCTGACTTCTAAACTCTTTTGCGTTGGGTTCATTTCTCCTGCTGGTTCACCTTTAAACCAGCACAGAGGGAAAGGAGGTAAGAGCTAGAAGAGTGATATGATCTGTGAGCTGCCTTGGCACTAGATGTGCTCTTCACTGCTTCTAAAACATCTCAGAAGGAAAAAGGCTTATTTTTGGCATTGTTTCCTCTTTATTGTAAAGTATAAGGAGCTAAATTGAGATTGTGGAGAGGGGCCTTGGATTAAAAGGCTCATGCAGATAGAGATCACTCCTGATAAACCATATTTGGGTTGGCTACAGATGAGTTGTTAAAACAATCTTTGTGGTGAATATTGTTTGAAAAAACCCATACAGTCTTTGGAAAGATCTTCACAGTTGAATTCTGTGACTTTTGTACTGGGCTTTCATTTGACCCTTTCCTTTGCCATTCTGCTTGCTGTCCTTTAAAGTTCTGTTAGTGTCTTTCTGTATGTTCAGTTTGGTTTTGCTTCAGGTTTTCTTCGCAGATATCGTAGTTTTTCCTTAAATGTGGAGTTGAAGCTCCTTCCTGATATAGGCTAGGATACCAAGCTGGTGCCATGTATTATCACCATGTAAAACAGTTCTCAGGACAGTAAAAAGTTACAAGATTTCTCAGCTGTTTCTGATTTATTAAGAGTCTAATTTCATTATGACTAAACTTGCTTTCTCAGGCAAAATTCCTCCACTCTTCCTTGGTTCTTATGGAGAACTTAAGCTTAGTAAGCTGGAGAAGTCAGTGGATTTGAGAATCCCAATTCCCTGTGGTTATGGCGCAGATACTCACCCAGCACTTTAAACCAGTGCAGACAGTTTAGCATGTGGGAGGAATTCTATGGGTCAGTGAACAGTTCTGCTAATGATGACCATAAGAGTAAGTCCTCTCACGAGCAAGCTGTTGAAAAAACCTCAAGCTGATTTCCTTGTTAAGAAGGCATACAGCAACAAGAAATTACAGGAGCTGTGTCCTGTGCAACTACCTACTGTCTCCTGACCACTGGTTTAATTCTATCTGACTCTACAAAAATGAAAGTAACTTCTGTATTTGGATAAATATCCTTTGTGTACATGGACATTGCTTCATCATCATCATGGCTAGGCTTTACGAATGAAGATCTGGGGGATATTGCATAAGGGTACTAAAAATACATAGCTCAGTAGACGGTACATCTGTGAAGAAATTTATTGTAGGAGCTTAACTACTTAGTAGGTGTCTTAAAACAGACTTTTGGTGATACTTCTGCAGTGCGAGAGTTGTATATATTTGTGGGGGACAGTTTGCCTGTTGCTCTTGTATCCTGTATTCCAGTTAGGGAAACTAGACTGTGAATGGAAAAAGCAGTATGTTCAGGGTTGTGATGCTGCTGCTTTTGGTGGGCTGGTGCGGATCAAAGGAGTGAGGGAGGTTCTTATTCTTGGTGCTTACAGGGAGAAGAGTGACTAGTGTAAGCCTAAAATTTTATGATAAAATACTGTTAAGCTGGGGGAATGATTGTAATTAGAAAATGGAGCTAGGTGTCCAGGGACAAGGTAACAAAGTGAAGTCAAGCTAGCTAGAGTGAATCCCTCAGGCAGGTCCCTCGTTGTGCATTCCCTCCATTAATCCATTCTGGTACAAGTCTGTTTGGATAGGTGTTGCTATGGATGTTGACTCTCTTTTTGGGCAGTCCTGGCTAAATAATGAGATTAAGATGAGCAGCTCTAGTATGTAGTTATGAATCTATCATGTGGCACCACCATGAGGAGTAGTGCTACTCCAAACCAGTACCAGTGTCTTTCTGCCTGGACTGTTTAGTACTATGTGGGAAGAATGTGGCCTGAAAGTAATGTTTGTCCTGGGCTGCTTCTGCTGCTGAAGATGACTTATGCTTAAGTAGAAAAAAAATGAGGAAAAGTAGGATTAACTAGTCAGAGTGACTTGATGGGATTGTTTTTCCTATGTGCTTACTATGCAATTTGACCAATAATTTGGGTTAATTGCCATCTATTTAACAATATGGTCTAGGCTGTAAAACTTTGTAAAGGCTAGCTGCTAATTTATGCATCCTCCTATAAAAACAATCTGCTGGTTTTGAGCTAAAAAGGTGTCTTTTGGATCTTCTTCCTTGCAGGGTACAGTTTTGGACAAGGTATGCTAATTCTGCCTCTTTGAGTTGACAAATGGTGGACAAGAGCTTCTTTTTGTGTAGAGATATTAAAAACAGAACTAGTGTAATTTCAAAGAATCTTTAGGTCCTTGAACTTTCATGGTAAAGCAACAGTAATCATCTCCTAACAAAAATCTCCTCTCTAAATTCACATATTGAGTTTCTGTGAGTGTGCTGTTTTTATTCCTTGGTTTGGTCTCTTCTCAGTTCAAGCTAAGCTTCCTTTTATGAATACTTAGCCACCTAAAGCATTGCACACCCTTAGAGCATGCTAGTTCAGGGAACTGACTTGAAGAAATATGTTTGGGGCAAGTGTAATTAACATTAGTCAACCTGTCACTTGTGGAGATCAGGCGCTCCAGCTTTGTTTTCTACTCTTTAGCACTTCATTCAGTAACAAGTTTTAAGGTTTCATACTTAGGTTCTTCTGGAGAAACTTCTTTCCGTTCTCAGGCGTATATGCAGGTCCCTGCCTCCAGGCTATCTCATGGAAGTTACCATGTAAATGTAGTCCATTTGTTGATTGCAAACCCAGGGTTCATCTTATTTAGAGGATTTTAAGTGATTCCATTTTAAAAACAGTGCTCAGAGGAAGATCTCTTGCTGGGGCAGTTCTCACACTGTTGTAGAATCTACTTCAGGGTATGAGCATGGAGAATGGTGAAATGAGCAAGGGCTATAAATCTATTGGAGCCAAATGCTGCTGTCAGCCTCTTTGCATGCAAACTTCAGACTTTCCTCCCTTAAACCTTACAGGTGTTCAAAATCAGGCTCTGGTTTTACCCTACTGAAGTGTTCCATCCCTTTTACCTAGGGGTTAATGATGACTAAATTTCCTTGCAAACTTTTTTCCGAGAAGTTTGTGCTGGGCTCTGCTTACTAATGAGGAAATTCCAGTGAGGGGAGAGAGAGGGAAGAGGGAAGCTCCTTGGCAGGGCCTTCATTGCCAGACTTGGGAATTGCAAAGAGTCCTAGTCCTGTGTGAGCCTTAACATACTTGTACTCTTTGCAGGCTCTAGTGACCTGTTGTGAAGGTAGCTGAATCCAGAGAGTGGAGTCTCTGCAGGGTAACTTAATACAAACCATTTGAAAACAATATTTTCTTAAGGAAAATTTGAGTTTGCATTTTTTTCATGCTCTTCTCCGATCTGCTTTTATTTTAGGTAATGCTAATGCTTTCTTGGTGCTGTCTTGATATCCAGGTGTAACTGTAGTGTGGTGCTTCTAAAAAGTGTTTGCAAAAAACTAAGCTACTGATTCACTGTTCTGTGGCCAACAACTGTGTTATTGCTTGTTAATAATAATATTGCTTGTTAATAATGACTTAGTACGCTACACTGATCTTACTCTGTCATTGAAAACTGATGGGAATAAAACATCATATTTCAAGATACAAAATTTGTCATCTGGCTTGATCAAAAACAGGGCAACATTGAACTGACTTATTTCTCTGTAGCCTGGAGTCAGAAGTCTTATGAAAACAAAGGAATATGCTGGTACTTGAGCAGTAACCAGTAACAGAGGATCGGGGATTGAAGTATTATCCAGTGATAGAGCTGAATTACTGAGTATAATTAGGGGGTTTGAGAGTCTGGTTAATAACTTCCTCCTTCTACCTGGGTTCTAAATGAGAGGCTGGCAAGTGAAATTTTTTGGGTTTGTAACTAACTGGGAAGAGGGAAAAGGCCTAGGAAGCTGGACAAGTTCAGAATGGATGGGGAGGAGCTGAAACAGTGATGGAGGATAGAAATGAGCTAGTAGCCTGGCATGTGAGAAGATGCCTGGTGCAGCAGCTGGTAACAATATTTGCATATGTAATATGTTAATGTAATTGCTAGGGGTAAAAAGTCTTCGAGTCAATTAGAGAGTAATCTTTCTATGTGCAGGAGCTGGCAAACTTCAGCTGGGAGGAACAGAGATGACTCTTACTGACTTTAATAGTTTTCTCAAAGGTTTCAGTGTTTTTCATTTAGGCACAGAAAGAGAGCGGTCTAAATGTGTATGACCTGCCTGAATCTTAGAGGACTGGAATTAAAAAGGAGCAAAGACAAAGAGTGAGCAGGTAAGAGTGAGAAAATTGGGAGTGTGTGGTTACAAGGAGAATTGACTGGAGAAATGTGTGGGGCAAACTGTCAAGGCAAGATCAGGATTGACAAGGATAAGCAACCTGATTCAGATAGAATTAGGCTGGAATCTTTACTGGTGGCCATTGGTCGTTATAAGGTCCATGAAAACCTTATAGCTAGGCCAGACACACAGCCATTTCTCGTGCACCTACTAACCAATTTTATTGAAACTGTCACACCGATTTCTTAAAAACAGATATTTTCTTTTGGGTCACAGTTGGCCTGGACTGACTTAGTACCTGCCTAGAGAGATATCAGAAAACATAAATTCATTGTTTACTAACTCTTCCCTCCCAATTTGTAAGACTTGAGTTTCCTTAGATTTCTTAAAATTGATTACCCCTCCAGTTATATCTTGACTCCTGGTACAGACCAAAAAGGTAATAAGAAGTGGGATAATATGTGATTCAGCATGTCATGATTTTTTTCAGGTGAAACTAGGATTTAGCAATGTCTGCTAAGACAGCTAGTGCCTGGGATAACTCTTCCGCTAGAAGAGGTTGCTAAACTCAGGGGAGGGAAGAGAAGGAGGGCCTCTTGAAGCAGAACAGGCTCTTCCTCAGCCTGGATCCCTCTGATTGCCCTGGATGCTGCTGAGCTTCTTTTTTGGGTGTACATACCAACCACCACAGTTGAGACCTTCATTATTGCTATCGATCTACCTATTTTTAAAGAAACCTCAACTGGGGTCTGCGGAACTTCACAGTAACTAGAGCTCTCCTGCGCTTGCATTTGAGCAGGGTGAGAGAGTGTAATTTGCTGTTGTCTTGTTTGGATGAGGAAAAATGCATGCTGTAATTCTTGCATGGGTGGCTGCGGGTGGATGGGGAGAAGTGATTGCTGATACTTCATCTCCCTTGTTCCCTGCCAATGCATTAGCTTGCCTGCTGTCCCCTGAAGCAGTAAGAAGCCTACACTTCAGTTATTCTGTTCAGTGATAAAGTCCTCCTTCTTCTGATCTTTTCTACTGGTGTCACTTCTTCCTGGGAACATTTTCTTATTTGCCACAGTTCAGGCTGCTTTAAGGTGGACAATATCCTCCAGTGAGATGGGGAACCTCCATTATTTGGGTCAGAAAAGCAAATTCCTTCAGATGAGATCAGCCCCAGTAGCCCCTTGAACTACAGAAGGCATGAAGAAAGAAGACTGCTTAATCCTGTACAGAAGCTCACTTCTAGATGTGGTGGTGTAAATACTACTTACTTTTCATAGCCTGAATCAGTCACAAAGCTGTATGTGAAAGGTGGTATCACAGCCTGCTTTCTGTCAAAAATGTTAGTTTGGTCTTTGTCCACTGTGAGAAATCTGACCAGTGAGCCTGAGTATGTTTGTACTGAGGCCTGGTCTTAGACCAAATGGAAAAAGATCCAGAAAATCTGAGGAATCCAGATAAAGCCACAGATGTTTTGCCATAACTTTCTCAATAACATGTCCTGAAAAGGAAGATGAGAGACTGCAGCAGTCTTGCCAATTATCAGTGTCAAAGATTTATTGTGCAAAAGTCTTGCATTTGCTTATATTAAGACTGATACCCTGCTCCTTTCAGGGAGGCAGACAGCAAAAATAGACTGATATGAATATTGGAAAGCTTTTAAGTTCTACTAGAGAAACACATAGAAATTTCAGCATTAAGTTGGCTGAGCACTTCCAGAACCCCAATGAGTGCAGCTGGAGGAAAACTAACCTGGTAAGTGCTATGTGAATTTAGACTAGAGATGGCTACTTGTATGGAAAGCTGTCAGTTCTAGACAGAGCAGCTCATATATGAAGATACAAAAAAGATATCCCAAGTTCACCAAAGATGATATAGCTTTTAACTGTAAGGGTCTTGGTGACAATGAAAGTTAATTTCAATTGTGTTTAAAGTGAAATACCATAGAATTGGGAGTGCTCTGAAGCTTGCTTCCATGGAAAATAAGGAAAGCATGTCTGCTTCTAGCAACAGGAAAGCAACATGAGTATTCTGCAGTTCCTCACTGAAAGTGTGAAAAATAGTTCAGTGTAGCTGGAATTGCCCTTTCTGCAAGTTGAAAATAAACACACTAAAACAGTTCTATAGTACAAAATGTGAAAAACCTGTCACCCTGAAAGAGTGAACAGCTTGTATGAAGATCAGTCACTAACACCTTTCTGCTTGGATGTGGGGGTTAAATGTATGTTTAACATCGTTGGGAGGAAGGGAAGTGCTTTAATGGGAAAGGGATTTTGCATCTTGCTTGGGAAAATAACATTAATCTGGGACAGCATCAAGATATACCTGTAAATGTTTCTTCTTTGGAAGACAGCCCTGCCCTTGCTTCCTATTCTACTGCAGTCTTCATAGCAGCAACTTGACAGCTTAGAAGTGTTCTCCCTTGCTACCAGAAATATGTTGAAGGGCTGAAGTGTGTCCAGAGAAGGGCATGGAAGCTGGCGGAGAGGTCTAGAGCACAAGTCCTATGAGGAGCAGCTGAAGGAGCTGGCCTTGTTTAGCCTGAAGAAAAGAAGGCTCATGTGAGACCTTATAGCTCTCTTCAACTACCTGAAAGGAGGGTGTAGTGAGGTTGGGGTCAACCTCTTCTCCCAGGTAACAAGTGACAGAATAAAAGGAAATGGCCTCAAGTTACACCAGAGGAGGTGAAAAGGTTGTCATGTATTGGAACAGGCTGCACAGAAAAGTGGTTGAGTCATCATCCCTGGAGACATTTTAAAATACTTGTAGATGTGGCACCTGGGGACATGTTTTAGGGGCAGACTTGGCAGTGCCATTAACCCAGGTTAATGGTTGGACTCGACCTTAGAGGTCTTTTCCAAACTAAATGATACTGTTCTATGTTTCCTTGTAGATCTCAGCAGGACAGATTCTGCTGGGACCATCATACAAACCTGTCTCTTCAATATGGAAATTCATCTTACCTGTATAAACAGATTTTCATGCTAGTGTATAGTAATGTTGCTGGGTGGTACAGCAGTAGGGATAAAATGCAACATCTTACTCCCAAGATATTGGAACGCATGTGAACTGTACTTGATAGACTAGAAAACCTTGCACAGTAACAACTTGCTAGTTTGGAGTGGTGTTGTCTAGTTTGATTCTTCAGTGCTGTAGAGATGCTTGACCTGGTATTTTTTTCCCTCCAAGTTTAACAATCAGCAGCTAAGTTGCTGCTACAATTTTGAAGAAAGACACAAGTGATTATTTTAAACAAATCCTGTCTGCAGAAATCAGGAAGTATGTTTGCTCCTCTGAATGTTGTCTGTCACTGACAACAGATGATGGCATTAGAGTTAACCATGGTGCTGCTAACAAGGATCCTTCGTTCTTGGCGCACACAAACATTTTATCTTAGAACTCTCTGTAGCTCTTCCAACTCATGAAGCAACCAATGCATTCATCTTGTCTGTTATGGAAAGGTTTTTGTCATATATTTACATTCTTTTTTTTGAGGTGGGAGTAGGAAGCAAAGGGTTTCATACCAGCAGAACAGAAGGTTCTGTGCTGGGCCTTCTATGCACAGCAGCTTCTTCAATTTGTGATCCAGAAAGATTTTGGTAATGGGGAAAGCTTCTCTGCTACTGCCTGTGCTGTCCCCGAAGGCTATAACTGCCTGACAGTCTAAGAAAGCATTGTCTGGCACTTACTTCGTACAGAGTACTAAACTCTGGATGCTTGCCCCTACAAAACTGAGGGAAGCATTTGGTTTAAATGTAAGTAGAAAGATGAGAATTATTCGTAAATGCCGTAAAATACAGTGTGAACAGAACTACAGAACGAAGTAATGAAACAGTGAGTCTTTGCCTTAGGAAGTTGATATGAAAAGTTTTTTCTTTTCTGACTTTTGACAGGAGTTTCACTTTTTGTACATTCTTTCCTGATTCTTTCCTTCTTGGCCTAAATTCCTGGTTGGCAGTACTGGGTTGTTTGGTTTTTAATTTAAACCTTGCCTTGTATTTAATGTGCTGTTTGGGTCACTGTGGAATCCACTGATGGGGGGCTTGGCTCTTGTAATAGTGAGTCTTATGAAGCCAAGTCTGGGATCCTTATGATGACAACAGCACCCTACTGGAAGGCTATTCAGAAAAGTCTCTGCTGGCCTGCTAAAGCAAGAGTTAAGATTTCTAAATGGTGTTTTTAAATGTTATCACCTAACTTGTATGAAGCTGAGTCTTTGAAACTACCTATTTGCAGATCAGATGCATTCAATCTTCATGTCAATAACTGAATGTATTGATAGGCACACATCACTACTGCAGTGATTTTTATTTTATTTTTTTAATTTTTCAGAGCGACCAAATTGAACCTCAGTTCATTTGAGCTGAGGTTCATTTGAGTTCAATTGAACTGAACAGTTAATACTCTTCTGCTAATGAGTCTTTATTCTTGCCTTTTCATTTATGGACTAGAAGTCTAGGGCTAACACATCCTCTATGATAGTCGAAAAAAACCTTTCTTTTTAACAACACATGTTAGTAATAAATGTAAGAGAGCTGCTGCTTTCACGATATTGGCAACATAATCTACTCTGTATTTTTAATGAGTATGAACAAGGTAAAATTCCAGTCTTTTCTTCAGTTTCACTGTCTCTGACACTTCAGAGGGGCAACCTCCCTTATTCCTCTGTATACTTGTTCGGGCTGGAACACAACTGTGAATCTGGGTCTCTCTGGAGATGGCAAGGTAGGCCTACAGAAGGAGATGTGTCAAGAAAGTTATGTCCCCAGAGAGAAGTAGTAGTAGTGCTTCAGAAACTTGGACACTGAAGTGCTGATGATAGTACATGTAAAGTCAAATGAAATGGGGAGAAGCTCCTGGTGCAGCCATCTTTCCCTGAGAGCTATCTTTGTTTAATCATTATTGTTGCAGCATATAGGGGTAAGCATATAGTTAAGGAACTCTTGAGTGTTTTCAGTACCTCCTTTTTTAATATCGCTCCTGCACAATGGACTTTCAGACTTTGTATTCATTTAGTATGCATTGACTGATGGGCAGACAGCCCTTACTGGGTTCTGAAGTAATGGGTTCAGCAACTTCTAATATCTACTTATTGGTTCTGCTGTTGGCAGCAGAAGCACCAACTATAAAGAAGACTGGATGCCAGCTTCAATTTCAGTGCCTTTTTCAGCATTTTAGAGGAATTGATTTAAGGACTGAAATTTGCAGAGCTATCAAGTTGTAATGGGTGGTATTGTCCATCCTGGAAGATCTACAAGGACAAAACATTTATGATGTAACAAGTGCCTTTGCACAGTTTTATTTCCACTGGAGCTCAGCTCTGAAGATGTGGTTGCCAAACTGTGTTTGTAAACTATGTTCAATCATCATATCTCCTTATGACATTCTCTCTGAGCAGAATAGAGCAATTCCAGAGACAGCAGTCCTCTTCATACATCTGCTTTGCTTACAGGAATAATATCTAACATATATGGCTGTGACTGAAGGGAGGCATTGGTGGTAGTGTAGACTAGAAAGTGGGAAAGGGTTTTCTGGCTTGAGGTAAGCTCAGTTGTATCTGTCTTGCTCTGTGTGCTTACAGAACGTGCCTTGTGTGCATGCTAAGGGGAATGGTACTTGCCTCAGAGACAGTGTTCGGGTTACAAAACCATCTTTAGTAAGACTTGATATCCACTTTTTGCAATGGGCAGTCTCTGGCATGTATAAAAAGTTTGTCTTGTTCGGACAAATAGGTGAGGGGGTGAGAAGATGTGGTTTTTATCTTGACGGTTTGAGATATTTAGGTTTATCAACCAACTTGGAGACTCCACTTAAAGTAGGTACCCAGCTCTTCAGCAAAAATTCTGTAGAAGTAAAGGGCACTGTACTCTGAGTTCTTGAGAGAAAGACAACATGGGAAGGTGCTTAAGAGAAGGGCATCTGAATTAATTGATGTCAGGTGATGACAACAGATTTTAGGGGGCTTGGATTTAACAGGAAGCCCTTTATATATATCAGGCTACTGATGGAAAATCAACAGAATTTGTACTTCATCAAACCGATTATTCATATAAGAAGGTTTCAGCAAAACTTGGTTGTCATGAGACATGCTTGCAGTTTGTGTATCCCCACAGTACATAGCAAAGACTCATGTGAAAAGCTTGTATTGAGACTCTTCTGCCCTTTGGAACAACAAAGTGTTATGCTGTTCATTACGGCATAGCAAACAGTATGACTCCAATGGCAGCAAACCTGCACTAGTACAAATTTCAAGACAGGCTGCAGAAAGATCCTAGCGGAAATATTAGGAAGAAACTCAATATAGTGGAGGGGAAACTCAATATAGGTGGAATGGAGCCTACAAGAAAGATGGCGAGAGACTATTTACATGAGCATGTAGCAACAGGACAAGGGGGAATGGATCCAAACTGAGAGTAGGTTTAGATTAGATATTAGGAAGAAATTCTTTACTGTGAGGGTAGTGAAGCACAGAGAAGTTGTGGATGGCCCATTCTAGAAGAGACCAGATTGGATGGGGCTTGCAGCAAGTTGGTCTAAAGGTGTCCCTTCCCATGGCAGAGGGGTGGGAACTAGAGGATCTTTAAGGTCCCTTTCAACTCAAGACATTCTATGATTACTGTGAATTACACAGCCCAATCTAATTAAATAAACTTCTGTTTTCTAACATTTCAAGAGCTCAAGGGGCCAAGAGAGAAGAGCCTGTGCAATGGTTTAAAGCATTTCGTATGCTAACATTTGTGTAAGCATAGGGATCTCTATTTCTGGAAATCATGCTTGAGCTACTGTCCTTTGTTGAAGGTATTACTTTACCTGGTATTACTTCAACCCTTCTGGTTTTCTGAGAGCTTCTATTGAGAAAAACATATCCCTTTACAATTGTGCTGGTTTAAAGGTGAACCAGCAGGAGAAATGAACTCAACTCGAAAGAGGCTAGAAGTCAGAGCTACAATTTAATAAAAAAGTTTACACTAAATACAATGATATAAAGGAAAATTTGGTTTAGCCCATGAAACCCAGTTGTGCAACCCAGTCCCCCTGGGGCACCATCAGAATGGTGCTCGCCAATCCCTGTGCTGAGCATCACATGGTCCCCCTGAGTCCAAAGCAAAAAGAAAAGGAAAACCTGTTGGTGGTTGCAGTTTGAGTGGTTGAGAGTGGCAGTTGCAGTCCTGTTGAGGTTCTGGTCCTCCTCTCGATCTGACAAGTGAGTGGTCCCAGTCCTCATACCCCAAGCTTAAATATGCTTGGGTTCAGATGGGAATGCCCAGTACTTCCCCCAGGGTGAAGGGTTTCACAATGGGCCATTTACTCAGCGAGTCACAGAATATCTTGGTCTACTTGATGGTCCATTAGCAGACATGACCCCTCAGGTTGGATGTGAAAATGCCAATGACTCCCAGAGGGGAGTTATCACACCTGAATCATTGGTGTGAAGACAGGGAACCCTCCTTATCTCTGTTTTCTCACACACCCAGTTCATAGCCTGAGGTGTCAGGTGTGTCCTGGGCAGCTGCTGCAAACAATGCATCATTAACAGTTCATGATAAATGGCAGAGAGGGTATGGAATACACAGTTCCAGTTACACCCGCACAGTGATAAACTGGTCTCAGCCACTATAACTCGGACAACAATGGAATAGCTGACTTCTCACCTAGTGACAACACAAAGTTGTAATTCTGCTGCATTTGCTAGGGGAGATCCACAACCTCAATTATTTTAACAAACCAAAGCAGGATGTCATGGTTACTTAGAGATTAACTTGGCATGAATTATACAGAAGGATGTTTTTAGTTTGTTTTTTGAGTTATGCTGAATAAGCACAGGTCTCCTTAAACTAGTTTAATAAACTTGTTCAACTATACAATTTACTGAAGACAAGATTCTACCTTTTATGGGAATGGAAGTTTTCTTGGGGAGAAGTTAATTGCCTGACTGCTCAAACATTTGGATTTTCTGTCTGGTTCAACACGTATAGTAGCAAAGGTAAAGAGAAGAAGTAGTCCAAGTTAAACATGCTTTCTCTTGTCAATGTGTTTAACAAATTAAATTTAATCTCAAGTTTGTTCTAGGTTTACATGTCACATTGGCTGCATGAATAATCCAGTAGTGAGCTTTGACAGAAGCTGAAGTAATTGTTTCAAAGGAATGAAATTAGTATCAACCTCAATACTGCTGAAATTACTTAGAAGGGTTTGGAAGCTGTGTGTTAGAAACGTGAGACTGAAGATGAAATTTCTGGTTTGTGTTCGGGTTTTAGCTTCCTCCTCTGTTCAGATGATTGGTGTACTGATCTGTGGTACAATTTGAGATGCTTAAACTTGAGATTTACAAAATTGAAGTTACATTTTATAAAGGTGATACTGGCATGTGGATAAAAATTATGTGGAAGAGGGATTTTTTTAAAATCTGAAATGAACTTCCTGTCCTTGATGTTTCTGACATTTTTTTCCCCATAAGTCATCTATAGTTAAAGCACCTCAAAAGCAAAAAGATAAAATTTGAAAAGTTCACTCCCTGACTGCAATGCCTTTTTTTTTTTTNATGGAATTACTGTAACAAAAAGCCCACAGACCTGCTCTGGGATGAGGTCCAGTTCTAAGGCTTTCTCCCAAACCCTTAGTGGGCAGTTCAAATACTCCATTAGGGAGCTTCTCCAGGTCTAGTACCTCATCTTCTAAAAGCAGAGCACAGCTGCTGCATCATGTTTGGGGATCAGTTTGTGAAGAAAACCAAAATATTATTTGTTTAGCTAGAAGTCACCTAACAGATGAAGCACCATACTTAAGTGCTGTCCTTCATTGTAGTGGCTTGCACAAAACAAAGATTGAAGGAGGATAGTGTGGGGAAATGGAGAATCACTGTAGGAAAATGAGGTTTCTAGCCTATAAGAGCACAAAACTGTCTTGAATTCAACTCATGCAAATAAATCTACAGTTTGTTGGCTTTGCAGTGTGATCCCATATGTTTGCTGAGCCTTCAGTTATCCTCAAGCACAGGCTGTGTACTTCAAGCCCATTCTTATTTGCACAGCTGGAGGCCTGGGGTTGAAACATAAGTGGTGCTTTAACTTAGGCTAGACTTCTCACTTTGCAAGACCAATGAATGAAGAAATAAAAGTATTACAATATCTTTCTTGTAAGTACCTTCTGCTTGGGGAAAGTGCTGTGCCCATCTAAAGTCTGTTGGGAAAGTCTTAAATCTCAGTATAAAACTGTAGGATGCTAGAAAAACCCACACATGGACTGGAACTTGTTAAGATGCAGGACTTGGAGAAACTTTGTCTTAAAAACATATTCTTACACCAAAGTAAGCCAGATGCCAGTGAAGTACAAATTGTGAGCATTTCCCAAAAAGGGTATATTAAAATAGATCAATCTTTTCCTCCCCCTGCCCCAAAACACATGATGGACTTCCCATGGAGCTTATTCAAAAAGCCTTTTTTCACTTTATCGGTTTTGAGGCTGCATGGGCACTTTTCAGGACAGAGGCTGGACAGCCTGGTGAGATGTTGGAAGTTGTGGTGGCTCTGGCCGGTTGATGTCTTTCTGCACGTGTCCTTTCTCTGACAGGTTTTTAAGGATTTCAGGTTTTCTTCGTATTCCTAGAAGCCAGGCATTTTGGGTCTCTGGCTCAGAACAAGATCTTTGACCCCTGTGAGGCCTGCTAGGCTTATGGTTCCATGGCAGGAAACTTGGAAATCTAAAACTAATGGTTGAAGTCCTTGTGCCCTGTGGGCAACCTGCCATGGGCTGAGAATCTACGTGTGATTAAAACTGGGACTTGGCTCTAGCTCTGCCTCCAGAATGGCTGGTTGCATCAGTGTGGAGCTTGAAACTACACCATAAAAATGTGAAATGATTCTTTCCAACAGCAACAAAAATGTCCAGAAGTTTATAGTCTCCATTAATGTATGGTATGGTATGGTATTCCTGGGGACTTCTCCCTGGGAAAGACTCTCTCATTTGTACTTAAGTCAGGCCAGTCTGAGTGCTTAGACAAATGAGTGGGTGATCTGTGCCATATAATTATACCGAGATCCATCACTCTTTCCCAAGATGTAATCTAAGGGTCTTCAAACTTGAAATCTGCCAAAGAGGGGGTAAGGTATTGCATGTGCTGTGTTCTCCATCTCACTTTTGTTAGATAGCAGCGCTCTGCAGTAGTAGTTGGAAGCAAAACAACTAAATAACAGAGGTATCTCTGTTTTGATCTGTAGTAAACTCTTGTTTTCTACATTTGTTTCTCAATAGATTCCCACTTTCTCAAGTTCATGTCATTTGTGTCCCTTGCTCCCTCTTTTCCCTGAAGTCTTTCTAAAGCATGTTACTGTGGTACTACAATGCCCTGGCCATTTCTAGTTACCTCTATCACAAAGGGCTGTGCTGTTCTGTTTGTGCTTATAATGTACCCAGATGGTGAATAGAATGAGTGACCACCAAGCTCATTTTCACTTGTGGGGTCAGACCTTTCTCTGCTAAATAACACAAGTGTTCCCAGCTGCTGTGCAGCTGCAGGGAGTCTGCTTTCCTTCACAGGCATTAAAGCCCCTTTAATCAGTGTTTGTTGTTTGTCAGCAGTGGTGTTGAGGTGTGGAGAAAAAGAACAGATATGCTTTGTTGGCAAAGTTAACTTCATTCTGACCTCTTATCTTTCCGTTTTCTTTTCAAGTCTGAAGAAGCAGAAAGCAGTTTGGAAAGTGTTTTCTTCAAGCACCTGTGTAAATCTTTTTACTGAAGGAGGTTTGTATCCTTATACAGATAGAACACTTGATATTAAAAAGATGCTCTGAGAGCTGCATTGAACTGGAAGTTCTTTAAGGCAGGGACTCAAACTGACTGGTATAGGAGTTCTGCAGACTCCCTTAGTGTAAACAAATGCTACAAAAATACACATCTTGTTGCTTAATACTAGTGTTATTTATTCTTATTTTAGAATTGAGTCTACATTCATGAGACCCCACTTGCAATCTGGCCAGCTTTAACTTTTCGTGTAAAACTAGTTCCTTCTAGTTTTTGTGGTGGGTTTTTTGGTGAGATTTTGTTTGGGGGTTTTGTTTGTTTGTTGGGTGTGTGTGATGGTTTGTTTATTTTGGTTTTTTTCTTTCTAGATAAAGCTTGGAAACCTGCTGATGCTGCACATGTTGTAGGATTACTTTTTCCTTGAATCCCATGTCCTCTCATGTTGTGTGTCTGTGTGTGGAGCACCAAGCACTGCTCTGTGAGATGTGATTGTTATTTGCAAAGCCCATTTGTGTGTGCATCCTGAAGCTGTTAGGACATCAAGCTTTGATTGGAGCTTCAAGGGTCATCGTAGGACATTTGGTGTTAAAGGCAGAATACTTACCTTGCTACTCTTCCCCTGAAGGGCCCAGAGAATCATGTTAATGCCTTGGCTGTGTCTGGGAAGGGTGGATAGCCAGGTGTTAGGGTACCTTGTGCGTGTTGTTCACAGCCCTCAGGCTGGCTCTGGAGCAGGGCTGTGCTCTTAGGAAAGCAGTACCTGCTTGCTTGAACTTGGAAGAGGTAATATACAGATTGTAATCCTAGCTGTTAAAATTACAGATCCAAGTGGTCTTCCCATGGCAGATGCATTTTGGCATTCATCCAAAGTTTTTCTTCATTTAGCTGAAGTTGCTTACAAAGGAGGGCAGATGATGTGCTTTCAGACATTCTCTATGCTGGGTGGGAGGGAATGTGCACTCAAAACAGCTAGTATATTAAATTTCTCTGGATGGTACATATTGATCATCTCTTCTGTAGCATTTCCAGCCAGAAATGGAACAAAGAACCACCATTTTACTATCCAAAAGGTGTCAGGGCTGCTGAGTGAAGACATGGGCTGTGAGCTACAGTGGAGCAGATGTCCTGCTGTAAGAGGGAGCTTTTGAAGCTCTTCGGATCTTCTGGAGATATTACTGGCCTTTCTGGCAGTGTCATTTGCTTGCATGAGAAGAACCATGATCAGACAGGCAAAATCCTGATTCCTTTTTGAAATTAATGCAGACTTACACTGTTACAATCTACCTGAACAAAGCAAGTACCATCTTGTGCAACTACGTAAACCATAAACTACTTTGGCAAGGCAGGTGTGGCATCTTCAGTGTCTGGAAAGCACCTAACCTGCTGTGTGGGCTCCCTACTGTAATCCAAATTACAAATACTAAAAAGGCTTTGATATTTTTTCCTTCTTTTTTATTATTTTTTTTTGTAATAACATGATTCTTGGCTTAATTTGGGCAGGCAAGAACTTCATAGACTACATTGGGGTGCTCTGCATGTTTCCTCAGGCCCTCATAATTAATCAATGTCAAGCTGTTTGTCTGTGAGGAGGCACCTGAGGAAAGCTCTTCTACAGCCTTAGGTTTAACTTGTTTGTTGGCCCTGAGGGTTTGTCAGCTCTCTATTCTTCAGAGATGCCCTTTCTGGAAGAAGGGGTGTTCCTGGTGCACAAGGCCCCTCTGTATTAAGTGTTTTGGTACAGGCTGTGAAAAGCCTAAGTGAGTTTTCATGATATAAGATGACTCTCAGTAAGTTGATAATATGGTTTGATGCTGAGAACCAGTGTTCTAGCTTTTTCATTGCACCTCTGGGTAACTCAGATCTGTGGAACTCAGCTTCTGACACAAGGAATTTGTGAAAAGTTTCATGCCAGTAGCTCAAGCCCTCAGTGGTGATAAATGGGAGATGTGTGTGTTCCTTCTAAACAGAATGGCTTCTGTGTTGAATATTTAATTGCTGGATGTGCACCGTACTACCCTATCAGGCGGCTCTGCTTTTAAAGTCTGACAGCTGAAAAGCCTGGTGAGTCTTTCAGGGGCTATGACATCACACGCTGGGAGGAAGCTTCAGCATCTTCAATCTGCTGCCTTTTGCTATATGTTTACGGTCACTGGTGATCTTTACATTTTGGGGGCCACAGAAAGACATTGCTGTAGCCAGAGCAGTTTCAAGTTAACTTGTGATAGTCCAGCTTTGGAAAAGACAAAAACCTGGTCCAGCTTTACAGTGTTTTTATAGTCTAGCCCAGGTCTCTATAAACCA
Organism: Grallaria varia; assembly: GCA_013396735.1. Lineage (NCBI taxonomy): Eukaryota > Metazoa > Chordata > Aves > Passeriformes > Formicariidae > Grallaria > Grallaria varia. The sequence goes on from VWZG01002138.1 coordinate 97,285, forward strand.
TATAAAATTGCCTTCAGGTTTAAATTTTCCAATTTCCCATTTGGAACAGGTGTTGCCAGGTTATAGAAAGTGTTGCAGACAGAAAAAAAAAACCAAAACACCACCCCCCACCCCATTTTAAGAACACTATGCTGTTACAAATTTTGGAGAGTCTGACAGATGAGATTTCGAAAAAAGTTTACCCCACCAAAAGTAAAAAAAAAAAAAANACCAAAAAAAAAAAAAAAAAAAAAAAAAAAAAAAAAAAAAAAATAATGCAAACCTTGCTTACTTTTTCCAGCTGTCATGTTTAAATAGGGTTTTTAGTAATGCATCAATCTTCAAAAGATTAAGCAGTATGAAACTTCTCAATTGTTTTTCATTCAACTGGGGGGAGAAAGAGTGAAGAATTTTTTTTTTCAGTGTAAAAAAAACAAGCCAACAACCACATTTCAGAGATGTGTGTTCTCGGAGTGGTTAAAAACCAACCCAAACTACGCTTCAGGCAATGTTTTTTCAACAGCTCTAACCTCCAAACATAGAGTAGACAGCTTTGTAGGAAACTGTAACACCAAGGTGATTATGGCAATGACTCACACTTCCCTGTAAGGCATCCAGCTATCAACACACTTGGAGAGCTGTGGCTTTGTGCATGCAGGCAGGGTGTCAGTCAGTGCCCACTTGCCAGACAGCTCTGCACTGCTAAGCTCATAACTGCTTTGACAGCAGACGGGGATATCAGTGTGTTAGAGAGCAGCTCTGGTGCCCCCGGGCTTGTGAGAGGCTTTAGAAATGGGAGTCAGAGAAGGGGAAGTGCAGGGCAGGTTTAATTTCCCTTTTCTTTGCTTAGTCCTCATGGAACTTCTTTGAAGAGTCTCCTGAAATCTTCCTGTGAGCAGAGCAGGTGTTTGGGTGGGTAATAGTTAAGGCACTAAAAGAGGTAGCATGGGAAGTCAAAAGGGCTGTCTTGGTTTGAGACAATTTGGAGGGGCAGAGACCTTAGACAGAAGTATCCTCCCTCAAATTCAATATCCCTGGTTTCTCCAAGACAGAGAGAGAGAGCGCGCAAATAACTCCTTACCAAGAGGAATGTTAATAACAAGACTGATAAAACTGGGCTAAACCATCCGATGAGGAGAAACTTCCCAAGCCCTGCCCACTGGACCAAATTGAGATGGCAGCGGGCCTTCCCCACCTGGGAAAAACACACGTTGCCACAGGACAAAGACAGGATAGGCACCCTTCCATGTGGTTTGCCTCCCCCAAGCCCGCAAAACCTGGCAGGAGTGGTTGGAGAGTGAGCACTAGCAGGAAACGGCAGATAGGTGGAATTTGAAACGGGCAGACACTTGTGTGGGGCTGGAGTGAGGCTGTGGTGCTGGCACAGGTACTTGGAGCAGGGACCCCCATCAGACCCCTCAGGTGACTGAAAGGATCTGCAAGGCAGCGGTTGGATTCACTGTCAAGGCTTGGTTGTTGCAATTTCAATATTTGTTGGTCAAAGTGGTGGTCACAGTCCAGATACATCAAGGTGGTGGTAGAAGCCAGGGGTGGGTGAGTGAAGCCCTGAAACTCAGAGTTATCTGCCTTCTGGTTCAGGTGGGAATGCCTCCGGTAGCTCCCGTGGGGTGAGGAGTTTTACAATGGCTGATGGGAATATCATGAGTAAGGGGATGCTTTGGGAGTCTTTGACACCTTCTAAGATGTTGCAGCTGTCTCTTGCATCAGTGCTGCTGAGTCCATTATGGCCCGTTGTGGCTCATTAACAAGAGATGAATACCTTCAGGCTGGATGTGAATGTTCTGGGTAATTATCACAGTTGAGTCATCTGTGTAAGAAAAAAGAAACACTGCCCAACCTCAAAGGATTTGCCCCTTTCGTTATCTTGTTTAACTCCCGCTTGTCACCTGAGGTGTTGGATGGGCACATACCTTCAGCCCCTGGCCTGGGTGGTCACATCATTAGCAGAGCACACTGCTGACTGAGCCATGCGCACCAATAGTCCAGTCTCTCATAGCACCTGGGCAGTCACTGCAGGTAGTCAAATGTTTGAGTCATTAGTCACTAGCAGTTCAGTCTCTTTAAAGAAGGTAAAACACCAAAACGCCAAAAAGACATATTTAGAGAAAAAAGAAGAGAAATAGGTGGATAACAGATTTTTTTGTGTAACCTGGGACAGGCTGCTACTATCACATCTTGCCAAAACTTTGTGCCAGTGTTTATGGAACGAAGACTGTCAGTTGGGATCCTCAGGAAGACAATAAAAACTTGGGAAATAGACCTGGGTGTCCTTATAGGCAGCTCAGAGCAGAACTGAGGGTACAGCAGTTGGAATGTTGGGATTTGCAGGGAACAAACAGACAGAAGATGAGGACCCATTCATGAGTGTTGTGGGTTTCCCCGTTGCCAAAAATGAGGCAGAAGCCAAGCTGTCTTCAGAGAAAAGAAACAGTAGTGATCATGATATGGCGGAAGTGGTCTGAGTGAGAAATTTGGAGTTTGAGGTTGTTGAAATTAGGAGACTATCAAGTCTGTTTGTACAAAATGGGTTTCCTTAATAGAATGCTCAGGAAGAAGAGGTATTCAGAAAGACAACAAATTCAAACTTCTGAAAAGATATAGGTCTTCATGTAGTGTGCAATTAGACTGTGGGATGCATGGAATGCAATTGTCAGTTGTGCTGAGTGTCATCAGGCAGGATCAAAAAGTGGCTTTGGCAGTGTGCAGGTGTGCTCTTGGAAGTGGTCACGGATTATATAACTAATGCTTTAAATAACAGATAACTGGTGATACAAAGCTGGCCAAATGTGTGGCTCAACTACCAAGGCCAATCTTAATGGCTTATTTGGGTTCCTCTGTCCTTGGTGACAAGTTTCTTGTGCCTCTGTCTAAAATTGTCTAGTACCAGAGACTGTTCATGGCAGGGCACTGGCCAAGCTGGACTGTTATGACTCAGTATTGCCCTTCCCGTGTGGGTTGTGTTTGGCTTTGCACATCTTATGTTTTTAGAAGTGAGGCAGAGTGAGTAATGTTTCAGTTTTATTAAAGAAAATGGAATGGCAAAGAACCTTAATTTTTTTTTAAAGATGTACGTGTTTCATTTAAAGTTCCCTTCAGGCAAAGTCAGCTTTGGTAGGCAGCTTAAAATGCATTATAGACTGTGTTGTTATTGTCATTAAAAAAAGAAAAAAAAAGACTGTTTTGGGAAACCAAACAATCACTATTTTTTTTTTCTTCCTCCTTTTTTCACTTCCTTCAGTTTTTAATAAGCGACCGTGACAGAGACCCTCAGTGTAACCTGCATTGCTCCCGGTCCCAGTCCAAACCCCTCTGTGCCTCTGATGGCAGAACATATGAGTCGATGTGCGACTACCAGAGAGCCAAGTGCCGTGAGTCAAGTCTGAGCGTGACACATCGCGGCCGGTGCAAAGGTAGGTGGATTTCCAATGCCGCTGAGAGGAAGACTGGGAGCTCTATCCTCTAAGAAACTGAATTCTTGGACCTTTGTGTTTAGTACCATTCTCTGTGAGTAATCTGATTTGAAATTGAGCATTCGTGTGAGCACAGGTATCTAAGTCTGAGTTTAGGCAGTGGAGCAAGAGCTGGCTGAATTATGAATGAAAGAAGGCAAAGGAGCCACAGACATCACTGAAAAAGGGCTGAAATATGTCTATGTATCTGCAGACAGAAGCAACTGGCTGCATGGAAGTGTAAAATCAAATCCTGAATGCAGACTTCTTCCCTGCTACCTGTGCTGATGAGGAACCAAGATACTTTTGACTGGTAGGAATGCGGAAGAATGTGTGATGCACACTAGATGTCTAATCAATCCTTTTTCAGACATACACAGCCTTTCTGTGCTGAGCTAATAAAGAAGACAATGCATGCAAGGCTTTACGTGGCTTTTTTTTTGTCTGTTTGCTGTTATGTATCTACTTACAAGTGTGATTACTGTCCCTCAATTGATGCCTTCAGCATAGTCTAAGGATGAAGTTGAAACTTTTAAAGGAAATATTGATGTTTTGTCAAACAAATGGTTCGCTTCTGCAGTGAAGTGAAAAAATCAAGCAGAGTCCATTTTCTGAGAGCACAATTGACTCAGAGGGCAAATGGCACAGATGTTTTTAGCAATTGGTTAAAGTGACAGGAGAAACTCATTAAAATCCATGTGAAAGGATAAATAAGCGTACATTTAAGCCTAGATTTTGCTTATGAAGGCTTTTATACTGTAATAAAAATGTATCTTTGTTAGAATTACTTGATCTAAAATGGAAATTCCTTTGCAATATATTGATAGACTTTATAGTTTAGGTGAGTTATGAGCATGACCTCAAATATTGCTCTTTTAAACAGTTTCTTAGTGGAAAAAAGCTTACTTGTATGGGGGGTTTTTTTGTTTTTTTTTTGTTTTTGTTTTTGTCACCACTGCTTGGTTGGTTTATGGCAGCTTCTCACATAGCATAGATAAAAGCCTTTGAATTAGGCTGCTTTCTGAGTACTGGAAACCCAGAAGCTTTCTTCCCAAGGCAAAAGAAGCAGTTGGACTGTTCTTGCAAGTGATGCCTTTTTGAATATCACAGTAAGAAGCTGTTCCGTGGGAATCCTGGTTTTGCTTTCATCCCTCAAGAAGAGTGACTTAGATAAAGCAACTTCATGGCTGATACTTGTATATTAACTGGCACCGTTCAGTTGCTTAAAACATGAGATCTGAAATGTGGTACGTCCATATGCTAAAGTAAGGTATCACCAACAGGATTCAAGCACCTTCTACTGTAACAGGGCACCAGAATTACCCTGAACAGCCTTTATACCTCCTGCATGACAGAGTTGCTCTGCAGGAGAACTCCCATAGAACTGTAAGGGATCCCATGAGCCGTCAAGCTCAGTCACATACAGTGTGATAGATACTGTACCCAATAACTTATGAAATGAGCAATTTTAACTTGTGCTTCCTTCTCGGAGGAGGAAAACAACAGGTAGATGAAGTAAGTAAAAGAAAAAGTATATTGTGGACAGCAAGGCATAGTTCTGCACCCCAGATTACCATAGGCTTCCAATGTCATGTGCCAATGACTTGAACTGTGCTTGTGCCAAGGAAAACAGAATGGTTTCCATAGAGAGAACAGAACCTTTTTGATTCAACTTAACGCTCTGATCTCTCACAAGAAACTAAGGACCTTTAAAGATGAAATCTTGCCAGCCCATTGGGAACTATAACCCTTATTCAGCCCTCATTCCTTGCTAGCTTCCTCACATGCTTTTCAATGAAATTCCTTCCGTGCTAAATTATCTTAACTCACTCCCAACCCTCACTCACACATCACAAAGGGTTAAAAGTCAGAAGTGGCTTAAAATGATCAAACTCTGGCATCCATAACAAATAGAGCCTCGCTGATTGTCGAGAATATTCCAGATGGTGTAGCTGTGCATAAAACACATAGCCAAGCAATTCTACCTGGATCTTTTGTCAGGAGGCATCATAAGATCTGATGGCAAATATCAAGAGTTATATCTCAAAACTTTGCAGGGATGAAAGATGAATACTTGTTAATCTTGACAGCTTGCCAAGACTCATTTATGCAGTGATTGTTATATTGGTATATTGGATATCTGTGGCTCAGGACACATTTAAGTTCTGTGTTAACTGCTTGGTTTCTAGGAATTTAACTTACTAAGAAAAAAAATAGTGTAAATGTGTTCTGAAAACTTCCCTTTAGATTTATAATGGTTGATTTGGGAAGTCTGCTGGTACAGAGCTTGTTCTTAGATCCCAAGTCACTGGATAGAGTGAACCTATCTGTAAATTACTGGTGAAAATTTGAACAGGAGTCTTCAGCCTTTCTCCTAGGATACAGGAGATGAATGCAACTTTTGGCTAAGGTTGTGGAAAGGCAGGTCTCCTCCTGACTGATGGATTATTTGAAGATAATCTTTCTCCTCTACTTAACTATTTTCATTGGACAAGTGATGATACTTTGAAATCGCTTTTAGTCTGCTTGCTAGATCCATGTGTTTTGTCTTTGAACTTATTTCATTCTCCCTTGACTATAAATAAGCATCCCTCCTTGGCAGCACTTAGTCAGTAAAATCTAAAATGTCACTTTCAATCACTTGGCAGATTTAGGAATGTTTTTATGCATGCTCTGAATAATTAGGGAACTCTGGAGTAGAAATGGTATGTGGGTATAAAAGAAAGAGCAAAGTGCATCACCGCATCAAAGGTAGACAAGATGATGATCAGGAGTAGTCAACATGGATGATAAAGTTATGCTTAACCAAACAAAATTGCCTTCTATGGTTGGGCAACAGGCTTGATGGATGAAGGAAGAGTAGTGGATGTCATCTACCTGGACTTCAGCAAGGCTTTTGACATTGTCTGCCATGATATCCTCACAGGCAAACTCAAGGAGTGCGGACTGAATGTGTGGACAGTGAGGTGGTTTAAGAACTGGCTGAATGGCAGGTCTCAGGGAACTGTGGTCAGTGATACAGAACCTGTTTGGAAGCCTGTCACCAGTGGTGTCCCCCAGGGATCAATACTGGGCCCAGTATTGTTTAACCTTGTCACTAATGCCTTGGATGAAGGGACAAAATGCCTCCAGCAAGTTCACTGGTGACACAAATCTGGGAGGAGAGGCCCCAGAATGCTGTGCTGCTCTTCAGAAAGATCTCAACTTGTTGGAGGTTGAAGGGATGGGGAGAGTGGAACCTTCTGGAATTCAACATCATGTTGTGTCCTGCACCTGGGGAAGAATAACCACAGGCACCAGTGCAGGCTGGGGGCTGACCTGCTGAAAAGCAGCTCTGCAAAGAAGAACCTGGATGGTCCTACAACAAGCAGTTCATGAGCCTCCAGTGTGCCCTTACAGCCAAGAAGGCCAGCCAAAAATGCCAGTGGTATCTTGGGTGCATTAGGAAGAGCATGGCCAGCAGGTCAAGGGAGGTGAATCCTCCCTCTCTACTAATCCCCAGTGAGGCCACATCTTGAGTGCTGTGTCCAGTTCTGGGCTCCCCAGTTTAAGAAAGAGAGTCCAGCAGAGGGCTATGAAGGTGATTAGGGGATTGAAGCATCTCACTTTTGAGGAAAGGCTGAGGGAGCAGGGCCTGTTTATCCTTGAGAAGATATGAGTGTATAAGTACCTGAAAGGAGGATGGAGCCAGGCTGTTCTTGGTGGTGCCAAGCAATAAGACAAGAGGTAATGAGCAGAAATTGGAACACAGGAACATGTGGAGGACCATTTTTACTGTGAAGGTAACTGAACACTGGAACAGTTGCACAGAGAGGTTGTAGAGTCCCCTTCCCTGGAGATGTCAAAAAGCCATCTGGACACAATCCTGAGCAGCATGCTCTAAGGAGTCTTGCTTGAGTAGGGAGGTTGGACCAGATGATCTCCAGTGGTCTCTTTCAACCCAAACCATTCTGTGTATGTAAAAGATGTTGGAGACTCCAGGTGTAGGACTCTCACAGTGGGGAAAGTGAAGAATGGTTGATATCCTGTAGAACAGATGGGCATGTTTTTGTAGTTTTGCTCAAGTTCCATTTTTGCCTGTTTTATGCAAATACACAGATAATTGGCTGGAGTAAATGGGTATGAATCTGCTGACTTTAGTGTAGCTGGACTGCTTCATGGCTTGTGGGGGCCTGGCCTGTACATGAGACAGTTACCTAATGGAACTAGAAATAGTTAAAAAGCTGCTTGGATCAATTTTTGCCCTTTGGGCTTTTGATGCAAAGGTAGTAGAACTAAAATTAAATAGCTAGTTTAGATAGATAATTTTCTGTTGTTGCGTTGTATCAATTTGCTGATAATGTTATATGGATGCCTGGAGGTATTTTAGTTTTTGTTAAGTTTTATGATGTTGTATGGTGTCAGTACTGCTTCTGTCTGTTGAAGAGAGGATGCTGGAATTCTTGGGGCCTATTCAGGAGTGCACGGTGTATGTTAGGAGGGACATGGTGGTCTTGTTTGAATAAACTGTTCGTGGATAAGATCAACCATTGTACCTAGCCAAATTCTTCGCAAAATCCAAAATTATGTGCACCTGTGTTCTGCAGGCCTAGGCCAGGGATATCAAAAACATCACTTGTAGTTAAGTCTCCTAGTTGCTAGCTGCCAGCTTGAGAATTCATTTTCTTTAAAAGGCAGCTTTCTGAGCTACAGTAAATCTGTCCCAAGTTTGAAGATAAAGTAAAATTAAACAGGTCTGCTTTCAAAGGAAGTCATCCTGTTTTAGTTTTTCACCTAATGTAACGGAGGGAAGAATGTCCAATTTGGTCTGTCTGGAGCATGGAATGTATTAATGCAATTCTGTTTTATTAGCATGGTGTTTGATATTCCAGAGAACATTTTTAGAAAGAGGGAAGAAAAAAATGCTGAAACACTTGAGTAAGCAGTCAAAATGCAGAATAGGGTATATAAACCTCCCATCATAAGATCAGGCTTTAGTAAAATTTGTAATGCATATTATTTGGGGTGACCTATTTGGCAGCTACTTTTTAACACTTGGCACTTATGTAATATTTAACATTTTCTAATTAACTAAGCAAAAATAGCAAGGTGAGGTCATCCCACTGAAATCAGATGTTGATGCAAACATTATATAAATTCCAGCCTGTGGAGTGAGGAAGAGAAGGATTGACAGTCCTTCTAAAAACAAACTGGTAAATGTTGATATTAAAGGCACTGTTTTTGCTGGAACTGAACTGTGAAAGATGGATGAAAAAGACAACAATATTCACACACCTCTCCACTCAGCATGGTATATAGGTGGTTGTTCCAAATCAAGACTGTAAGAGGATGGGCATAACCTTTGGAAGTCAATGATGGACGATGGGTAGAGTATTCAGTCCTGAGTGTTCATGTACAGGAGAAAAATTGTCCGCCTTCTCTGTACTTCAGCAGTGATTTGTGAAGAGTCATCACCTGAGCAAAGGGTTGAATTGCAAAAGAGGATGCTGCAACAAAGATGAGCTCTTAAGCGGTGTAGTGTAGTGGTGGTTTGCTATGAAGTGTGGTCTGCTGGGTGGTAGTAGGGAGTTCAGTTTATAAAGGCCAGTTAAAATTGGCAGGTGGGACACAGTCACCTTAGCAGTAAAGTGTTCATATTATCTTCTCTTTACAGTAAGGGCTTGATTGTGCGCATGTTTCTCTGTTCATTGGGCATATTGATCAAAGATCTGGGTTAGTCTCCCTTCTGCCTGGTCTCCTAATGTATTTGTACTACAGGGGATATCACAAAATTGTTGTTCCTACCAGCTCTGTGCTGAAGCATCCAGTTTGTAATGTATTTGTGAGTGTGCCAGCACTAAGGTGGATACTACGTGAAAGTGCTTTAATGATTGTGTTTTATGTTCAGATTAGTAACCAGATATGCCTGTCTTGTATCCTCCGATGCAGAGAATAGAAAACATTTTCATTTGGGAACTTGTGCTCTGATTGTCACGTAAGAAATTCACAACTTTTTTTTTCCCTTACAAGTATGCATCTGCATAATCTGTGCTGAATTTTTTTGCTACTTAGTTTTCTCCTGTGAAGCAGAAGTTGAAAGTATTTTCAGTAGAGCACCTAGCTGTGAACAGAAGGTGCAGCCACACCATCTGGTTTTGTAATGATGTCCTCTGTAATGCCAGGCAAGAATACTCTTAAGCTTGAACAGGAGATCTGCAGGTGATAGGTGTTGCAATGAACAGCATTGCCAGTGCTTCCTTTGCAACTGAAAGAGCAAGCAGGTGTTTGGAAGGGTCAGCTGGCAGGACTGCACTCGAGATGTGCAAACATGGTCTGATCGTCTGGTCACTTTGGCAAGCAGTGGAAAAGGAAATTCCATGTCGGAACTTCTATCATGGACAGCTAGAAAAATAAATACTGCTTCTTAAAGTACAGTGTAAATTTTATTCAAGTCTCTTCATTTTGTAACAATGTTGCTATTAATACAGGTCCATAATAGGCCCACCTGAGATCGAAGCTCCATGTGTTAAGGGTGTTGTGCAAACACCCTGCAAACAAATTAGTCTAAAGATGACTGACATAGGATCAGAATTGACTTGAGGTCACAGGGAGGTGAAGTGACTGACTTGTAGTCACTCAGTGGCAGAGTTGATATAGGCAATACTGCTTTCTAACCCAGTCCCTAAGTGACTGGCTTCTGTGCTGTATCCTATTGCTATGAATAATTACTATTTTTCATAGAGAAGGATTTGATTTTCATAATTTCATAACCTTTGTAAATCCTTCTTGGGGAGTAATGTAATGTGTTTGAAATGAAACTGTGTTGGCAAACCAGAAACTTAGTTTCCTGAGTCATCAGTTGTGTAAATAGAGTAGGTAGCTTGAATGCTTTGGTCTGTGTCTTTATCAAAACTATTTACAGCATTGTCACTGATTTCTGTATCTAGATAGGCTTAGATGGAAGTTGCTTCTGTTGCTGTGCAACATGAATTCGGTTGGTTAAGAACTCAGACCGACTTTCTAATTCAGTGCTGGTATCAGTGATTCTGTTGTTGAAGTTCAGGGGTCTGTGAAGCAGAATGTGTGATTTTTCAGGGATCCAGTGAAATTGTTTGTTAACCAATACAATTTTCGTGCCTGGTAGACTGGAGGTTCAATCTTGGTCACTCTGTGGTGCTCCTGAAATATTCTGGTGATCAGATTTTGCAATTTCTTCACTAAAAGTCTTTAGTCAGTGGATTCGTGGGAAAAGGAAGAAAGTGCTAGTCCTTGTGTCAGAGTGCCATGGAAACAGATGTTTGCTGTTTTCCTTCTCTTTCTAGACTGAACAGCAGTACTGTTAGACCTCTTGTTTTTAAATGTAAACGCTGAGTAAATCTCTATATCTGCAGGGCAGAATTCACCTCTTTGACCCATCAGTCACCAGTGTTAGACTTCTCTGGGTATAGTCCATTATGCTACATGTTGCTGTCATTTGAAGTAAGAGCTGAGATCTTAACCTCTTCAAACTCTGCTTGCAGAGCAATGTCTTTTCTTGGCATCAAACTGAGCAACTGATATGAGAAAGTTTTAATGCATACCTGACTTTGAGCACTGGAACAGGAGGTAGAAGCTGAGTTTCAGGAAAGCATAGGAAACTGCATATCTGCATTATCTAAACTACATAAAGGTAGAAGTTCAGATGGGTGACTGGCTGTCTTAGCATTTTACTGGGAGAGTGAATCAGAGAAGAATTTTTGATGGGGTCATCCCTTCTTCCACACTGCTCACTGCTGGGCCTGAATTACTTGGTTTTTACTCAGCCATTCCGTTCTAGGCTGTTCATGGTAACACAAACAGAACTCCTTGCATGGAGATTGTGCTACAGCACTTGTTAGAAGAAGCTTCCAGAGTCTTTAGATGACCACAAAAACTATTGACTAGGAAATCAGGCAGCTTTTCATTAAGGGGGTTTTTAATGTGGTTGTCTAGGTTCCTATTTGTCTTTGGGATCATGAGTGCTAACTCCATATCTGCCTCGTGAACATACAGGTAATGTTCCTTCACACTTTATATTTTTTTGTTTGGAGTTTTTTCCTCCACAGCTGTGTGGTGCATCTGGTAGCTTTTGGAGAGGCCAAATGGTGTTTGCAATGTAAGTGGGTTTTGCATTTCTCTTTGTAGATGCTGGCCAAAGCAAGTGTCGATTAGAGAGAGCTCAAGCACTGGAACAGGCAAAGAAGCCCCAGGAAGCAGTCTTCATCCCAGAATGCAATGAGGATGGATCATTCACGCAGGTAAAATTTCTATTTGCTTCCTTCAGTCAGGCTTCAGGTGTCTGTGGGAGATTCACTGTTCAGGCATGAGCCAAGTGATGATAGCAACACGGGTGCACACTCCGACTCAGTTATTGAAGTGAAAATGTTGAAAGTTGGGGACTTCTTTAATGAAATGGAAGGGTTGATTCAGTCACAATACGTAAGAAGACAAATACTTATGCAGTAGCATCCACTAGTACAGAAACAAATAGCATTAACCTTTGGCATTGTGTAGAAACAGTTGCTGGAGAGGTCAATTTTTCCATGAAGAGGAGCTGTAAAGAGGGCTGTGGCTTACACAGAACAGGGTAGGCCCAGCTGATTCTGCTGTTACATGTGCTTCATCTATCCCTCAAAAAAGTAATTTATTCAGCCTCTTCCTTTTGCAGGGTACTTCTTGTACTGTGCCCTCTTGTAGTTTGGAGGTCTGGCAGACAGATGATGAGACTGCTTTGTTTGGGTTTTTGATTCTTTGCTGTTCACTTACTGAAGCTTGCCAAAGCAGGGTAGAAATGAAGAATGATACTTGGTTCTGTCACCACTGGCATATTGGGTAGTGTCCCAGTGCTAACTGAACTGGCTGTTAAAAATGCCTCTTGCAGAGTTTCCTGACAGATAGGAGGGGGATGCTGTCTGCATAGTTTTGCACACATCTCAAAAGCCAAAATCCTGCAACCCTATGGCCTCCACTTTGTGACCTTATGTAAATCACAGAACATTTTTTGGCTTACCTTCCATGTATCTAGCACTGCTCTAGACATCTTATTCCTCAGAGACATGTTAGGATATGGTGGTTATTGTTTGCAAAGTCTTTTGAAGATAAAAGAAATTCCAAATTCCAAAATAGAATCAATATTGGCTTTAAAAAGATAAGAAACGCAAAGAGCTTTGGGTTTGGTTCAAACCTTTTGTGATGCCTGAGGAAAGAATTTTTTATTTTTTATTTTTTTGGTGATAACTGACAAAAAAATTTTTATTCCCCTCCTCAGCCTTACCCTTCCATTATCTGGTGTGTGGGAGTGTTCAGTTTTGGTTTTGTTTTTTAGTGGTGAAGTGAGAAAGGTTTTATCCATCCTGCCAACTTTGCATGCTACTTTGAAGCAGTGTCTTATTTGTGTACAGTGTGGACCATCGTGGGAAGGTGGGGGTAAGAGAAAATGACTGCAGTTTCTTGCAGTTGAACTGTACTTTAGTTGTTGAAATTTGCTTTTGTGTAGAGTTGCTCAGGTTGTGTTGTCAGTGGACGGGAATACTTATAAAACCTAGCACTGTGGGCCAACAGAGTGTTCTGTGCTCAACTTCATAGTTAAAAGTAAGAGGGAAGGAAAGCTGGCTTTCCAATGTCTATTACCTGTGTATCAACCTCTTGGAGAGTGAAGTAGGGTTGCAGGTGAAATTTTTATCCTAATAAGCTGAACTGATAGTGTAGTTGCTAAAGCTGTTTCAGACAGGTTTATTTTGGAAGTTGGTACCATTGTCGGGATTGTAGAGCAGTTGCTAGACTTCTTTCCTGTACATTCTTTGACCAGTGTTGGTTGCCAGTTGAGGGGCAGTGTGAAACTGCTTACAAAAATCATGTCTTCAGCTGCCAGTCAAGCAATATTTCACATTCTTCCTCTATTCAGTTCTATCTGCGAACATTGAAGTGATTTTGTTTTACCTGGCACGATGAAGGAAGCCTCTGATCCCTTTGTAGCTGGAATTAACTGAAATTCATATCATTCCTTGGATTGCAAAAATACCCCACATTGCACATCCTTCCATGGACCAGCTTCATCAGTTATATTGCAACATTTAAGGTCATTGTTGCTGCATAAGATTTGAATGAAAAATAATATCCAGTTTCAACTAGTTTCAACCTGCATTTGAGACAAATATTTCCATTATTGAGAACAAATAGCTTCTGGTCCAAATTAATTAAACTTTTGTTTTTAAAAGGATGTCTAAAAATTAGAATTTTGGTTAACAGTCTTAGCAGTTTTGCTTTCAGCAGCTCATGAGTGGATCTCATCTGGTGGCAGTGGTTTGAATACTGCATCTCTTGTGCAGAGAATTGATGCTTCTGGTTCTGCTCTGCAGGGAGGCTATGTTCCTGAAGTCCCTGAGGCCTTGCTGAAGTCAACTCTGGACTGTTAGTTTATTCTGGTACACTACCCAGAGTGTTGCTCCATCCAGACTCCAAAATCTCAGCTGGGAAGACCACAACAGAGTGGCATCTCTCAGTGGAGTTTCTAGGAGAAATACCCACCATACTTTTCAATGTGGAATGCCCATCCCAACAAGAGTTTAAGAGGAGCCACATGCTTCAGGGTATATGCTGTATGTAGAATTAGCTAGAGAAGATTTTTCAACAACTTCCTCCTTCTCTTCTGTGTAACTGTTGTTTGAAAGAGTGTTTTGTGTAAATGAAAAATTCTGATCAGAGGGGAAACAAATATAAAATGTCTGAATTGTTACAGCACTCAAGATGTGGATGACTTGCTTTCAGGTTTTGCTGAGCCTACTGAACACAGTAAGTATTCAGGCCCACATCATTGTCCTTGCCATCAGAGTTCAAAATATCTGAATTTTTATCTAATTAATTAATTGTTCAAAATCCTTGAAATTTTTGTAAGAGTGAAAAGCAGTGCCAGTGTGGGAGCATTTCGTAGTGGTACCTATGTTCAGAAAACCTGCTTGGCCTTAACCAGATTGAAAAGTTCTTTCGTAGTTTTTCATAATTTTTTTGATTAGAAACTGATTTGCAATTACTCTGGGTAAACCCTGAAAGCAACACTAAGTGAGGCTGTTCCCCTGAAAGCAGCTTAAATCTCCCCTTTCCAGCTCCTGGAATTGTATGAAGTTCAAAAATTAATTTGGGGCTGAATCCATTGCAAATTGGATGGGACTGTAGGACAGTGGTGAGAACATAGCTACTCTGCTATTCTGTGAGCAGCAGCACGTGCTATGTGGAGCAGCAGCTGCAGAGGGAAGGCCATGCTCACCTTGTCTCCTCCTGCTTCCCTGCAGAGCAGCTGGCTCTGAGACCCAACACAGATGTGGTAAGAAGTGTGAAAGGAAAGAGGAACTGAAGGCAATGACCTAGGTTTGGCATTTAAGTCCTGCCTTGGAGAGACGTCATGTGTGTCTTAACACTTGTGTAATCTGTCTTTTTTTTTCATTGTCTGTGAAGTCTACACTGAAAGGAGTGTTGCCATTGATCCTCTTGCTTGGCTGGCCGGTTTTCCTTTGCATGACTAGTTAAAATGTGGTTTGTGTACTGCATCAAGAGGAGCAGGCACTTGTCAATTCACTGGTTGTCATAACTCCTATGCACCATATGTGCTGCTTTCCTTATTGTTGAGTTTGTGTACTGCAAAGATCAAATCCCTTTCTAGTGCTGCTTACACATCTAAAAATGTGACACACATTTGCAGCATGAAGAGGTGGTGGCATTGCAGGCACGATGGTATAACTGTAAATGGCAGCAGACATGATTAATTGCTCTAGCGTTGTTATTTCTTTGTATTTCAGTCTGTGTGAAGAATATTACTTCCTATAACAAAAGCTCTCTGCACTTAGCCTACAGTAATGTAAGCAAGCGGATAGAATTTGAGTTATTCACAACATAAGAATGTTTGTTAGATAGGAGTAATTTGATTAATTGTGTAAAATGGAGGTCACGTACTGTTGTACAAAATTGGACATGATGAAAACCAGTTTTTGTTCCCAAGACTTTTGCCTTTTTGCTGTTATACTGTATTTTGCATAAATGCCATTCCCCTTCCATGCTAAACTTAACCTGCTGTGATCTGTTCTTCATAAACAACAGGCTCTACTGGGTAATCTGCACACTTTCTTTTGCTGCCTAGTGCCATTGGGCTTGTTGCCATGGGCTGAGAGAGACTTGCATTCTTCATAGTTTTCCCCCAAGCAGTTTTTTAGAAAAGGTTGCTGAGGTTTTAAATGGGATCTATTTCAGACAGATTAATATGAACATGAATAATGTTAATCCTGCCTTGGGGGTGTAGTTTTGTGGGCCTTTGTGGTATGTCTTGCTATTTGCTGCCACCTTCCACTGTCTAGCTGTGGTTTCTTTTTCTCACAAGTCATCATACGAGTGGCTGAGAACAAGTCTCCTTGGAGAGTTCCTCTGAGTTTAGGGTTCCCAGAATGTGACTACTGTAGTTATGATGCAGCACTGAGATTTCTTTTAAGATGAGTGTATGTCAAACTTGTCACCTTATGACAGGATCATTGAGTGGGCTATCAGATAGCTTCAAGAGCACTCCTTACATCTTGAAAGATAAGTCTATTTGGAAAAAGTGATCTATGTTGTAGTCCATAGCAATAGTTTCATTCTGCACTATGCTAATGTACATACGAAGTTTTCTCCTGAGTTCCACGAACAGGCCTTTCTAAAGATGTGGGGAACCCTTTCAGGCCTTTCAGTGTTGACTGCATGATCAGAGTCTGTTCCTCTGTGTTGAGTAGTGCAGCATGATGCTGGGCAGAACTACAAACTCGCTTCTTAATGCATCAAGGCAGTGTGTAGACATGCCCCACATTCCCCGGATGCTATTATTCCATTATTCAGTGCTCATATTCTAGCGATATTAAGCTTTCAAGGACTTAACCTCTCCTTTCAGAAGGCAAGAACACAGTCTGTCTTGCTAAATTAAAGAAATTCTTCATAAAGTATCTGGACTTTAATTGGTAGATGGTTTGGGCTTTTTTTTTAATGAAGATATCTCTTCTATAAAAGACTGCAGCTGTAGCTCTGTGAGTACTGCTCTGCAGGTTTGTCTGCTGCTTAAATACTTGTTTTCTTCCTGCAGCTTTCATTGTGCTTCTCTTTTGTATGTTGCGCTAAAGACAACCCATGAATGGGTAAGGAGGTAAGAAGTTTGGTTTTCTGTGGCATTTCTTCAAAGAAGTACTTGTTGAGAGAACAAAGGAACATATTCTTGAAGCAGGGGTGGATATGCTTAAGAAAAGTGACAATGTAAGATCATTCTTAACTTCCAAGTGCCCCATTTTATGTCAGAAGTAGAAAGCCTCTCTTAGGGACACTTCTCCTGAACTAAAAGTAGTATATGTGTCAGTGTGTGTGATGGGAATGCCCTTGACTATGGCTAAGATTCTTTTGCTTCAAGTTGCTTCTTTCCCTGGTTCTTTGAATAGTGAAATCCCTGTGGAGCAAGTATTTCTTGAATGGTGCGTAGACCTGAGGGAGGTGGGTGCTGCATAAAGCCCAGATGGGAATATTTGTACACCACCATTTGTAAAGGATTAAATATGAGCAGAGAACAGAAGAAGTCACGAAAATTATTTAAGGGGTTGCAGTCCCAAAGAAGCTGAAACATAAGATGTGGACTATTCATCACTCCCAAAAATCCTCTATAAAGGTAAGGCAGGCTTCTGACAATAGTCAGCTGACTCTTAGTCTGGCAGAAGATCTGACAAGATCCAGAATCTAAGCATGACAGCAAGACATGTAAATGAGAACAGAGGCATCACTATTTAGAGTTAAGATAAATAGCCATCAGGCCAGTGTGCTGTTTGGGCACCACTAACTTGGGTACAGAGGACTTTCTAGCTGAGCCTCATGGCTTGAACAAAGGAAAGGCTTGATTAAAGAATTGCTGTGTGACACTGGCTTCTGGTCCCTGGGTTCAGACTAGCTCACCTGCTGGCTTGGAGCTACTTATTTACCTGTTTTTACAGTGTTTACAAGGAGAACCTGGGTGCAGCCAGGATTTGGAACCTTGCATCGTGCTGTGAGTGCAGGCAGTAGCTCTGCTGCCTGCCCTTGCCCTCAGCAGTGCCATTAAAAAAATGAATGATTTTTCTTCTCTGATAGAAGTATTGCTCTGAATGCAGAAGGAATGGTTTTTTTCCCTTCTCCTCTCTGCCCTCAATTATGGAAGGAGCCAGTTTTCTTGGATCTGTGATGGGATAGGAATCGATTAGTAAACCTTTTATCTGAACAGCAATGAGAGGCTAGTCAGTGTTGCTGTTCCTGTGCTCGCCCATTGCTTGTCCAGGGTACTTTCAAGCATTTCACAGTAAAGTACCTCTATCTGTAACTCCATAGAAACTGGTTTCAGCCATCACAGAATTGCTGCTTTGCCTCTGTTCTCTGTCATAACGTGCATGCAGTTTCTCTCACTTCCGTTTTATCTTTCAGTAACTACCCCTTGATCCTCCTTTGTCAAATAGCTATGAAGGGATGCTGCTTACTAATACAGAAGCCTTGGACTGCTTGGGAATCTAATTCTGGGGTTGCCAGTGAGGTACTGAAAAAACCCAAACAATGGCATCTTTTTACCCTCAGGAACTTAAGAGGCAGAGTCATCTGTCAGTGTCTACTCTTTTAGTGTTTTCTTATTGTAATGAATTTGATGAGAGCGGGTATTTAATCATGTGGCTGGTATATTAACTGCTGTTTGATTTCACACATGGTAATGGTAGAGTGGAGTAGAGGAGTGGCTGCTACACTTTTAATTTGGGCAGTGGTGGCAAAGCAGTCTTTCTTGAGTTTGCCCATCAAGCTTCTCATCGTCCAGTTGAGACATAGGTGAAAAGTCCTGTTTGTCCATAAAAGAGGAACAGTGTCCTCCTGCACAATAAGGGATTTGGCTGCTTGCAATCCTTTAAACTGCAATTGGATTTTTTTCTTTTTTAAAATGTAGATACTAATGGGAATCTCATGAAGACCTCAAATGATTTACAGGTTTTATTTGCCAGATTTCCTATTCTGTAACTCAGTATTTAGCTGTTGGACAGGTGTATCTTAATCTGAGATGTCAAATTCTGTCATGTGCCTTTCCAGCAGTAACGGGCATTCTATAACTGCAGCTTGGTTAACAACCAAGTATATTTAGTATATAAGACTGTATTTCCTTCGACACGATGCTTAGCTTTAGAAGACTGAGAGCAAAAAAGATCAAGAGTTTTTTCTAACATTTATTTTGATCACAAGTTACTCTTCTGATTACATCAGTATTTAAAAATCTCATTGCTGTGGGAGTGGGATAAAGTTGAATTTTGGGTCATAGATATAAATTTTATTTTAAAACAATAGCTCAAACCCAAGGTAATTGGAAAGATTTAAAGTGAAACCCCATATTGTTGAGATTCCTTACTACAGGTGATCTGAAATAGTTGACATTTTAAATTCGTTTAAATGCAAGTGTTTAGAAATATTGGATCAGCTATTGCCTTTACATTTCTTCAGTGTCATACCAGTCCTATGAAACTGATGAAAAATACACCTTTCCCTCCCCAGCCTTTAGACTACAAGATCTAGGCTGTAGGCCACTATTGTGATGACACCCAAATATGCTGAGACCTGGTCAGGATCATGGTAAAAGGTAGCATCTCTCAACATGAAGACATTCAGAAAAAAACAACTGCAGTGATTTTTGAGGTTTCTGAAGTGTCCATTCTTCGGGGTAGCTGTCTGGCCTTTAGGATAAGGCCTGGTAAGATTTAATTGCAGCTGTTATCTGTAGTAGGGAAGTCCTTTGGTGCTGCAGTAAAACATGTGCTTGTGGTTGTTGTGAAAGTGTTTTAATGGCAGCATGGGGGAAGAAAGAGTCATGGGATACCAGTTCAAGGAAGACTAGCATTCCTTAGCCTAGTTATTTACAAGATTACTTCACTTTTATGGATGTAATGTGCTTGGCCTGCATAAATGAGTGTATGTAATTGGTGGCTTCGCATTGAGATGAATTACATAACATACTCTTAGTTAATACATCTATCCTAAATTTATATCAATACATTTTCTGACTCCTCTGCCATGTACTTTATTTTTTTGTAGGCTTGGCTGAACTGCTGTCAAGTCACTAATACTTAAATTTTTTAAATGCTGTGTACACAGGATTTTTTTGGTATATAATATAACATGGAATGGTTTTGCCCTATGAATTCAAGACCCTATCCTGGAATTTAGTTTTATCCCTGGGTAGAATTTTTGCAGTTAATGCTCAGGTATAAAGACAGTTTCATGTGCTGTTGCTCATCACACACACAACATTGCATTCCCAAAGTTAAATAATAAACACAAACCCAAGCAGTTCCATCACATTTTTTTGAATGTTCAGTTGATTAGATTGACCAATAAGAAATATTTTCTAACTTGATTATTGGTAATTATAGTCATAGTGCTTTTAAGTAATTTACAATGAAACTGCAGATAGCAGTGACAATGTAGTAACATAGGTACATGAAATTACTGTTGCTTTTGGCTGCTAAAAGTGAATTCTTGAGGTAAAATTATTGATTTGCACTTTAGTAAAACCCAAGATAAATACAAGGTCCTGTGTTATAATTGCTCTGAGATCATGTTTTATGTGATATTCAAAGCCTTTTAAAAAAACTGTCATTAAGTCTCTGAACAAACTTTGCTACCTTAGGGCATTGAAGCCAGCTGTCAGCAAGGGGGAGTGACTGGTTTAGCTCTGAAGGATCTCTAATGAAGGGAGCTGCACAAACACCCCATCACTCTTCTGTGTGAAGAGGACTGGAATAAGAAACTGAGCTCATTTGGGAAAAGCGAAAAGGGACAAAATTCATTTTACAAGTAAAATAAAGTTTCTGAAGTGGCTTCCTTTCATGCATTTTTTTGGAAATGTATTGAAGGAGCCATCTCTAGCTTACAGTAACATAGGCATTTCTATACCATTTGAAGATACCGATGTGCACACTCAACCACAACTGAAAGTGTGTTTGCTAGAAAAGATTTTGGAAACTCCTAGTACTTATATTGATGGCTGCATGATGATTGTGTTGGTTTAAAGGTAAACGAGTGAGAGAAATGAACCCAACTCAAGAGATTACAAATCAGAATACAATTTACTTAAAAAGATTGCAATAAACACAGTGATACAGAGAAAAATTGCTTTTAACCCACAAAAATCAGGTGTATAACCCAGTACCCTGGGGCACAAACAGAATGGTGTTCATTAGCCCCTGTGCTGAGTCCAACTTAGTCCCCCTGAGTACAAAGTACAAGGGAAGGAAAACCTTTTGGTGAGGATGATGGTTGCAGCCTTGTCGAGAGTGGCAGTTGCAGTCCTGTTGAGGTTCTGGTCCTCCTCTGGATCCAGTGAGTGGTACCAGAAGTCCCAAAACCTGAAGATTATATATGCTCAGGTTCAGATGGGAATGCCCAGCACCTCCCCCAAGGAGGGGAGTTTCACAATGGGTGATTTAATTGTGTGAGTCACGGGATATTTTTGGAATGTTTGATGGTCTAGGTTGTTGCAACTGCCTATTGTCAGTCCCTTATGGCCCATTAGCAGACATGATCCCTCAGGCTGGATGTGAAGGTGCTGATGCCTCCCCAGAGAGGAGTTATCACAGCTGAGTCACTGGTGCGAAGACAGAAACATTCCCATGCCTCTCAGGGTTCTTTAACACCCAGTTTGTAGCTTGAGGTGTGAGAGGTGCCCATGGCAGCTGATGCAAATGATCCATTATTAACAGTTCATCAGAAAGGATGTAGAGGGTATAGAACACAGTTTTGGTTACACCCACATGCTGATAAACTGGTCCCAGCTGCTGTAACTAGGGCAATGATAATTTACTTTTTGTCTCAAGGGATGTCAGTCATGCTGAATTTCATCCAAATGCTGATCACTCTAGAACCTGAGGCAAAGGCTGTAACTAGATTTCTTAAGCTAAATGAAACTTTAGTGTCGCTGAACGAGTACCCGCAGAGATGTTACTAAGACCAGTTTGCTAGATCAAGATTTATCTTATTCTCACTTTAGAGGCTCCATATCTGAACTAGTAATTCTGATTCTTTCTGTGGTGAAGGAAGGAACTGGGCAACTCTAGATGTCTAAAGCTTTAAAGTTAAGCAAGATGAAAGACCAAGCATATTGTATCTTGCTCCTCCTGTGTAGTCTGACATAGATTTAAGCCCTACTCTGTTACTGTCTGGAGAAGATTTGTTAACATAAGTTGCATATTTTCAGCCATATTTACTGAAAAAAATGCTCATGAAATGCCCACAGATGCTGCTTTAAACAGTGGCTATGAACAACAGTGGCTATGAAATTTGAGACCATGTGGTCTTTGCATAACCCAGCTGGGGTGCAGTAGGACAACTATTTAATAGTAAACAATAAATGCAATTTAGCAGAGGGTAGAATGAGCTGAGACATAACTGTTGCATTCCCCAACTAAAGTATTCTCAGATGACTACTTGTAACTTCTTTTGCGGCCTGAATTTCACCTAAAGGAGTTGGAATAGGAGAAATAACCTTTTTTGGGGGTGGGGGGAAGGTGAGGGAAGAAAAGATAACAATATCAAAGGTAGTCTTCTGTGAGACTTCCTTGCTCTGAAGCGTGTTTGATGCGCCTGGGTTGAGACTTCCAGTAGGATGCTGAATTATAATAAGTGGTTGGTGACAGTGAGAAATGAAATGCCTGCTCTTTGTTTCATTAAACAGGTGCAGTGCCATACCTACACTGGATACTGCTGGTGTGTGACACCTGATGGCAAGCCTATTAGCGGCTCTTCCGTACAGAACAAAACTCCTATATGTTCAGGTACTGTGGGAGTGGCTTCAACAAATACTAATACTGTAACTAAAGAGGGTTGGGGTGAATGCATCCTGTTGAGAGAGCTTAATCTTTTCAGATGACTTGTCTAGTTTACCCCACTTAACACTGCAGTTTGGACTCTGGCATGTCCACGCTGTGGTTGGGATACAGACACTTCTGCAAGGCTCAGTGAGAAAAACCACTAAGGTAACAACCTGTGGTAGCTAAGGTGAGAGTCTGTATTGCCGTGTACGCCAACAGATGGGATAACTTTTTTCTATGAGCTGTATTTTGTGGGACATGGAGTAATTTTTTTGTAGAGTGATTTCAGTTAATTCACTAATGTGGTTTTGTGAGAAACTGGTAGTTTCTTGGGTTCTGCTGTTATAATGAATTTAGGTCTTGCAGTCATGTTGCTTAGTTTAGGATGCCTTTGTCTGTGTCACAGAGTTGGACAGCACTGGGCTTTAAATTTTTATCACAAGAGGGAGGTCCAGAGCCAGGCTGTTACTCATGTGTTTATTAAGTGATATGCTTCTAGGTGCTTAGCTCGACATTATTGTGTTGCCCTGTGGTTTACTGAGACCAAAACTACAATTTTCTTTAAAACAGAGTAATGCTGTTTTTCTTTTGTTCTCCCCACCATTCAATATGGTAACTCATGGCTCAAACAGAATGGGGTTGGGCTCTAGATTTTCATATGGCCCTGATCAGTAGTGTACAGTCTAGCTTTGTGACCTGTGGTGAGCTGTGTCAACACCACACTAGATGCATGCAGGCGTGGGGAGCTGTTCTGTGCTGTTTGGGAGAATTTGAAGGCAACACTAGTATTATGCTGCCCTCCTTACTTCCCCCCTTTCTCCTCTCCCAAAAATAAACGAAGAAAAGGCAGTAAGCATAGTAGCATACTTCTAACACTTGCTCAGTGATGCCATGCCACTGCTGCTGTGTCTGGCTTCATGGATTTTTAATGTATATCTCCTCTCACACCTTGCAGTGTTTGCCCTTTAGGTGGGAGCATGACAACAGTCAAACCTTTGGTTTTTTTAAATTTTTCTCCCATTATTAAGTGTCCTCTTGGCTTTAAGATGTTTTGTGGTAATAAGAAAGTATAAGTGACTTGCATAAGGGTTTGAATTGAGTGAGAGAGATGTCTGAGAACCAGTGGGTCGATGTAGCTTGTGGAAATGCTTGGTTTTTCACAGGCTTATGAAAGAAAAAAAAGATTGATATGCTATTTTAGTGGAAGGTGAAATGCTACAATAATTTGGCCTAAATCTGAGAATATGACTTTGACACTATTCTCTGTATATCATTTTAGTAGGGCATGCTTTAGAGTTTTGTTGATTTGTTCATTTAGTCTTGTGCTGTTTATAAAATTGTGTTACAGGAAAGTAAAGTCATGTTGTATTGTAGGACACAGATGTTAGAGCTATGATGACTAATACTGGGTCTGTGCTTACTACTTGTAATTCAGCAGCAGATCTGTGATGAACTGGTCTGCAAGTGGAAGTGACTGGGTGATAGTTTACCTTTAGAGTTTGTCTTGACCAGATTCTTGGGCCTATCAGAGCTGCCTTCTTTAGAGCTGACTTTTGATCCATGCTTTCTGAAGGTTCAGTAATCACTGGAACTGTTTCATAATGGTGCATGGAAGAATCAGTTTCCTGGAAATAAAGCCATTAAAAAACCCCCCTTGTCATAGATTTTTATACACTTTGGTAATTGATTTGTTTGAAAAGCTTTTATTACCTCTTCAAGGAAACTGTGATGAAGCGCTAAAGCAAACTGCAGAAACAAGTGTAGACTCATATATATTATGTGAAGATCTAAGTTATAGTAAACAACCCAAGATGTATTCTCATCAGGTACATGCTGGATCTTACTCAGTGTCCCATTTCAAACAGCTGGGGATATTCAGGGGTTGGTTGAAATCAATTTCCTGCAAATTGTCCCATTTAAACAATTTCCTTTAGAATACTGTACTTGCATTCCCTTCACACTCACCCCATCAGCTTTTGATTTGTTCTTCCTCACATTTGCAAATGAAAGAAGTGACTTATCTTTCTTTCTTGGATTTATTTCAGATTTCTTACTAGCATGCTGCTCTGCTGAGCTCTTTCAAATAATTAGATTCAGCTACTAAAGATTTCTTGTTTACCCTCATCCCGATTTAACATCTTAACACATAGAACTTCGTTATGCTTTTTGTATTGGTTGAATCCACAGGCTTTCTGAATCCTAAATGGGGCCATTGATAAGTAAAACCAGGTGCTTTATGGGTTGAAACATTGACTGTACTAATGTGACATCACATCCTTTGTGTGATCATGCAGCATCTAAATGGATGTCTTTTATTTTTTCTTTTTTTCCCTCCACTCTAGGTTCTGTAACTGATAAACCATCAAGCCAGGGTAATTCAGGAAGGAAAGGTGAGTGGAGTCCTGTGCTTCAGCAACTTCTTTTGTAGTAGCAGCTGCCCAGCCAAACCCCTGAAGATAGCTCAGAACCTGGGTTCCTAATCAGCTCAGTGTGTGGGAGGTGTATGTGCTGTCAGACCTCTCCTTCAGGAGGAGGAATAACATAACTGTCTGCTCTACTCCCTGTGGAGTAGAAAAGGGTGTGCTCTGCTTTGTGCTTGTCAGCTGAGCTGCAGTACAAGACATCTAAGCTTCCCAAAGGGGTGGCTGGCCCAGAAAATCCTCTGTTTATTCACCTTGAAGTAACATATTGAGCATTTCTCAGTAAAATCCCTAGAGATTAGGAAGGCTGTCAGTATGACCAGTTCTCTGGCAGTCAGGAGTGCCAATATCATGTTGTGGCTTTGTATGCATTGAAAGGTGGGGTTTTTCTAACAGTGCATAAAAACCCTCTGGCCAGCCAGAGCAGCATTGGATTAAACCTTAGCTGTGCTTGGAAACCTCACTCTTGTGCATTACGCTCCTGTCTTCAGTCCTTGCCTTTCCTGTGCAAGGCATTAGGTGGGTCCTTGTTCTTCTACTGTGAGTATTTGTAGCTCTTCTGTGTCCTCTGGTTTGCATTCACTGTAATAGTTTTGGGAAGGTTTACCACTGTATTATGTGTGTGTGTATATGCATGTATATCTATCTATATATACATACACACACACACACACTGAGGAGCTATCAAATTTGCCTTAAGGCCTTCTTCTCACCCGGATTTTTCAACATCTCTCCCCTCTATCCCTGATTCAGAGTCAATTTTTGAGTTTGTCTCCTTACTATAGGAAAACAGGGCTGAATGCAACCTCGCTCCTGCTGGTGAGGATGAATGTTATTTCTGGGGAGAAATTCCTGTTTTGATAACTGAAGTGGGATTTTTAGTGCTAACTCTCTAAACCAGTTATTCCTGACACTTCAAAACCTAGGAAAATGCCGACCTTCATCCCAATACTTTAATTTAGATAATGTATCTGTGCTGGGAATGTCAGTCCATTCCTGAAGACACTTATTAGGGATTAGATTGTTACGTTCATAGCAGTGATGCATTTGAACATATCTGCTCTCTAATCTATTGTTCGTGTATAGTAGTTTAGGAAAAGCTAGGGAGAAGAAAGATGCAAAAATACTTAGTTAAGAGTGAATGCTGAAGCCTGTTCCTCACTTTAGATAAGGATATGTCTCTGTAAACCTGTAGTTATGTGTTAATGTATATTTGGCACCTGAACTCATTGTTGTCATTCTGCTAATGCAATCATTGCTAGTCTAACCTGAAGTACAAGCTCTTGAAATCTACATTATTTTTGAGTGGAGGTTGGTTGTAAGCTTTTTACCTGAGTAGTGCTGGTCTGTTCTAGAATTGGAAGCAGCTGGCACTAGAGCAAAAGGGGAAAAAAACCATTTAAACTTGGTTTTTCCTCATCATTCCCTTTATTAACTCAGAGGTTGGAACATGCAAAAAGAGAACTGTAAATGGTATTAATTAACCTAAAATTTGTAATATAAATTGATTCTCCTTGGTGCTGCCTGTGGCATCCTATTTCAAGGATGGTATGCTTGCTCATGTGGCTGCAGAACTGTGGTTGCAGTAGCTGTTTCCCTTTGGGCCAGCATGCTTCAAACAATCATGTAAACCTTCTGTCCTCTCCAATTCTGAATCTGTTCATAGTTATTGGAAACCCATGCACAAGCACATCTGGCCCTTTTCCATTATGTTAGAAAAGTACTTACGAGAAGCTATTAAACAGGTCTTTTAAAATCAAGACTGCTTTTGGAAGCTGGAATAATTTGGTTTAAAATTTGATGGATTTAGTTACTTTTTCAGTTAGTGATGAATGACTAATCTAAAAATGAATTTGGCTTTCTTGTCACTGCTTTTCCTTACGTTACTTTGATTCTAAATTCCAGTATCAAGTCCTGTACTAAGGAAGTCAGAACCAAGAACAGCCTGGCTTCCTTGAAGCAAGGTGGTTGCTGCAGGTCTGGCTTCTCTGCTGGCTGGACACCAGTCTTCATGCACGTAACCATCTGTTCTAGCTGAGTGTTCAGGCACTTTTTGTAGAGATAACCCTTTGCAAAATGACAAAAAGGGCAGGATGAGGAGGGGGCCATCAGCAACTCGGTCAGTGATGACCTTTCTGTTGTAGAGGCAGAACTTGGAAGCTTCTGACATCCCTCCGGGGAACTTCTATCTGCCTTGGGAGTTTTTGGAATTCTCCCTCTGCACAGTAGACTCCCCTCTACATCCCTGGATGAGAGTCTCTTGGAGCCTTATCTGACACAGAATAAGTACTCTGAAGAGGAAAAGGAATAACTAAGACTCTCAAAAATTATTTCTTTTGTCCCATTCATACAGGAATGTAAAATATGGAGCTAATAAACTTTGTATGATGCTGGTGCCTTTCAAGTCTTAAAGGCAAAATTATTTTTTTGGATAGAGGCTGCTCTATCTTAGAAGTAGTACCAATGAATAGGCTTAAGCTGTTTTGGGTAATAAGTGAAGACTTTACTAGCATATCAGGTCTTCTTTAGAAGAGGCAAATTCATGTTGGAAGGAGGAAAAGGTTGAGTATCTGTAATAAGTGTTTCTCCAAATGTTTTTGCCTCTTTTCCATCTTGCATGGTCCTAATTTCTGGGGCTCAATAGGTATGATGGAGTACCAGAAAATGTGAGGTAACATATAATTCCACTCACAGGCTCTCTTGCTGCTGATGAAAAGAAAATGAAATTGCAGTACAGTCATGTGGCTTGGCATGTAGTTCCAGAAGTGGCTCTGTGGAGCTTTCTGCAGAGAACAAGCAAGCATGCTGGCAAGAGATTCTTTTTATTTTTAAATTCCATGCTCTGGTTATCATATTTACATTGCTGCTATTGCTGTATGATGCAATGCCAGTTACTCATAAAATTTGCCTTGTAAGGCAATTTAAATTAAATTGACACCAAAGTTAAAATTTTAAAATAGGATTTGTTGTGTCTGAGAAGCACTCTGTTGCTGGAAGGCAGAGCAGGCACAGGGAGATGGAGGCATGTTTGGATGAGGTGGAATAGAAACCCAGGCTCTCCAGAATATGCTTGTTGTGTGGACTTTACAGCTCAGACGTTTACCACTGTTCTTTCTATGCTGATTTTGGTCTGCAAGTGAAGAACAAGCTTCCAGGACCTTTGTCAGGGAATACAATTACTCTTGTGTGGGATTAGATATCCAGAACCTGACGATTCCTGTTGCTGTCTCTTTTTTTATTCCAACTTGTTGCTATTACAGTCCTTTCTCATAAGGAGCATCTTGCGTTAATTTGCTCCGGTTGCTGCTCAGTTTGAAAGGCCTGAAAGACTTGGAAAATGCATGCTCTCCTCTAGAGGTCTGGATCTCCCCAGTCTCTCCCACTAGGATGTTGCTAGTGTTTTAAGAAGCAGCGAAATGCATCCTTGCAGCCAACGTGACTGGATTTCTTCCCTGCCTAAAGAATGCAGAACATTCATTTCCAGCCAAAGGGAAACTGTGCCACACTTTTGAAACAAAAGAAGCAAATATGAAAAAAAGGAAATAAAACTGTATTTTATCTGCCGAGTGCTTGGGCTTTAGCTCAAAGCTACATATTTAGCATATTGCAGTCATGAGTGGTGTCTTTTATAATCACCGAGAAGGTTTTAAAAAGGGTGGTCAGGAATCACAGAGATGTGAAAAACAGCCATGCAAATACATATCTTGATAAAGTCACTTGCCCTTCCTTCTGGAAGAGGACATATCCAAGTGGGGATATTGGTTTGTTAGTGGTTGTTAACTGTTCTGGACACTATATGAGAGTTTGATACCATTTTTCAATCAACTGATTGAAGGAAATGGGAAAGAAGGCTTGGTTCTTTAATCTGGGATTTAAAGATGATGCAACTACAGGGTAAATTTGGACTGGAGTAACTTGCAGTGTCAGTCAGGAACAGCCTTGAGTAGCATGAATTCCTTTCTTCTTTTATAAAGTCTCCTACAGTGCATAAAGTTCCAGGCCTGTTTTGACTTGTGTTGTTTCCCTGTTGCAAAAGCTGGCAATAGCATCTACAATTCCCTGAACAGTTAGTTGTTGGTGAAACGTAGGCTCTGATGGCCCCCCAGAACGCAAAGCCCAGGTAGAACTTGTTGTACACTTACTATCTTACATGTAGAAAATACTCTTGTATGGAGCTGCAAAAATCTTTCCTTAGTATGTTTGAAGCCTACCCTGAGACTTGCACAGTTGGTTAGAGTGTGGTGTTAAGAATGCCAAGGTTGCAGGTTCTGTGCCAGTATGGGCTATTTGCTTAAGAGTTGGACTTGATGATCCTTGTGTGTCCCTTCCAGTTCAGAATACTCTGTGATTCAAAACACTGAAGCGGTTTGAGAAACCTAAGATGAGCAACTTGAAATTCCTGCCAATTAAACATGTAGAATTGGGTTCCTTTTTATGAGTTTGACTGTCAGAAAATAGTTTCAAGACAGGCTTTGTTGGCAGGGAAATTCTAGGCTGCAGTTATGGACAAGTTGGGCCGTTCTGTGGCTCTCTTCCTGCTGTTTTCCAAGAGTCTTACCTCTAGAAATTGTTAATGGCCTAGTTGTGCAGCCAATAGACTGAGCAATTGGAATCAGTACTGAGCCATTAGTCTGAGTCAGTAATCAGGCTGAGCAGTAAAGGGCGAACACTTTCCTCAGGCAAACCCAAGTGAAGGATGGCTTGTGCTAGTGTAAATAACTGGAACTGCTTGTATGTGGGGACCTGGAAGCTTTGTCTGCTGGTGTTTAAAAATCAAGCGCAGCTCACACTAATTCACCTTCCATCAGTTCACAGGGAGGGGAGCACACTGCCTTCACAGTGGTTAGTATGTCTTGTAGAAGACAGATAATATCTCGACAAAAACATCACGTTGAAATGTGACTAAAACCCGAGACTGGGACTTTGGTCTTTACCTTCTCCAGTTCTTTCTGGATTCAACTAGGTACTGATCAAATGTGAAACTCACTGTGCTATTACACAAAGCAAGCTTCATTTGCCCAATTGTTCCTGCCTCTCCGACCTCATAAATACTGAGAAAACGTTCCGATGTCTTTTGCAGTTTCTGAAGAATACAGGAAAGACAGAAATATTGTGTGGCCTTCATCAGTAAGATGAAAGAAATACAAGTTCACTGGGGCAGTGTGAAGTCATGTGATGGTTCTAGCTGGTGAACACCATCTTATGATTTTTTTTCAGAACATTAGCAGGTAGCAAGTCTGCAGTGCTACTCAAACAATTCTTCTGGAACCCTTATGTTACATATTTATTTTTAAATAAACAGTATACATTGTTGTAGAAGTCTGGATGAAGGAGAATTTTCATGCAAATACTGTTTTCTGAACTGTTTAACTTTGTTGTGTAATATTCCTAGACTAAGGCTGACGTGTCCGTCAGGTCTTCAATGGGTAAAATATACATGTGTGCTCAAAATGTGCACAATTTGATGCCTGTGGACAGAGTTGTGTGTGTGGAGCGTAGCTATGTGGAAAGTCAGACTATGCTATGCATATGTAATAAGTCTGCTTCCTGAAAGCAACAGATTTGCTGTGTGTGCAACATGGGTGTGCTCCAAGTCCTTCAGATGTGCAAAAGCTTGATTTGTCCTACCATACACTGATGGTGTCAGTTTCTCAGTCTATACTGTTCAAATGTAATGGGGTTAGGAAATAATCTATGGGAGAAACATGATGGCACTGGAGTAAAAAGCTGACTAGAGAAGTGACTGGGAGAGATTAGTGCAACAGAAACTGTCCTGTAGCAGCCCAAGTGGGCTGAGAGTAAAAATTTCTGTTGATGGAATTTGTAGCACGTGAGATTTTGGTTAGCTTATATTTACATTTCCAAGCAAACTTAGCAGTGGATTTGAAGTTTGCTTCACTATTATAAAAATGGTATTAACTTAAGCAGTAGGTTTGCCAGTGCTTAGATATTCAGAATTCTCTCTGGTTCCCATTGCTATCTCTATACTGTATATAATCTACAAAATTGTTCATTAAATTCCAGTTAAATGTAACTATAGAAAGCAAGTCAATTTCACAGATGTGGCAGATTGGAGTTTGCCAGTATTACAGATTTTATAAGATAGAGAGAATCCAGTTTTTAACTGGGAACTGTGATCAATTTTTGTGAGAACAGAGGAATGTCATTTTACAATGCTGTGTATACTGGATTACTCTTTCAGAGTGGAGCAGTGTTTTAAGCAAGCAGATTTTTGAAATAAAGTCTAGAAGAAAAATTCAACCTCGAATGTGCTGCATAAACAGTAGAACTAAAAACAATCTTTTTGGTTCCCCACATCACTGACTTGTCTGAAATTGTTTAGTTTTCATCAAGACTTCTTTGTGGGCCTCAGAACATATGTATCAAATTTGAGGCTGAAGAAAGTTTCATTGGCAAGTGTAAACAGGAGGCAAATTCTGTTTTAAAGTATATTTTGTTTGATACAGTGCAAGAATTCTGCTTTCATCTATAAAGCAACAGTTCCAATCGGTAGCTTAGTCTATATAATATGACTTAATAAAATTGTAGTTTACAAGTGTTATTATAGCAATCTACAGACAACTCATGTCTGTAATGTCTTAAGGACAGTTGTAAAGGGTTTTAAATTATTAAGTCATAGTATTGAGCAGCCTGGTGAGTAGATCTAATAAGTAGACTAACAATTGGTTAAGCAACATCTGTTAAGGTATTATTAACTGTTTATGTGCTATACATGGATTTCTGGTGTCTGATCAATTACAGCTTCAGAGAAATGGAATAGATTTGGGGTCTGAGAGTTGTTTTTGTTGTTTAAATACGTCATGTGGCCTCAACACCTTCTTTTTTTTTTTAAACAGTTGTTGTAATTATTCTTCTCATGCTCTATAGAATCTAGACATCTCAATGTTGGTGTTGTTTCCTTTCAAATCAATGTAATGCACCAGGAAATGTGTTTTGTCGTGGTGCAGGTGTTTAGTTGAGGGGCTGGAAGTACTTTCCTTTCAACTCCTTTGCACTGTGAGCTCTGTCAAAGTTTCTCTATAAGAGAGATAAACTACGAAACCGTGATGGGAAAGCTTGAATGTGTGCAGGCCATGTGTTCTTGTAAATAAGGCAGGGGAAGCTGGAGAGGCAACCCTAATGTTTGTTCGAGTTCCTGAGACAGCACCTAGGGGAATTAAAGCTTCTTTAGAACAGATCTAGCTGGAATAATAGCTTCCCTGTATGCTCATCTGAGTTTTTGTTCTTTGTTGACAGTAAGGGAGATATACTGCAAAATGCCTTGATAAAGGCTAAGGATGGGAAAAGTCTTCCCCACAGTCTGAATTTCTCTGGGCTGTGTCTTTTATTTCATGTCTCTATGCTCATCTTGGTGCTCAGTTTCTGGTGGGACCTTTAGGTGCTGCAGCAAAGCAATTCATGTAAGGATTTCACAAGTTTCATCTTGACTATTCAGCTGCTCACAAATATGCCTTTAAATGATGATGGTTCTTAAAATCAGTTGCATCTGGTTCATTTTGAACAGTCCATCTGTAGATGTCTGACAGTCTGTAACTTGGAGTATGGCCTTCATCGTAAAATATTTTAATGTTGAGGATGTGTTGTCACTTACACACTGTGTACATTATTGAGATGCTTTGTTCTGTATGTATATATTTTCTTCTGAAGCAGGTTAGATTCTTTGGAGGTCCTTCCAGCACTATTCAGTTACCCTGTCTGTCTGCTTTCTTCTGTTGTCTGTCCCTTCCCTCATATAGAAAAACTACTCCTTTCATTATCAAATATAAACCTTCCTTTAGACAAAATTCAGGTCCTGGGCTGAACTAGCTGGGGCAATATAGTTAGAGAGCAAAGTTGTGCTTGCTTCCTAAAGCACTGAACTTCTTCTCCTTAATGGTATGGAGGGGGGCAAGAGGAGGGGAAAAGGGGGAACCTGTGGAAAAGGCATTTTTTCCCAATTTTTCTTCATTTGTGCGCATGCGATATAGACATAGCAGTGAAGTATCCATTCTCTTTGCCTGCAAGGAAATGAAAAGGCGTATTGTAAGCCCAAGGCTAGTCTGGTTGTCAGCCAGGAATTAGTCTTCTAAAGGAGAAAGGGAGAGGGGCTGGTGAGAGAAGAGGCTGGGAATGAGGAGCTAGAAGGGGGAAAGTACACTTTGAGATATGCTGAATGCACATGGCTAGAGGTGGAAAGGGGTATTGTGCTTCCTCAGGATGCAGGTGCTGGGAGAAAGGAAGGCAGCTTATGTTCTTATATGCAGGCATGTGTCTGGGAGAGCAGGGTCAAAAATTTAGACTATTTACTTAATCCCTCAGAAAGGCTTTTTTCTCTTCTGTTTTCTTTTTGTGTTTAACAGACTGCTTTACAGGGGACACGTGTGGTAATTAACACATGCAGCTGTAGGGCTTCAGCCATATGTCTGAATTTCAAATGGCTATTGATCTAGGAAACTTGCTGCCTTCTCCATCCCCCACTTATAGACCTTGAAGATGTGGGGGAATTTATAGTCTTTACCTTGAAGAGACCAGAGCTGGAAGGAGAGGAGTGAAAGGGAATGTGTGATAGTGGGGAAGAGAGGGAAGAGAGACTGATACTCTGATCATGCTGTTCATGCACCTTGCCCCAGGTCACCATATATTTTCAGGTAGCTTCTAAAATGTTCCTAAAGCTAGGGATCTGGTTATTACTATATGAAGTTTGAATCACAATTGTTACTTTTTCCTCCTCTATGTTCAGCAAAGCAGTCTAGGTTCAGAATCACAATGTCCTTGTGGGCATTTAAGATGTGCTGCCTTTTCCACAGGTATCTGGTCTTCCACACACTCTAGAATTGACAAGGTGGTAGTTTTTTGTGGAGCCTGAGCAGCCTTTTTAGGAGATGTAGCTGAGGAGAGGTTGTCTATTGGGTGAGAGGCTGTGCAGAAACAGAGAATACTTGACATCAAAGTAGAGGCTCCTGAAAAAAGAAGTGATATACTGCAGGTAGAATAAAACCAGAGAGGCTAAACTAAACAATCGTGTGGTGGTTGTTACTCTCACCAGCAGTGATCAGGCAGCTGTTGACAGTGCTATAGCACTTTTTGCAAACTTCTCTCCAAGTTTGGGGCAATATCAAGTGCTAAAAATCTTGCTATGAGATATGGTGCCTTAGGCAAAATATTTCTTTGTGCGGAAACTGTTTTGCTCCCTGTTTTATTTCAAATGTCAGTCAAGGCAGTGAGCCAAACAGAAGATGGTTCAAAATTAGGATACTGTAGCTTACAATCCTGCAGTGTCTACAATACTTGTAGTGTTTACAGGGTGAGATAAAAAACATACCCTTCTACCAAGTAGGAGGCTGTAGAAAGGTGAGGGTTTCTTCCTGTAGTTTTCCTCACTCAGTCTATTTTTAAACATTCAGTGCTGGCTGTTGCTGATTACTTGATCTCATCACTCACTCTACAGTGTAAGTAATGTTGACACTTTGGAGGTGTTTCTGCTTTGGATTAAAAAACCCCCAAAATGAACCCCAAAAAACAAAAACCAAAACACACTAACAAATATTCCTAATATTCCTTCAATTCTTGCTGTTTTACCTTCCAATATTCCTACTCTATTTTTATATGTTGTGCCCTCTTCTCCAGTTTCCTGTGAAGCTTAGTGCCTGGACTGTCTGGAGCAGCCATGTGTCACACACCTCCCTTTTCTCAGTTTTTTACTACAGACAGTACTCCTCTTTGGGACAAGATAACCTAACACCTCTTCTATGGATTGGCAGGACCTTTTCCAAATAATTTGGCTGTAGCCTGTATTGATATGCACTTGGATACAGTTTTTGTTACACAGATACAGGGCCTAATTCTTCTGTATTCATTGTTTATTACAGCTGTTTTATTTCCTTTCAATTATTTATGTCCCTGGAGAATAAAGTTATTCCAGTTCTTCCTCTCATCTTCATTACATTGATCCTTCTCTGTAGAGAAAAAAAGTACCGGATTTACAACTCTATGGGTTGTATTTAACACAGCAAAGCTTTTCTATGCCATTTTCCCTGTGGAAGTGTCTACTGGCCAAAATGAGTCTCCAAGACATAGTTTTGAAACTGCGTGCCACCTCTGCAGCCAGCTGCCACTGACAATTTATAAATGTCATAATTCTTCAGCAAGTGTTAGTTAGGATTTTTGATAACGTGTAGTTTTTGGTGCTATGTGTTGTGGACAGTCCAAAAAAAATCTAGTCCCTCCTGATTCTTTTATCTGTGTCTCCATTTCTCCTTGAAAATATATATCAGTTGAGGGATGGCATTAGACTTTTGAAGTACAGTTTAAGTACACAGATGAATGAAAAATATTCTTTACTGCCATCAGGACCCTCTTTCTGCAGACTGTATGTGTTCTTTAGGTTTGTAGGCATTCCAATAGCCTTCCCATGTGTTGTCATAGCTGATCTTTTCACATCACTGAAATTGTTGCTGGTGCATAAGGAGAAGAACCATCCTCCATGGTGGTCGCAGATTAATTTCTTCAGCCATGCAGAACATTGCTAGCATCTGTGAAACATCAGTCTGCTACAACAGGCAGGCTGTGATCCTGTCTGAAAACTTACCAGATGACCCAGGCAGAGTCTGAAAGCTTCACAAATGAAAGTGCTGCAGGGAGTGTTGGGGGAGGGTGAGAATAACAAGTCTCTGAAAATCAGGGGAGGACATGGAGGAACAATGTCTTTACAGCCTGGCATTGATTCCATGTTGATCAAAAATAAAGATTTTCGTGCATTTCTAGACTGGAAATGGTCCCAAAGTAACCTGACCTCTATTACCTGCTTCACTTTTTAACAGATAATGTTCAAATCTAGCCTGGGGCATTTATTTTTCCTATTGCTTTCAAATCTTTGAAGAGATCTGTTTTGCCGTTTGGGAAGTAATTTGGTTGTGAAGTAATTTGGTTGTGAAGTCTGCAAACTGTAAAATTGCATAAGGTAAACTTATGCACAGTGACAGGTCTTCTTCATTCAGGCTTCCTTGCATTTGACCTCAGAAATGCTCTAATAAACAAACTAAAATCTGATCATCTGCTTCTCTAAACATTATCTTATGTATAAATTGTGTTCATAGAGGTGATCATCTCTGTGTTGGACTTTGTCCCAAAAATGAACTGAGAATTGTAGTTCCAAAGAGGACTATGTGCAGATTCCTTGTTCTGAATTATATCTGTATTCAGCATAGTTGAGAGATACTGCTGCTTCTTGTCCAAAACTCCAGGCCCGCAAAATTGGTTAAGACTGTGGTTTACTGTTTACAATTTGGAGAGAAGCTGGCTGCAAAACAAGAAATCTTACTTCACAGGTTTGGAGGTTTTGAATCCCTCATTTATTACTCACTAGAACAAAAGAGATCACACAAACTTGTGGCTCCCTGCTGTTGTCCTAAATTAGTTGATTGTACTATAGTTGGGATCTTTGCTTGAAAAAGGGAAGAGCAAAGGTTGAGTCCCAAGTTTGAATTAGGTGAGTGCTCTAAAATAATGGCTTTAATAATTTTAAGATACTTTGTCTTCTGCTTGGAAGTGTGCCCATGTATGTGTGGAAAAAATGTTATTTGGAACGCTTAATTTCTATAAGTGTGTTAAAAATACAATTTTCACAAGTAGTGAAGCAAATTTACTTCACCAGAAAGTTCACAAACAGCTCAGCTTAATTCTGTTAGCTTTATGGGTGCTGCTTTTTCATGTAACATGTATGTTTCTCTGCATTGACACCAAAATCCCTGAGTGTTACCACTGAAGTGGTGAACTGTAATGGCTCGGTTTTCAGCTGCCTTGTCTTCCATGCAGCAGAACTAGGAAGATAGTTTTTCTCCCCAGAAAGGTTTGCATAACTTATAGAAGTGAGTCAGGTATTTTAAGTGGTAATTACCATGGGGCTTGGTTCAACCTGCAAAGTTCAAATCTGAATCTGGATCTGAACTTTCCCAGAGGCAGGGGGTGTGTTTGGACATTGTGTTGGTTTGACCTATTATAGTGCAAGCCCTGTGGAATGGGATTCTGTATCTTCCCAAATGAGACATTCAGAGCACTTTTAAATGATATGTAATTGAAATAATGTAAAACTGGATCTCATGTTGAGGAAGGTGTCTGCAGCATTATGTCTGAAGGGCAATACCTTGCTATGTCTGTCTTTTTCAAAAGAAGCTGTTTAAAAGTTGCAAAGAATTACAGGTTAGAGGCTGGGTTTGTTTTGGCTAATGACTGAAGTACCTTGAGAACTTATGCAGTAAATAAGGACTTTGGATTTTAGAGATATTCTATCTGAATTTTAAGATTTAACAGTTTTTAAGGCACTTAATCCCAGAGACTAGAGCATTATATTAATAGAGTGCTGCTCCAGAGCCCTTTTGACACATTTGCTTTTGAAGGACCAGGCCCAGGAAGAGGGAGCTCTTTGTTTGTGGGCAGAATAAACTCATTGTACACCCAGACAATTAACTCTTCAATCGACTTGCCAGCCTCTGTAAAGCACTCCACTCCCCTCTCTACCTCCAGTTCTATTCAGACACTTAAGCACACCAATGTTTTTTGTTTATTATTCTGAAAAAAATCCTTCACAAGAATAGTCAGAGCAGATCAACATTGTCCTCCCAACAGCATTTATCTCCGCCTGGCAGTGAATGTGTCAATCAGGAATCAAAAAGCCAAAGAGAGGAGGCTTTGAATTGTGTCACAGGGGTCAGAGTTACTTCCAGCTGTCTGTGCATGGGATAGGCTTTCTTGGAGGGCGAAGAATAGTGCTGCCAAACAAACACACTGGCTACACTGGATCACGAAGTCCTTGAGGCTTGAGTGGCTTTTTTCATGTTGATGCACCTGCAAGGGAGATGTGAGAAGGAAGTGGGGGGAACTAATGCTTTCCAGAAGGCACAGAGGAAGGCTCCTCATCCTATTTGGAATGCAGTGCTGAAGTAAAGGCTGCCTGCATCCATGTGGCATACAGAATAGTTGATCTAAGAAGAGAAAAATTACTGCAGTGACAGCACAAGTCAACCTTTGCAGTTAAGAGATCATTAAGCCATACAGAGCCCTTGCATGTTTACCGCTTAAGCATATTTTCACCTTTTTAAGCAAAACTTTACTGTATTTTGGTCTGTGTCCAAGTGTTTGAGGGTGGTTATACCCAAAGGCAGCACATGGTTGTTGTTTCTTAAAATGAAGGCAGTAAAGAGTGAGAACTTGCTTTTGTTGATTTGGTTTAAAAAGTTGAGGTTTTTTTCTTAACAGCTGTGGGATCTCTATGCATAGAAGTGGTTGGACTCGTTGATCTTAAAGGTCTTTTTCAACCTAAATTGTTCTATGGAAAGGACTGTGAAAACTTGGCAAGAGAAGTATATCTGCACTGGTGTGTTTCCATTTTAGCTGCTTGGCAAGAAATTATCATGATTGGCTGGATTGTAAGAATTTCATAATTTTTTTGCATGAATGTTAACTTTCTGCACTTATATTGGCAATATATGTCTCCACATAAAAGTTGCACAGACTATTAAATTAATTGTGACTTGCTGAAATTGTTTCACTTGATGTAGGGAAGGATTATGATGAAGGCAACAACTTGCTTCTCCCCTACAATACTGGAAGGAACATGTATTTTTTGTGTAAGATCCAATGTAGTGCAAACACAAGTTTTGTCTTTTTTTAATACTTAAAAAACCACCCCCAGACCTGGGGGTAATACAAAGATATCTCAAAGTTTTAAAATTGCGTCTTCAAGATTCAGGAACTGCACGGATACAGGGAGCCTGGGAGACCTGACAGGTCTTCGCTCATCTGACCAGAGTTACTAAAGCTGCTGAAATGAGTATGTATGACTTAAGTTCTTCAAGCGTACAGAAGCCTAGGAAAGCTCTTCTCCCTTCATGTTGGCTTGACAGATTCGCTGAAGGTGGACTTTTCTGCACTGGACAGGACATCCTAGGAATTTGCTTACTGTCCTGGCTCTCTGTGCTCTAAGGTGCCTACTTAGCTTCAACTGTGCTCTCTAATGGCTTAGCCAAAACCAGATGGTGGTAAGTGAAGGAACCACTTGACACTGAAAAAATGCTGCCTCCTCCCAGAGCAGAGGTAAGCATTTAAAATTGTCATCTGTTTATTCTATCAGGCTGACTCAAGTCTGGGTACTATTGATGTATAAGCTGTAGAGTTACAAAAAAGACTAGATTTGGTATAAAATGGTGGTTGACTCCATAAGCACTTGTGCTCTTGAAAATGGAAGAAATGTTTACAGACTGTCTCATAGACTCCACTGAAAACACAAAATTAACTTCCCATATCAAATCTCCTACCCAGGAAAATACACTGACTGCAAAAGTAACTTGCATCATCACAGTAATAGATGACCTCTATGCTTCCTAAGCAGCCTCAGTCTTCTGTACATCACTTTTATCTCCTAACTTTTCTCCCTTCCCCAGCTTCTGTTAGGTGTCTTGACGTAAGAATGGTGATTCACAGCAGCAGGCAATTCACATTTTTCCATAGTAATTAATGCTTTTTTTATGTTGGGGAGTTCACTGTTGTCCTGACAACTCGAGTTGCTTATGGTGTCAGTGCTTGTCAGTCAGAGTAAAAAGACCACTTTAAGAGTTGTCTTTTGCATGAACTGAATCTTCTTGTCCCTCAACCCCGGTGTATGCTGCAGTCATTCCAGATGCGGATCCTTGCTAGGTATTCTGCAAGGATAAAGCTAAGATAGGGAAATCCTAATGAGAGCATAAAGAGTTCTTGCCCAGCACTAGCAGTAGATCAGAACATGCAAGTAATTGTCCCTATTTTGAGTGATTGCCAGAACAATGCAATAAAAACTGTTCTTGTTTATGAGCTTCTGACAGTGGTCGTGCAAGTGGGCTTCTGGTTTATAGCTGTGGTATCTTAAAGTGAAAATGGCTTAGGGAGTCTCATTTCAATGTGCCTATTTCATTCTTATCCTTTGGCAAGATAAAAATAACGTTTTAAAGTTGACAGCAATTGAGCCAGAAAAATCTGCTTAACTTTTGCAAGTGCACCCTAGAAACAGGAGACTTACTGGAGAGGAGTTTTATAGCTTTAAAATGTTGTCCCATGAAAAGGTATTCTGTTGAGTGATACTGTCTGTATTCAGTGGTCTTGCAAAAAAAGTGGGCATTCATGCTGGGTTTTAAAACATGGA
This sequence comes from Grallaria varia, assembly GCA_013396735.1. Taxonomy (NCBI): domain Eukaryota; kingdom Metazoa; phylum Chordata; class Aves; order Passeriformes; family Formicariidae; genus Grallaria; species Grallaria varia. The sequence goes on from VWZG01002138.1 coordinate 137,183, forward strand.
AGAAAACTATGCCAATGAACTCTTCATTTGTGCTCTGATCTGGAAGTATTGCTATCTAGAGGGATTAGGAAGTAACACTTGACCTCTTTGATCTCTTTGTTCGTGACATGCTGTGTATAAGAACTGTGGCAGTTACATGCCTCTTTTGAAAGTATGGGATTTAATAGTTTTTTTGAAAAAAAGAATAGATTAGACCCAGTGAATATACTTCATTACCTTTGTACCTGAAGTAATAATAACCCCTGTATCTCATATAATATCACAGGAGACCCTAGGTCTCTGAAATAGCTTGATTTTTCTGTTCCATGTTGAAATATTTATTTAAAGAATATAAAATGTTAGTTCATAACTTTCAGGTATGTAAAGTAAAACTTATTCTTTGCTTATAAGGGGCAAACAGGCCAGTGAAACAAATGTTCAGTGTGATGAATGGAGCATTGAGCCAGAGGAAGAATTCAATAAGAGTAGACAAGTATTAGGGTGGTTTTTCTGCTGAAAGGGAACAGCCGTGAAACTTCTAGCTATTCTCCAGCTTAAGAAAAAGGTTTGGTAGTTCCAGAGTAAGGAGCTGGCACCTGGGAAGTAAGCGTGTTGTTTTTAATGAAGTACAATTTTTGTCTTTTACATGACTATTTCATGCCCTTTAAAAAATAATCAGAAATATCCTCGGCTTTTGATTTTTCAAAAATGGTGAATGTAATTAAAGGGCTCTTGTCTATTGCATTTTTTCTTGTATGTGTGATGAAAGAACTGTACTTGCTTAAACAACAGGGGACTAATTATACTTCCCTCTATTTGCAAAACCCTTAATTCTGTAGTGGGTGCTGCTACAATGTGGACTTAGTGACAATTTGGCCTTCGTAACCCAGAAGGAAATGATTGTGTAATTCACTGAGCCATTTTACTGAGATTGTCTTAAACAGTAGCTTTGAACTGAGGGGTTTATTTAATACTCTCCAGTAGCTTAATGGCTAACTTCATACAAAAGCTGATGCAAAATTCTCTTTCTTTAAGAAGAATGTATTTCACTAATTGTAATTGCTACTGTGTACTTCACACATACCCGAACCTAAAAGAACACCCTTGAACCTAAAGTGTTCTTAGTTCTGCCAAAATTCACATAATGGTTTGGATAAAGTGCTGTGGCTCAGATCCATTCCTAATTTTCCCCCATTGTTGGCTTCTGGGTTGCTGCTTTAAATCTGAAAAGCAATTCTGTAATTACTTGGTGCAGAAGTGTTCATGAGAACAATAAGAAGAAACTTATTATCGTACTGGTCATTCTTTTATGCCAGGTCTCTTCCTGTTTTGTATAACTTGAGAATTTTTTACAGTTCTTCTACGAGTGTCTTCAGCAGTCTTGGGTTGGTTTCTCTATCTGTAAAACCAATCATGCTAATTACATACTGTTCACTGCTTTGTTACAGTGTAAAGTGTCCTCCCAAATAACTAATGAGTCATAGCTGTGGCTTCTGGAATTTTGCAGAAGCAGAGAAGCCTATTTTAACAAAAAAAGTGAAAATCAGCTACTTACTTGTATCCAAAGATTATTTCAAGGTCAGAATCTTCTTTCTTGTAATTTAAATAATATTCAGGAATTTTTTCCAAGTGAGTTGCTCAAACTGTAATAAAAAAAAAAAAAGTAGTATATGTTGCTTATCCATGTAACTGGCAATGTCCAATAACAGGAAAGCTCAGAACAAGAGTTGACTGAGGAATGGTAAGTATTTTTTCTTCCAATTTTTTCTTATGTTTGCAGTTAAGCATAAACCCAAATACAGTGATGATGACATAATGACAACAGGGTGTCTCTTGCTCGTTTCTGTCAACCTTCAGTGTATCTCTGAGGCTGCAGTGGCATTAACAGCACATTTTTGCTTTCTGTGAATTAGATTATATGGAAATGCATAAAATAAAGCTGTGGAAGAGGTGTTCAGACTTTTTCTCACTTTATAATACTGCAAATTCAGCTATGGGTGGAAAAAGTCTACAAGCTTCTGTTTTCCACCTCTGCCTTTCCCTTTCCAATGGTCTCTTACTTTTGTAAAGGGAAGGCTAAGGGCAGTTATTGCTACCTCTGTCCCATGCACCTTTCCTCCAAATACTGTTTGCCCTGTGCATCTTTTGGCCATGGAGATGGAGGCAAGCCTGACATTTCTGCCACGAACTCCTCCCTCCAACGTATTTTCACTGTGTAACTTTACATTTTAGGTTACTGCCCACTTTGATGCCTATTATCATTTTTGACCATAACACTAGCAAAGAATAGTTGCTAGAAATGGAAAATTTTAAGTCCCAGTATTTCAAAAGGAAACAAAACCACCAACAATTCCAGGTGAAGTAGGTTAACTCTGGCTGGATGCCAGGCACCCACAAAAGCTGCTCTATCACTCCCCTGCACAACTGGACAGGGGAAAAAAATATAACGAAGGGCTCATGAGCTGAGATAAGGACTGGGAGAGATCACTTACCAAATACAATCAGAGGCAAAACAGATGCAACTTGGGGATATTAATTGAATTTATTACTAACAAAATAGGAGCAAGATAATGAGAAATAAAATAAAACTTAAAAACATCTTCCCCCCACCCCTCCCTCCTTCCAAGCTCTACCTCCTCCTCCCCAGTGGTGGAGGGAGACAGAATAGGGGTTATGGTCAGTTCATCACACATTGTTCCTTCTGCTGCTTAGGGAGAAGAGTCCTTCCCCACTCCAGTGTGTGGTCCCTCCTATGAGAGGCAGTCCTTCATGAACTTCTGCAGTGTGAGTTCCTCCCATGGGCAACAGTTCTCCATGAACTGCTGCAGTGTGGGTCACTCTTCCACAGGGTGCAGTCCTTCACGCACAGGCTGCTCCAGTGTGGGTCCCCCACAGGGCCATAATTCCTACCAGGAAAACCTGCTCCAACGTGGACTCATTTCTCCATGGATCAGCAGGACCCTGCTCCAGCATGGGCTTCCCACAGGGTCACAAGCCTCCTTTTGGCCATCCACGTGCTCTAGCGTGGGCTCCTCCATGGGCTGCAGGTGGATCTCTGCAGACCTGTGGTCCTCCATGGGCTGTAGGGGCACAGCTGCTTCACCATGGTCTGCACCACGGGCTGCAGGTGAACCTCAGTTCTCCTTCTTCACTGACCTTGGTGTCTGCAGAGTTGTTCCTCTCACATATTCTCACTCTGCTCTTCTCTGGCCACAATTGCATCTGCACAGTATCTTTTTTCTTCAATATGTTATCACAGAAGTGTTACCACCATTTCTGATTGGCTTGGCTTTGGCCAGTGGCAGGTCCATTTTTGAGCTGGCTGGCATGGGTTCTGCTGGACATGGAGAAAGCTTCTAGCAGCTTCTCACAGAAGCCACCCTTGTAGCTCCCTCCACCACTGCCAAAAGCTGGCCACGCAAACGCACTAGGCTATTCTCATCTTTAGGTTAAATCCCAACAACATTCTATTTTCGAATCTTCCATTGTAATAAGAGACCTTGTTCTGCAGTTTTCCTGGTTAAGCTTGCTTACAGTCAAAAGTTTTGCCTCACCAAAAGCTATCCCAATATTCTAGTGCTGTGTAAGGATGCTCCAAGCTGGCACTTGAAATCTAGATCCCTCTGAGCTCTGATGAAATTAGACTTAGCCTGAATTTAGGCTGGACCTGTAGATATGATGGGTAAGTGTACTAAGCCAAAGAGATTGTAAACTGAACATTTCTCCCTGGGATCCATCCATGAATGTCAAGATTTCTGTTTCCTGTAGAACATTTTTTGGTTGAAGCTTTTAATTATGAAAGAGTTGTGGTCAGAAGACATGGAGCACTCTTGCACATGAGAAACATAATGTAAAAGGACTTATTTTTCCACAATTTTGCAATTAGAAGACATTGCCACTACATTGCAATTAGAGAACACCTTGATCCAGTCATTGTAAGAAAAGAGATTTGCTATTGACCATCCCTTTCTAACAGCTCTGCAGTGAATACTTGTGCCCGTTTCTGCACAGGTAAGTTTCAGAGGAAGTGTTTTTCTTTTGAACAAAAGGAATGAAGAGAAAGACACAGTGGGACAGCAATCTCCAGATCTCTTCTGTTTCAGGAAATGGTCTGTGACCTGAAACTAAAAAACCGATGGCCTGATCGGTGCAACAAGGGGAGGTTACCAGGTGGTACACAGCAATGGTTTGTGGAGGGAGGGGGAAGGCTTTTTAAGGATAGTCCTTGATGCATGTTTTATGTAAAATGTTATTGCTGTTAGCATAAAATAATTTTGTTCTGTCTGTCTTCTTTCTCTTCTGGACTTGGCCGGGCCATGTACAAATCCCAATCATTCAACTGTACTGGAGAGTAGATAGTATTTACCTCAATAATGGTAGTTTCTTTTCGTTTCTTTTTAACCCTCAATTCAGATGATGGTTCGAAGCCAACGCCTACCATGGAAACCCAGCCTATTTTCGATGGAGAAGGTAAGAACATCCTTTAAAATCACAACAACAAAAAAAGCTGCTTCTCTTTCCCTTTTCTCTAGGATTTATGGCTTAAATACTTTCTTTATCCTACAAGTAGAAAAGCCAGTGAATCTCATAAGTTATCCAAATTTCACAATGCCCTTGGGACCTCAGGCATTTTCCCTAATCCTTTTACATCCTCCCTACTCTTCTGGAATCCAACAATAACACCAGTCAACCAGATTCTTGGCGTCATCTTGGAGGAAAAAGTGTCAGGGCAAATAAAAAAAGGTGCATCAAGTCAGAAATGGCAACTTCCTTTAGACTGTCCTTACCCCTTTACTATCTCCACCCTCATGATAGTAATGCTGGGAGTTTCATAACCTCTGCAATGTGTTACAGCTTCACAAAAGGAAGGGTAATGCTAAACCGCAGCTTGTGAATGTTGACTTGGAAGAAAATTGCTGGGAGGTTTCTTTATTTAGCAATTGCTTTCATTGACGCACGCACTATTTAAGCAAATGAAGTCATTGTCCTGGGCCCACTTAATTCATGGCCCACCCAGGCAGTTTCCTTCTCAAATGGGCAATCTTGCAATTCTATTATTTTGGATAGGGAATTTCAGACCATAGTCTGCTGGAAGCCTGTAACAAGGATAAAATGGCTGTCATCACAGAGGGTTCAAGCCTTTTACACATACAAACATAAATACCAGTGGGGATAGTGGTCCTTCAGTAATGAGTGGGCTTAGTAGCAGCTGCTTATATCTTGTATGTTGCTTAGAAGTAGTGCATGTTTTCTACAGGTTTAAACCCACCGCCATTACAGTAAAGCTATGGTCTGAAGGATGAACAACTCTGTGACCCATCTGAAACTGTGGGCCATAAGGCAGTGAGGGAAAGCCTTATGCATTTCACAGGGAACTGCTGTACTTGATTTTTTTTTTTTTTTTAAACAGGGTCAAAGGCAGAAATGGAGACTACTGAACAAGAATAGGTGGTACTGTGCTGTTGATATTTCATGCCTTGTTGTAAAAATAAGTGATGGGGTGGTGTTTTATTGTTGTTAAAATAAGCTTATTTAATGGCAAGATGCTGTAGTCCTATCACTTCCATTTAGTGATCATAGATTTGTAAGAATCATCTTCTTAAGAAACAGCAAAGCCCTCAGAACAAAAAGCATTCTCAAATAAACAAAGGAGACTGAAGCCATGCTGACTATCTCTTGTTTATATCAAAAGAAAGTTCCTTCTGGCAACAAGCCGATACTGTATTAAATTACTGTTTGTAATCACAAACTTCTGACCTTTAAGTCTTCCCCTGAGAGGGTGCTCATAGATATTCAATGGAGAGAATGCACTAGTAGAATGCAGGAACAAGATGATGTGATTAATACAGCTTGTCCAGAAGCTCCTTCTAGGGGAGGTTCAACACTTTGGTCATTCAAATAGAACTGGGCAAAGTTCTTGAAGTGGTATGGTGAACAGACCTTTTCTGGTCCTTCTGGTGATAGGCAGAGTCTGAAAAAAGTGTTAGCCTATCTTCTATGAAAAATATTGTCATTGATTTGTGGAAAACCTTCACATTATTTGTAGGTGACCTCAAGTCTGATAAATGGGCTTGGACTCTGTGATAAAAGATTGCCTCTCACAAATGTTGCAATATATTATGCAAGACCTTATCTCCTAGACTTTGAGAGAGAATGACTAATGCAATGGCTTCCTGTTGTATTAGCAGTGTCTCTTATGACCAGGGAGAAGAGACTGACAGGCAGGTTAATCAAGCTGTGCATCAATGAATAACCTCTTCTAAGTTTGTCATCTCTATTAGTAAAATAAAGCTATCTTGATTTCAGTAGTGGTTTTAACAATAAGCACAAGAAAACCTATTCTGTGTCTGACCGAGGGTTTGTGTAATCACTACGTTGAGCATGCTGTCTCTAACAGTCACTTAAAGTGAGTACACCAGAAAGAGTAAAAACTTTTGACTTAAAGGTGTCCTAATAGCAGCCATCCAATATCTACAGGGAAGTTTATTAAGAAGATGGAGCCAGGCTCTTATAATAATGCACAATGAGAGGCAACAGTCATAAATTGAAACAAAATGGTTGCATTGAATACAAGGAAAAACTTTGTCACCATAAGGACAATAAGGTAGCGGAACAGATTGCCCAGAGAAGTGGTATTCTGGGCTTCCTTTCTGAACCAGCTGGGTAAAGCACAAGGGCAGGTTGGCTCTCCTGCTCTGGCAGCCGGGAGGGCTGTGTCCTGGGGCAGGCAGCAGGCAAAGCATCGCCAGCCCATTGAGGGAGGTGATTGTCCCTCTCTGCTCTGCACTGGTGTGGCTTCACCTTATACTGTGTGCAGTTTCGGGTGCCACAGTATAAGGAAGATGTGAAGATACTAGAAAGCATCCAAAGGAAGGCTGCAGTGATGGTGAAGGGCCTTGAGGGGAAGCTGTATGAGGAGCTGAGGGCACTTGGTCTGTTCAGCCTGGAGAAGAGGAGACTGATGGGAGACCTCACTGCAGTTGCAACTTCCTCAGGGCAAGGGAAGAGGAGGAGCAGGCACTGATCTCTTCTCTGGGACCAGTAATGGGACCAGAGTGAACAAGATCAGGGCAGGTTTGGGTTGACTGTTAGGAAAAGCTTCTTCACCCAGAGGGTGGTTGGGCACTATACAGGCTCCCCAGGGAAGTGGTCACAGCACCAGCAAGCCAGAGTTCAGGAAGCATTTGGAAAAAGCTCTCAGGCACGTGGTCTGAGCGGCCAGGAGCTGGACTTCATTCATGTGGATCCCTTCCAGCTCAGAGTATTCTGTGATTCTAAAATCCTAAGCAACCTGGGCTGTTCTTCTAGCTGACCCTATCTGGATCAGAAGGCTGGACTAGACAGCTCAGGATGTCATCCTGAACAATCCTTTCATTCTATCTGAGCAAACATGTTGCAATGCTTCACTGGAATACTCTCCCAATGTCTTGAGCAGGTCTTCCTGAAGAATAGCTTTTACTTTGTATCTGACACAAATGGCAGATAACAGAAAAGGGCAAGAGTTTTCCATTTACCTGTCAGGTCTGGAATCTATATAGATGTTCAAAGGAGTTGAAGTCCAGGTCCCATTCCATTTCATGGGGTTTGAGAACTGATGGGTTCCTGTAAACCTGTATATTCAAAGTCAGGCAGCCATGGTGGAGCTGGTAGAAAAATGAATGGACAATAAAAGTGTGGACTTCTTTTTCATGTTTTGCCTTTGGTTGCCCACCTTCAATACACAGGGGGCTGACTTTTTTCAAAGGGCATTAAATACACTCAGCTCCCATGAAATGTGTTATACCTCTTGGACCTCAGCATCTCCAAGATGAGGGTTCACCTTTCTCCTCTTTTCACCTACATTAGAGGATAATGAAAATTCACATTTTAGGCATCAGTCCCCTCCCACTCCATACCATCCTTCCTGAGGGCATAAGAGAGCTGTGCCAGAGATAATGTAAATCAGATCATTTAAACTATCCTATCCAAGGTTTAAATCATAAAGCAGCCATCTCTTAAAAAAATTATTTCATATCATTATAATGCAGGTCTTAGAGATGTTTACAGTGAATCTTTTCTTAGGACAAGGTTCTCCTCTGCTGAAGAGTGTTTTATTAATGTCCTTTTGAAAAAAAAAATGTATTCCTTCCTGCACTTTCAGGCTCTGTTTATTTTGCTTTCCCCCTCTATTTAGTTTCAATATGCAAGGTGTAGGAATTTCCAAGAGAATACCTTCTTTAAACATATTTTCTTTTTTGTAAACTTCACCTCTTAATTCAGTGGGAATCTATCTCCTTCAGAGGAGTCTATGTTGCTTGTCTGTATTCAAAAAAAAGTCCAGATTAACTGGACTGAAAATGCATTTTTATAGTAGATTCTAAAGGATTAATTTCCTTTTCTTTTTCTTTCTCCTCTTTTCCCAGAATTCTTTTTGTACACTGTTCAGCCTCACTGGAATATGTGCACCATTGTGTTTCTAAAGGCCTTCATTCATTTTTCAGCCTCTATTGACTTCGCTTGTCCCTTCTTTTTCAGCTATAGACATATACCCAGTTCAGATTTAGGTGTTTTGGCCCTTTCTTGGGAGAACTACTTCAAATTAAACATTGGGGAAGAGCACACAAATAGAGTCAATAAACCAAAGTATGTAGGTATATGTATTTATGGAAGCATATCATGTTTGAATGTTGATTAAAACAGTGTAGTGAAACCTGCAGATAAAGCAATTTTTTGTATTCCAGCAGTAGTAAAAGTTTGCTTAACAGTGTCCTGCCCGTATTTCCTTGTGAAAAAAAAAATTGCCCTGAACACAATTACTAAAATGCATACAATCAATGCATCTGAAAACGTTTAGGAAGGAGAAATTCCCTTTTATTTTTTTTTCTCATGCTCTTGTAATGTATAACCAGTTTCTCTTGCAATCAGCCAGCTTCTCCCTTTGCTGAGCAGATCCATGTAAATGTCAACAAGGGAACAGGAAAACTTTTGTGTGAGGTTCTTAGAGCAACTATTTAAGGTGTGTTGTTGTGGAAACTGAATTTTTTTTCCCCAAAAGTATCAGTTCTGAAAATGTCACTTAAGGTGCTCCAGCCTATGGTATCAAAGTACTGCTTTGCTCAGTTCTAATCAAATACTGAGGTTGTAACTTCTGTGGATTAGGGCAGGTTCTGATGTGTTCCGGAGTTGATTATAACACCTCAGAGGAGGTGCTCTAAGCACTTTTTTTCCCACAAATTTGTTTGGATGTCTTGGTTAGTGCATCAGACATGCTTTTCTAACCAGAACTTGTTTCTTTAACAGACTTCCTTTCAAGTCTTTCCAGAAATATCTTCGTGTCTCTGCCTATTTATTTTGGATTTTGTTGTTGCTTGTTTCAGGGAACTAACTGTGGCCAGCTCTTCTTGAGCTGTTAGAACAATATTTAAGGTCTGGGTTGACTTTTTCTTGTACTTTCAGGAGAAACAAAGTATACTGTAGCACACAACATAACCTTTGAGATCTCAAAGTCTTGAGGAAAAAGGCTTTAGACTTGAGGATTCAGGAAGTGGGAGTAGAGGGAGTTTTAAAAAAATGTTTTGCCAGCAGAGAGGTACGTTCTGGAATGGGAAGGTAATGAGATAAACTTGTGGAAGATTTAGAAATGGCTGTTCATAAGAGGTGGAAGACCTCACCGGGGATGAGTCTGTCTCTACAAAGATGATGGATCCGTTAAGGCGTGATTGTGGCAAACATTTTGTCTTCTGTGAAGACAGAGTGAAAGAGCTGGATTTGTCAAGCCTGAAGAAGAGAAAGCTCTGAGGAGACCTTATAGCACCTTCCAGTCCCTGAAGTGAGCCTACAGGAACACTGAAGAGAGACTTTTTACCAAGGGCATGTAGTGACAGTACAAGAGCTAATGGCTGTAAACTGACAAAGGGTAGGTTTGGATCTGATATAAGGAAGAAATTATTTCCCGTGAATATGGTGAGGCACTGAAACAGGTTGCCCATAGTATTTGTGAATGACCCATCCCTGTAATTCTTCAAGGCTAGATTGGATGGGACTTGGAGCTATCTGGTCTAGTGGAAGGTGTCCCTGCCCATTGCAGGGGGGTAGCAACTAAATGGTCTTTAAGGTTGCTTCCAACCCAAACCATTATCTGATTCTCAGTAACAACTATGTGTTTACTAGTTGCTGTAGTTTCTTTAAGGCTGTTACTTTTTCTCTTTCAGAAATCACCGCACCAACCCTTTGGATTAAGCACTTGGTCATCAAAGATTCCAAATTGAACAGCTCCAGTATAAGGAATTCAGGTAAGGTTCCATCTAAAAAAATTTCTTTTAACTAGTCTGCAGTTCCTCACCATCTGTTCTTATTTCATTCTTCCTTCATTGTCGCTATTATGCTGCTAGAAGAACTTGAAGTCTGTCTATAAAATAACTTCAGGTACTCTCCTTTTTTGTGTCCAGAGGGCCACAGTCAATGTGTCACGAGGGGTGTTTTTTTCCACGAATGATAACTGGGGTATCTCTAATTTCTTGATCTGTTAATTCATCCATGCCATCTGTCATCTTTATTCTGTTTGCTGTTCACCATGGATATACAAGCTATGCATTTGGTTCAAAGATCTGGGCTGTGGCTATGATCTAAGCAGTTACAAAGATACAGAAAGGGGCTTCTTTTCTAGCAAATTCAAGATTCTTCTCTGCAGAGGATATTTTTTGATTGGATTATTTCACAACTGGAAGTATGTTACTTATGTCTGGTCTTAAGAAAATGTTGAGATTATTTTGTGGGTAATGAAGTGGATGAGCGAAGACCCAAGCCTGAAAAACAGCAAAGCAGAGATGCCGAACATGAGTGGAAAAAGGGAAGGCAGGAAGTTGTCAAGTTAGGATATAAAACTTGAGATTGGAGATGAGGGTGAAATGGTGGTATGGAGTCATTGAAATCACAAGAAACTGGAGAATCTGGAGCGAAGCCATGGGTTTGCTTTAAGGTTTGAAAAGGAGATGCTACTATTACTTATATTTTATGAAACAAATATGCCTAGAACTGCTGCTGGGAATAATTCCAGTTGCCTGAACAGATGGATTGTGACACCTTGAAGTGGCTCATCACCTAGTATTTCTGGATTAGCTACAGAGCATTCATGCAAGTTCCTTTAACCTTCCTGTGCCACTTCCCAGCTGCAGGGGTAAATTGGTGCTAGGCTGGGTGAGATTCTCTTGCTGCAGAGTGGAGAAGACCCCTTAGCAGAAGTACGTTCATAATTGCCCAGACCACAGTTTTAACAAGTTTCTTGTGCCTCACGTCCCACAGATTTGTGTAGCATCTGCCAGTGGGAATCATCCAGAAGTTTTGGATGATGTACAAGTATCAGCATCCTTTTTTGAGGAGATCCTTCAGGGGAAAGCAAATACAAGGTTCTGTTTTGTGAGCTGCTGGCACAACTAGCAGCTCAAAAGTGCAGTTGAGGGTGACAGTTTGATATGAAAATCCTGTGTAATGGGTCCTACCTATTTTGGAGACCAAATTTCCTTCTAATGCAGCAAACCTGGTAGTTGCAATGGAAAGAAGAGGTGGTAATATGAGGTTAGAGAGAAACTTGGGCGCAGAAGGGTCTTTTACTGAAGAGTCTGTCTCCCACCCTTTCTTGGCTTGTCAGAGACAAAGTAGGTTCCCTTTCATGTTGTAAAGGCAATCACTTTGAGTGTGTAGTCAGGAAGCTGCCGGATGTGATCTGGAATTTTGTCCACAGGAGAGTTCCTTTTGTGAGTTTACTTTTGTCCACCTTTTTTCAGCTGTTTCTGATGTCAATTCTGTTACGCAAACAAAATTATTGTGGATGTGTGCTACAAAAGAAAAATAAGTTATCTTCTGGAAAATTCAAGAGTTCTGTGAGAGGTGGTTTATGCAGCCTGCTAAAATGACATGTGTGGTTCATCTGACTCAGCCTTACTGATTGCCTTGACACTCATTTGCTGTAGGGTCTCATTAATAGACTGGGTTGCCAATTTTTATGCCCAAATTTCCCCATCGAGATGGTTGCATATTTGCATGGCCCAGTTTCTTACAAATTATTGATATTAAGAAATGCTGCCTAGGGCTATGGGTTACCTGACATTAAGTGTGGGCTACTTCAGTCTGTTTCTTTCAACTAGTGAAGCGTAGGCCCCTTGTATGGTATCTCGTTCTTTTCATCCCTTGTCATATATGTTAAAAATCAGTGTAGGGTAGGGGGAATCAAACAGCTAAGAACTGGGGGGGAATAATTATAATTTAGAATCACTTTTCTTCAAATGTCTTCAAGTCTGTCTTGACTGTAGATGATGAAACAGCTGCCATGAGATGGGCATGCAGAGTTGGGGGACTTTTTTAATTGCCTTTGGCCCTTAGCTTGAAATATTAATGCTTAGCAAACTTCTGATTTTTCATTTACTTGTAAACAGTTAAGATAAATTTTACTGGCACAAGATCTGGAGTTTTGGGTTTGGCATTGCCTCAGCTATATTGTCTATCTGAGCTTACACTTACAGTCTTGAAGCAGATTTAGCCTGGTACCCTCTTGCAGCAGTTTAATGGGATCACTGAAACTGGAGGTGAGAAAAGACCTAGCAGGTCATCTAATCAACTGCTTTAGGGCTAGTGACTGTTTATACTGTACAAAGAGCAGCATTTTCTAGTGTAGCATAAATGCCTTAGATAATAAAGATTTCACTTCTTCCCCCAGGAAGCTGCTCTGCTTTCTGAACTCAATTGCAGGTTTTTTCTTTTTGTAGCATTCAGCTTAACTCTTCTTTTTCTTCCTATTCCTTGGAGTTTGTATAGTGAAACACTTAACCCTGATCTCTCTCCTCCCTGCCCTTGTTAAATTGCCCTTTTCTTTGCAGAGAAGAGAAATCCAGATACTACTGTCAGAGGACCTGTTCTGCTCTCTAATCAGCACTAACATTGGACAGCTTGGAAAGCAAGCACTATCACTCTATCAGCAATGAAGAGAATTTAAGAATTGCTATATGGAGTCAAATAGACTCTTTAATTTGCTGTCATTGTCTCTAGTCAATGGTAGGTGTACCGCCCCCAAGCAGCTGACATTGCAGAGCTGGTGGTACCCCATGTTTCATATGCAGCCTCATCTCATAAGATGAGATAAGCTCTTATCTCATAAGAGCTGCATTGGAAATCTGAGTGTTCCCACCTTCTGTTTAGTGTTGACAAACACTGTTGACAACAGTGGCTTTCCTGAAACTGATCTCTTTTTTTGGAGCATTTACATTTTGCTTGGCATGTGTAAATCCCAATTAAGCTAGGGATCAGTAAAAGCAGAATGACTCTAGCCTGGTGATTAGAGCACTTGACTGGGAATCTGTATGTGTCCAGCGAGGTTTTTCTACTCTCAGTAAAACAGCATTGCTAGGAGGGATTGCTAGTGCTGTTACCCCAGCTCACCTTAAAGAATTAAATGACAACTTTCTCAGTAGGGTGAGATGCAGGTTCAAATCTTCTTGGCCAGAGGCAGGAACCAAAATATGAACATATGGACTGCTGAACAGCAGAAAAGTTGGGTTTTTACACTTACAAACTAAAAAATCTATCTATATGAATCCTAAAAGCCCCAAAGTTAGTTTTTCATTTTGAGGTAAGTGAAAGGTCTAGATCAACACCGTATTACTGTGGCAGGATGGCAAAACCATTTTTTGAGGTTTGCTTTGAATTGCTTTTCCTCTTTGCCAAACGTGCACATTCACATCTGCATACACATGGATACCCTAAGATTACTAAGCCAGCCGTTTAGCAGTGCCCTCCGTGATGTGTCATTTTTAACACTGCCAGAACTGAAGGTGGTACAAAGGGGACTCCAGCATGGCTGGGAACTGTCTTTTCATTCTGATCATTCTACTTTTATGTTTCAGCCCCATCCCCAACCTATTCCAGCCTGCAACACTCCAAATGATTTTTTTTTTTTT
>VWZG01002138.1:151110-322577 GCA_013396735.1 Grallaria varia
TTTTTTTTTTTTACAGCTCTTAATCTAGAAAAACACTTGATAATGTTTCTCACTTCCAAGAAATCTAATGGCTGCTTGTTTAGGAGCACCCCATCTCTACTGAGGAATCCAGGGCTTTTCCTTGCTTCCAGATTTGGGTTATCTCCAAATTCATTTGTGCTACTTAGTGATTTGGTTTTAGTTAGCAAGAGTTTCCAGCCTGTATCCAGCTTACCGTGACAACCTTTTAAGAAAACCACAGAGTGATGTAATGAGCCTATGCATGGAAAAATAAACAGCTCTGGAGAAACCAGCAGTAGCAGCCCTCAAGTAAATATTCTGCAGTCCCTGGGGTTTTGAAAATGACGTTATTTGAAAGGAAGAATGAGTAATATATTAAGGTTAGCAGCTGAAGACGCATTTGTGTGTGCTGTGCCTGGTTTAAAACAAAAAGAAACAAAAAACACCAAAAAACAAACAAACAAAAAGAAAAAGAAAAAACGCAAGACTGTTTATTTCAAAATCTTACTTGGTGCATAGGGGTCAGTTCCATGTGGCCTATTCTGTTCATCACTGGCACCCAAGCATTAAGCAGGGATCTCATGATGGCATTCCAATGATAGTACTTCCTCCTGTCAGAAGCTCTCTGTGGACCGAGTATAACTGTGAATGAGCTTTGAAAACAAGAATGAAGAATGTTGGTATTCACACTAATTTTTCTTAATTGAGTCCACTTGGAGTCCAAACTTAAGAGCTTTTCAAAGGAAAAAACCCTGAAAACTGCCTGTCTGTATATACCCTGCCATCCACCCCAGAAGGAAGTTCTGTGTTCTTGGGTGTAGTTTGCCTTCAGAGATCTGCACAGTGAGGTGGGATTTGATTATATCAAGTGTGCTAACAGGACCTGGATTCTCTGTTTAGTCTGTGTTCCTTTAAGTTTTTTCCCACTTGGAGGAAAAAAAAAAAAAAGAAGAAAACACCCATGGGCACCCCAAAGAACCCTCTCTCTAACAGTCAACTAGGACCACTTTGCTGCATGCCTCTCTTTTAATGATCAGGGATAGTGATTGCTCCTAGGGGGAATATACTCATGGGTATAGTGCCTTTGCCATATGGAGGCTTTATGAATTCCATACATTAAAAAGGAGTCTTCTTGAGACTATATTGAGTATCAGTGTAGTTCCTCTTGAGTCAGGTGAGGCCAACATACAGGAGGATATATTCATACAGAGCATGCTGATAAAGCATATACGTGCATACATATAGAGCATGCTGATCTGCCCTGGAAAAGGAATATGGCAGTTTTGGTGGGACACCCCAAAAGTAACTAAGTTTGGACAAAAGTTTAATTTGTTATTAGAACTGTCCTTTTCAGAAGTGAGGATAAGCCCAAGGAGCTTGAACGCCTACATTAGTTTTCAGAATAGGGAGACATTTGCACCTATTTGTGTTTAATGTGTAGTTATTCAAAGTTGGAGCATACCCTCATGCCTTGGAAATATGGAGAACACTGCAGAGAACAAGGAGCCACAGGTAGACTCAGATGGCTCTTGAAAAGCAAAGCAGTGTTTTGAATGAGGTCAATTTCTCACCTGTCTTTATCCCATCTTCTCAGCCCTATTGCTTAGCTCTCTCATCCTACTCTTGTTGCACAGCACTCTCCACCTTGTTATTTGAAGACATGAGGCCATGTCTTCTGCACTTCTGCTTCTCCTGCTTTTCTCCTAGTTGTGTTGGTTTCAAACTTACTGTCTTCTCCATGCCAGATTGAGTTAATGTTACTGTCCAAATGTCTAATACCGGATTGTAGGCTATTCCCAAAAATCTGTGGCAGGTTAGTGTTAATCAGGATACCAAGTGGAGGAGATGGCGATCGCTTTGGCAGGAAAGCAGATTGGTTTAAAAGGGGATGTAGTCAAGCATAATTGCACTTTAGCAACATCTGAATAAGATGTTATGGCAGAATTTGAATTGGAAAATTTTGGTGCCTGTGAATGACATTCTAATGCTGACTGCAGTCCTCCTTGATAAACATTTTGATGTTTCTGTTTCCTCTGGGCATAACACCTGCAATGAGTAAGTGGCTTTTGAATTTCTTCATAGCTGAAGAGGAAAAAAAAGTGTCAGTGATGGTGTCAAGAAAAAGAGCTCATGGGAGGCAACCAGTGTCAGAAAGCTTTTGCCTTTTCTAATATCCTCTATTAATGACTCCTCTCTGGCTCTTGTCCTGCATATCGAGTCTGTGCCTCCCAACAGGGTGCTCCTCTGACCTATCAAAACTTTTGGGCTAAAAGTCTATGATGTCTTTGTCCTACCTGCCATGACTATCTTCAGACCTTTGTGTTAGTCCTCCCATCCCTTCTATTTGTGAAGGTTTGTTTTGGCTTGGTTTTGAATTAATTTAGATTCTGGCTTGATATCAAATGAAACAATCTCAAGAGAAGCTCCTGTTGAGTATGAAATGAAAACTTACTAATTCCATTACATTTTCACAACGAATATCTATGCTCTTACCTGCTGAGTTTGTTTCCTTGCAAGCCAAAATATGATGTTTCTTCCTTACTTTTTATCCTGCCCTTCCATCTGGCTCTGTCTGTGGTTTGGGCATCCCTTCCTGCCTTGGCTGCTGCCTGGGAGGTCTCTGTATCTTTCCCCCTCCTGGAAGTTCTAAGAAGGTATGATATGTGTGATGCCCAAGTGTGATTCTCCCACGGTCTCAGCATGACAGGTGTGTGTGGTGAAGAAGGGAAGTATGCAGGGAAGAACAGAGGCAGGGGGAATGGAAGAATCTAGGACCAGGACCCTTCCCAGACAGCCAGCAAACAAAGTCATAAATAACATGCCATCGGGGACCAGTTAATCTGCTCTATGAAAAGGTGCAAAGTATACAAGTGGGAAAAATAACATTTTATAATAATCGGCATGCAACCATAGGTGTTAAACCATATGCAGCTAGGCAAATAAATGAAGCTCCCCCTGAGTGCTCTGCAATAAATCATTGCCAAAGAATTCAGTCGCTCCCCCCTCCTTATCCCCCGAAGAAGGAAAACAGATTACTTTAGACATGGAGTCATAACTGCTACTCTGCAGCTGCCAGTTAAGGCAAGTGGACGGAGAGCAGTAGGAGAGGGGCACAGATATAAGGATCTGGAGTAAAAGGGGAAATAAATAACAACCCTGTGTTTAAAACCAGTGAGGATTTGGTGGGGAAGGGAAAGGAAATAAGGTCCAGCACCAGGCATCACCTGGACATACAGGGACAAACTGAGTGTGGTCAACTTTGCGGAGTTTGTTTTGCTTTATAGCAGAAGCTGGTTCATATTGCAGGGGCTGCATTGATTTGCTGAAGTAATTCCCTAGCAGCTCCCTGCTGTATGTAATAGCAGCATTCAGCACAGGCTTGTTTGTGGATCTGCACTTCAGACATCTATTTGAACATATGTTGATGCTTGCAGATAGACTGCACATACCGACTCACCTTCGACTCAATCCTGAAATGTTCCTGTCAACTTCACAACATTTTTGAGGTACCACAGTTAAAAAGACGATGTTTCAAAGTAACTGTCATTACTAGCTCCTAGATAAACTCTGGAAAAGGTTTAGACCTAGGTTTCTCCTGAAACCAAAAGTCCTGGTGGGGCTTGCAAGTGATTTGCAAGGAGGCAACTGAGAAAAAAAAAGAAAAGAAAGGGTTCAGAACACAGATAAGTGTATTCTTAGGAGCATCTGCTGCACCTAGCTTTGTCCAAGAAGGCCATGGGTATTGCTAGTATAGCATAAGGTTGTGAAGGAGTGGGGCTGCGTTCAAGAACTTTGGAAAAACCTTACTCCTCCCATGAAGGTGCCTTTTGGTACCAGGCTTCGGGTGAAGAGGTTCTGAGCTTTGGTGGGTCTTGGAGTGAGTAGAAAAGGGAAATGTGTGAGGCCCTGCAGCAATATCAGTAGGGCTTGTGGAGCAGCAACGTGGGAAAATGTCATAGAATTATTTAGGCTTGAAACGACTCTTAAGATCAAGACTAACTGTTAGCCCAGCACTGGCAAGTGCACCACTAAGCAATGTCCCAATTGTCACATCTATATATCTCTTAAATGCCTCCAGGGATGGTGACTCAACTACTTCCTGAACAGCTTGTTCCAATGCTTGACAATCCTTTTGGTGAAGAAATTTTTTTCTAATATCCAGTCTAAACCTCCCCTGGCACAACTTGATGCTGTTTGCTTTCATCCTCTCACTTGATACTTGGGAAAAGAGGTCAACACCCACCTTACTACAACCTCTTTGTCTGTTGGCCACGTTCTTTACTTTCAAACTGATGTCATCAGAGCTGTGAACTGTGTTGTTAGAGTTCTGTGTATATTCTGGGGATGGGGTGGGGCTGTGATCCTCACCTTCCCTTTCTTTTGGTGGTCATCTCATTTTTGCATTTTGCCAGACCACCAAAATAAGGAAGTGGTCAATGGGAACATGGGAGTACATTTTGTGCTGCAGTTCAGGGGTGGCCAAAGTGCGTGCTTTTCAGGCTGTTGAAATGATGTATGAGTAGCTGGAAAGACCTCTTTGTAGAAGATCCCAAGGGTTGTCTCTAAAGAGGAAAGAAGGCTGGGCAGAGGACCCACCTCCAGAGGCAAACAAAGATGGGAAAATGTTTAAAAAGCAAGGTAGCATTCAATCTCCTTGAACACTTGAGGAAGAAAGAGGTGTTAAACTGGCTGACCTCACTCTGGGTGAATGGAATGGCATTTCTCTGGTTTCACCAGTTATAATGCAGCGAGGTCTGTGGTCCTGATGGTGCTATCAGTTTCCCACCTCACCCTAGGCTCACTGAACAGCCTCTGACAGCACAAAGGTGCAGCTTCTCTCTGGAGCTCAGACCTCAGAATGCATGGGCTCCTCCAGGTGGAGGGGCCATTGCCTGTGTAAGGCTGCAATTCAGAAAAATTCTACTGGGAACATTAACTTAAACCATAGTATCACTCTGTAGTACTTCCTTTGCCTTTTAAGCCAGAGCATGGAAGAGGGTTATATCCATCGCATGACACTGAAGAAATGGGAACTCATCATGGCTGATGTCTGAATTCCGTGTTATCATGAACTTCCAAAGCCTGCGTATTCTGCCCAGAGACAGCTGACTCAAGCTAAACATCAAAAGTGAGTGCTAACACTCCTGCCAGAGACAATTCCCTCTGCCTCCTTGTAAAGTGCTAAATACTACCAGAAAAAAGCTGACCTGTCACTCCATGAAAAGGCCCATCACACTATAAACCTGTCTCTCTTGCCTTCTTTTACTCATCAGTAGTATCATAAAAAAAGAATGTTGCTGTAGGTTGGAAGACCAGTCTGAACTGCTTTTTACCTGACTGTGACAGTTTTCAAAAGCTTTCTACTTGATGTCCTATAATTGCACACTTACAATACTGTGAAAATAGTGTGCTTGTATACTCCAGCCAGCAGAGGTAGGCAAGTTCTCCAGTAATTGCTGTGCTAGTTGTTCCAAGCACTATTAAAAACAGGTGTGGAAGTGAAAATAGTTTCCCAATAATGCTAAGGCTCCAGTGGAAACACCTATTGCTTCTCATTTTATTGAACAGCATTCCTCAGTGTGGAAAGAGTGCAGTGGTAAAAGAGCATAGGGAAAATAAATGTGTTCAGAGACAGGTGGCTTATCTCAAAGCTACGTATGCCACAAGCTCACAGTGCTTAGAAACTATGTGAAATGGAAAAGAGATATTAGGAAAGAAAAAACACAGACTCTGAATAATTTCATCTCAAAATGACAAGGGCAGTATCTGAGGTTGAAAGCTTTTCTACTGCTGAGGGACCATCATGATGTCAAGAACTGAAGAGGCTGCATTTTGATGCCAACCTTTTTCTCCTCAGACTGCAGAAACTTATCATTGTGAAGGTACTGCACAGCTACAGCTGTCATATGGAATGTGGAAGTCAGGTGTGATTAGACCCCAAAATCTGGAAACTTAAGCCAGATCAAGTATCTTCAAAGTTTTAGTCTGTGCTAGCAAAGAAGTTGCCTCATTCATTGAGGATCTGCTGGAGCTTCTCAGCCTGTATGAGGAGAGTGGAAAAGACCTAAAGAGATCATGTAGAATTTTCTCGCTGTTTTAATCTGGGGCCACATCCCCTTATTAGGAGCTCTGACACATGTAATCTGTTCCTAATGTGGCAACAGAGATCCTACTGCCTCTTCCAATTAGTGAACAGTTAATCACTGAGGCTTTTTTATATCAAACCTAAATCTCCTTTCGCCAAGTAGGCTGCCTGCTACTTGAACTACCCATAGGGGAAAAAAGAATGATCTATGACTATCTTTTTATTTTTTTATAGAACAGCTTTTATGTCTCAGAAGACCAAATGTCATCCCTAGACTAAACAAATTGAATTCTTTTGGACTTTCCTCATAGATCAAGTTTCCTAGACCTTTGCTTGTTCCCTTTGGTCTCTCATGCCCTTTTGCCAAATGGTCTGCCTCTCTCTCAAAGTACAATGCCCAGAGCTTGTACACAGGGCTGATTTAAAGGCTCACCAGTTCTCAGTGCCCCTTTCGTATGTGAAGTCCCTATCATCATGTTGCACAGCTAGATTTACCTGTTTTGACTTTTTTGTTGCTGTTTGCAGTATCATGAAGTTGCAGACTTTTTTTGTGGTCTACCTACGCTCCTGACCATTTTTTTCCAAGTCTTACTGTCTCGCCAGTAATTTCCTCTCTATGCACTGGATTTCTCCGTGGTGGTTGTTATAGTTTGTGCTTGTAAGTTGTGATCACACTGATTTAAAACCATTTATCAAGGTGACTTTGATTTCTTTCCTGAAGTTCAGTCTGTAAATTGGATGCTCTGTTCCACTGGACAAATTGGTCACTTAATTTGAGACAAGTCACGTGATAGCTTTCAAAACTGAAAAACTGTTTCACAGAGAACTTTTGAGAACTCTTGTCTTGGAGAATATATTTTTTTTAACCTGCAATGTTAGACAACTATCTCATAGTAATTGTATGCAGTCTGCATTTTCCTTGTGTGATTATGAGAATGACACAACTTACGCTGCAATGAACAAGAATTTAATCAGAGCTCTGTTTAATGCATTGTGTATGAATGTGAAAATATTTGCAGGTTTTTTCCAGGATTATGTACTGTAGCCATAAAAAATGCATTGTTCTCTGTCTGCCATCCTTCAGCTGGTCTGGCTACAGCTCTAGAAGGCCTAGGACTGTATGACTGACTGCTTGAGAGATGGGATGGTAGGATTAGTCCAAGGCCTGCCTTAAAGGCAATTGAGTTAGAACTGCAAGGACAGGTAGCTTTCAACTGACAGATTTCAAGATGTGTAGGTGTGGACCTTTCTTCCTGTATGGTTCGGAAACCCTGTGGAGCAGACTCCTTTCTTAGCTGGGCAGCACCTAATGCCCACAGGTTCTGCTAAGTGAGCACAAGTTGGGCATCAGAAAGTTCCGCTAAATTTTCTCTACATTTGCCCTGAGGCAGTGCTTCCTTCAGCCAGTGCTCCTTATTTCAGCCTCAAGGGTAGATACTGAGTAGGCTACTCATCATGTACCACTGGTGGGAATGCAAGGCAGCTTTATCTCTTTGAACAGGAGGAAAATGGCAGGGGAAGGACATGTTCCTGGATAGCTGAAGTTTGAGCCACTTGGAGTAATTCACTTTTAAAAATTATAACCCACCTGTTAAACCTTTGCATTGTCCTTGTTCAGCACTGGAACTTACAGTAACATCTGCTTCCTCTGTAGCATATGCCTTGAGAAATGAAATTGAGTGAGTAGCAAGGTAAAGCAAGGACTGCTCTACTGGTACAGTGTGGGAGCACCTGCAAGGTTTGTTTTTCTTTCTACCTTTGCATTAGCCAGAATACTCTGGTGGGACCATGATTCCAGACAGAACAGGGTGGAGTGGGTATCAGCACTGATGACTAACAGAGGTGTGGAGAGATTTATGCTATCCCCATGAGCCGTATTTGCTCAGCTGTTATTGTGCTCCTAGTAAACACAGAAGGGGTTGTTTCTCTCCCTCCACCCACAGCCTTGCTCAGGGGACAGGCAGCTAGTGCCTATTTACTGTATTGCTTTGCTAGTCCTGCTAGCACTTGTGCATGTGCATACTCAAGGCTTTTCAAATTCTCTTTCCTCTGTGAGGTGGAAAGGATGCAGATTTGGGCTGCTGATATAACCTGTGCTGAACTTTCTTTGTGGAATGAGCCTGTGCTTTCTGCCCGCAGCTTTTGTTAGCTCTGTACTGGGATGAGGCACCTGTTCTCCTGGAGTGGTCCTGGATCCTGCTCACATTAGAGCTTCCTTATACAATGTAAAAGCACCTTTAAGCTGGTGTACATGCTGTGATAAAATAACCTGTTCAAGGGTCCTGTTCTCTGCCACAACCATGTAAAGATGCTAAGTAAAAATGAGAAGTCAGCCTTGTCTGAATTAAGCTCCCCTGGGAGACAGGCAGACGCTTTTTTTTGCACTGAGAGGACAACTGAGGCACAAAGGCACTTAGTCCACGTATTTGGGTTGGCACAGGATGTCAGCAGGAGCTTGGCACTAGATATCTGTGCTGCTGCCCTTTGTTCTGTACTGCACTAATTGCTCACTGAGAGGAGAGTTGAATTGAACAAAAAAATTGGGGGAGATGTGATCTATTTTTTTGAAATGGTATTTTGAAGTCATGTCCCTGTTGCAGCGCTAACAATGGGGATTGGTCAAGAATCCTTCAGTAAAAGACCTTTTCCTCCCCCTGTGATGAGTGCTTGTTCACTAAAACTGAAGCTTTTTGTGGGAACTCCATGGGAAAAGTTTCTTTGGTCCAAACGGAATTTCTGGTCAAAAGAAATGAGAAAGGAAAAGAGAAGGAAATCTGCCCTGCTGGCATGGCCTGTTGCTTTGGGGTTAAGCTATTCACATAGGTTCATAGGAGCTGGGCAGAAGTGCTTTCTGGGCAGACCCTTTCTTTTCCCCAGTTTGGAAGAAGAAGTCCTGTCTCTTTAGGGTGTGGGGATCTCTCCAAGGTGGTTGTTTTGGTGTTAGTCTCCCTCTTCTTCTAATTTAAAAAAAAAATAAATGTAGGTGCAGAAGAGCAATATTCCAAAAATAATCTGCTGTGGTTGGATGGCAGATCTTCCTTATGTCCCACCCTAATCATCCACAGCAATCCTCGCAGCCATGGTGAATGATGCTTGTTCCTTTGGCTCTGATAGCAATGAGAGTTGTGTCAGGAGAGCAGCTGGAGGGGGCTGCCTCATCCCTGGTGCAGCACGTTGGTTGCATCTAGCCCTGCAAGCTGAGCATGAGAACTGTTAAGCACAGGCCTTTGGCTAGATGCTGCTAGACACCCTCTCTTCTCAGCTTTGTAGAGTAAGCAAACACTCAATCTCTTTAATAACTATATAGTTTATTAGACAGTCAGATGAGTCCCTTACATCATTCATCACTTTTATTTTTATTGTGCAGGCACTAGATATATGTTTGAATGTGTGTACTTAAGGGACCAGGAATGAGAGACCTTTATATGAATCTGACCATGTGTTTCTCAGAAGGACATTACTAGGGGAAAATTGTTGCAGAAATAATGTGCAACTGCAGATGTCCAAGCCCTTTTTTCCTGCAATAGCTCATGGCTTCAGAGGCATTACTTTAAAAATATGTTTTAATGAGTGTTGAAGCAGCCAAGAGTAAGAAGGAACAAACAGTTAGCATTTTAGAGCTGAGCAATTAAGGTTAAATGGATATTTCTGCCAGTGATTCTCTTCTTTGTATGTATGCATACATTCCCTATTTTTTTTTTTTTGCTGTCATTGGATTTCTTGTAATCTAGGTTTGCTGTCTCATGAAGGTTTCGCTCCCCAGCAACAGCAAGTTGGCAAATGTTTCTCCGTTTCTTTGCTGATGGTTGTCTTAAGTCAAAGCAGAGATGGGAGAAAACAGCAGAATGTGACAGTGCTTTAAAATAAAGAAATAAATACATATATTATTGGGTTTCATTCAAGAAAGACTGTGTGCCACTTGCTGTCTTAAATGTTCTCTTTCTCTAAATGTTTCATTTAGGGAAAGAAGGAAAATCTTTCTTTATCTTTCTGTGCCTGCA
The DNA here is from genome assembly GCA_013396735.1 of Grallaria varia. Classification (NCBI taxonomy): domain Eukaryota; kingdom Metazoa; phylum Chordata; class Aves; order Passeriformes; family Formicariidae; genus Grallaria; species Grallaria varia. The sequence goes on from VWZG01002138.1 coordinate 161,197, forward strand.
ACTCCCATTAACAGGGAATAGGCTTTTAAGTACTCAGCATGTATAATAAATATATGCTACTTTCTAAGATGACAGCCTAATTTTATACCTGGCATTAAACTTTCTAGCTTTGCCATAGACTTTCACTATTCTCCATGAACCTGGCCTTGGCAACAACAGCAAAGTTTCCAGTAAGCAGTTTGACTGGAACAGGCGGACTTCAGTGTCCTGGAGCTTGGATAGCATTTCATGATCCCTTCATTACCCACGAGACCATCTTTCAGGGTGACAGTGCATGCAGTTCATGCCAAGTCCCATACTAGGGAAGCTGATGGTATGGATTTCCCAGCTGATCTTGCTGGCTCTTGAATACCCCAACTGTTAATACTCATGTTTGTTTTTAAAGGGAATTAAGTGCTGTTAGAGTGATAGCCTGGAGGAAAGAGCTTCTCCAGGGGCTAGTGTAGCTAATACGTTGTGCTTATTAGACAGATGTCACTGAAGGAACTTTCCACAAGGCTGTTGTTGATGTGTTTGCTATTCTGATCTCCTCTAGTTTAGAGAAGGCATGGCGGATCTCGAAGGGGTTCAGAGAAGAACTGTGTTAGCTGGGACTCTTCAGCATGTAAAAGAGATGAAGCAGAAATCTGTAATGCAGGGAGGAACTTTCACAGCAGCTGCTTCTAGGTGTATATTGGAAATCAGAGAAGTGTGATCTCCCTGCTATTTCAGTTGTACTGCTGTCATTGTAAATGACTGAATTCTGGTGACAATGGCAGAGTTTGCATCATGATATCTATTTGATATCAACTGAACAAAGCCTTTAAACACCCCTCAAACAGAAGCAACTACCAGTTAGTTATGTGTTCTGGTAGTAAATGTCATGACTGTTCGATGCCCACAAAATTCTGTTAATATGTGCAGAGAATTTTTTCCATTTTTTTTATGGCATAGCACAAATATGTGTCTAAGTATGTATATTTATTCTGTGTAATTTGCATACCTGACCACAAATATATGTTAAAATAAGATACTAACTCATTAAAAAAATTGTTCTTTTTTTTCTTGATTTCAATAGAAGTGGCATATTTCTCTGTTCTGCCAAAAAAAGAAAACCCACTCTTTTTTTTTTTTTCAGAGTAATTATACTGCTAGTTTTGCAAGAGTCAAAGGAGTTGAGAAATCTCGGTTTGACTTTGTCCACTCAGGAAGCTTTGGGGATTTAGATAGAAAAATTCCTGGAATGTAGTCCTTTTTTTTTTTTTTGCTCATAATATAAAGGTGATAGGGAATTTTGCCCCTGTTGCTTTGCTTCTCCAAGCTGCATGAATGATTTGCCTCACCTGATGGCCAGGGGGTGAATTGCTGTTGGCAGACTGTGGGTAAGAGGGGGCCTCTTTGATGTAAGTGGTTTGTTAGAGAGCCTGCAAGCCTCTCACTCAATGACTTCTCTGTCCACATACAGCTTGGGAACAGTTGTGGGGCTTTTTTTTCAGATGTGAAATCTGTCAGCAAGGTGAAGTCAGCTTAAATATCAGCTGAGGCTTGAGCTCCCTTTCAGTTTTTGTTGACTTTATTCCCTCCTGCTCAAGTTTTTCTCTGCTTGAGTCAGACTTGCCGACACTTAAAAGTTTTTATTCTGTGTTTTGATTGTATGGGTTTGTGTGTGGCAAGGTTCGGGTGCCCTTCACGTTCCCAGCCTCAACAGTGAGTGATCTGAAATGCTGAGGAGAGTTGAGACCATTTGGGGTTTCTGAGACTCTTTCAGCTCTACAGTTCAGTTTCAACCAGTTAAAGTGCTTCTGGTATCTAGGCATGCTGTATTCAGGTGATGCTGAGCAGACCTGCTGCAGTTTTTTGTTGTACTTGCTGCAGCCAAACTGTGGAATTCTAGATGTAAATTGGCACCCCTTCTGTTCCCCCAAAATTAATCCCTATGCCATAATTTATCACCAAAATATAAGACATAACTGATGGTGTACAGACGGGCAGGCAAAGTACAAGGAAACAGTGAATGTGTGCTGAGTCAGACCCAGGAGCAGGACGCTGAGGTCATGCCATGTCTGCTGGCTCATGGCGCAAACATCTACAGATTTGGGATGAACCTGTGGTGTCACTGCTGGTCAGTGTTGAAGCTTTTTATGTATTGAAAGCTTGAGGGGGTTCTGGACTGGGGCAAGGAGTTACAGGTCTTGTGGCTTATTTATAAAAAGAAAAGAAAAACCACAGTTAACTGCAAGTGAGAGGAAGGCTAGGGAAGCAGATAACAACTGTTCCTGCTTTTGTTTTTCATGACTCTCCTAGGGATAAAAGTTAGGAGTTAGTGTTGTCTTTTGTTACCCTAGACTTAGACATGTTTTAAATCAGGTGATCAGCTGCCTCAACTGCTTTTTTTTCTGAGATACCTTCAGTAGTTTACAAAGCTGGAGTAATTTTTCTGTAATTTCTGTAATTTCAAAGGGCCGAAGTGCTTGAAGGCTTACAATTGGGAACTTCTGGCTGTTGAGCCAAATAGGTCTTAACATCCTGCAGGTATTCTGCACTTCTCTTTCCCCTTAAATGGCTGGTCCATGTAAGAGGCAGCAGCCTGGCACTCTCCTTGCATCTGTCACTGCTCTGTAGTTGAAGAGGTGACCTTAGGACCTTATGTGCCAGACTGGCTGCAGAACCCCCTGAGGCTTTTCCCCCTCAGTAGGAAGCAATGTTGGGTGCCCTTTGTTTTCCAGGCTGAAGCGGTGATGGCAGTGTGGGTAGAATGGGATATTCCATTCTGTTTCCTGTTGAGATGTGTGCAGGTGCTGTCTGCACTGGATAAGGAGGTGTTAAAGCATAACCTGCTCCTCTTGGGATCATCTTGGAGATGTGTTATTGAGAGCGAAGAGTGTGGGGAGGGGCAGGGCAGGGTGTTTCCCTCCTTCATTTAACTGGAAAATACAAGTCACAATTTAGGATCTGTCAATTTACGAAAACATAACCTGGGAAATGCTTACCTCATGGCTGCAGTGACAGTGAACTATTGTTATCTTATAGCTCAGTTCCAAAATCCAAATAATCAGGAAGAATTTTTCCTGCTGTTTCTGACATGCTGGGCACTCGGCAGTCAACGCCTATAATCCATAATCTTGTGTCACAGCTAAATGTAGAAGAAAGCTCTTAACCCAGAAGGCCCTGAGTTCCTGGGGATGTACACATACTAGTGTTTGATGAGAAAGAAACAGACACAAAGGGCTTCTGATGTGAAGAATACCCATACACTGCTGAGGTGAGGAAAGTGATCTTGATTTGTTTTTTTTTCCCCACTCCCTCCAAACTCCCCTCTGTCTTCCAGAGAAAGTTCATTCCTGTGACCAGGAAAGGCAGAGCGCCCTGGAGGAGGCCAGGCAGAACCCCCGCGAGGGTATTGTCATCCCCGAGTGTGCTCCTGGAGGACTCTACAAACCAGTGCAATGCCACCAGTCTACGGGGTACTGCTGGTGTGTCCTGGTGGACACTGGACGTCCCTTGCCTGGTACTTCCACTCGGTAAGAGCTATAGGCAGGTCTGGTGAGGTGCCTGGCTGGAGAAGATGAGATGTAAAAAAAATACTATTGCAACAGCAAGTCAGTTCATTGCTCTAGAGCAGTCAGCTCTGCACTACCTTCCTTAGAGCTAGCAATGCCCTATGTGATGTTCCCTCTCGAGTGCTACTATGCAGCTCCCTTTCTGTAGGAGTTGGTGGATAGAAACTACTGTCCTTATTTTTCTCTGTGTTAAGTATTCGTGCAAAACAGCCTTTTTTGTTTTGTGGCTTGTAGCTTTTGGGTGGTATCAGGACCTGGGGCTCTGCTCAAGAGTACAGATTATGGGCACGAGCAATGAAAAGACAAGTGGCTTTCTGCATTATCATCTGTTTTATACTTCTGTGCTGTAGCCACTTGAATCCTGACCACTACAGATTTAGAAGACTGCTTGGTTGGCACTGGTAGATTTTAAGCAAGCAATAGATTTTTCTTTCTGTTACTCTGTATCTTAAAACTACCCAGAAAATATTTTCTCTCTTGGGGTCTGGAAAAAAATCGTGGGTCTGGCAAGCTGTACAAACAGGCCAATAGGAGCTGGGACCTAAACTCTGCTAGATACAGTGATTCTGCAGAGCATGGACAGCTTTAAAGAAAACAGCCTATACTCACAAGAAGTGGAAGAGGGCCTTGTGTTCTTTGTCCGTTTCAGTCGGTACTGGACTTCAAAGTATGTTCTTTCTTTTCTTTCTACTTCTGCTGCTGTTGCTGACTGTCTATAAACAGGTGGATGTTTGAGAACGGTATTTCATCTGCAGGTGTACTGGTTTCCCCTCCAGTAAGCAGATAAGGCCCAGCCCATTGGTGACCATGCGATGACACTAAAGCTGTGTCACATAGTTCAGCTTCTGCTCTTCTTTTTCAGCTATGAGACCCCAGTGTGTGAAAGTGATGCCAGATCGAAGAGCACAGAGGTTGATGATCCGTTCAAGGACAGAGAACTTCCAGGTCAGAGGAACAAGATCCTGTCTCTGCCTTCTTACCTTATCCCACCTTGGGACTCTTAGGAGGCCAAGAATATTGTTGAGGAGAAAGGGGATTTTCCTCATAATGCATGCTTTACCATGTGTTTTTTTCCATGTTATTTTACCTCCGGTTTCAGCAGTGAACTGGAGAAGACTGGCATTGTCGTGGAGGGCTGGGGGGGTTGAGAGAGCTGTTTATTGCCTGCCTGCCCTTTGAAAACATGTCTGGGATCAGAATTTTCAGGAAAGAAACCTAGATGCCGGGAGATCCCCTGGGGGAAGAGTGGGCTCAGCACTGAATGTTCTTCTTTAAAGTCTGATCAGGACAGGATTCTTTCCATTTAGCAGGGCTCTTCAGCAGCTTGGTGCCCCTTCAGTCACAAGAGAGGACACAGCTGGCAATTATTAGTGGATTGACTTTGCTTCCTGGCACTGCATGGACCAAGGCAGGACAGCATTCCTGGTGTACTAAGCTCCCTTAACTAATGATGGCTTCTCACTACACTGGACTTTATCCCTCCTTTTCTGCCTGGGATGTGCTTTATTTCCCATTGATGCTTGTTTTATATTCTGCTTTTCCCTGACAAGCCATAATTTACTGTTTGGCCACCTTCTTTCTGCTAGGAACATGTGCTGGGCATAGGTGTCTGTGCAGCTCTTAAAAATGCTATCCCACCTGCCTGTGCTCTAGTTTTTCCTTCCAGCTGCCTTTCTAAGGAGCAGACTGAGGAGGCCCTCCTTGACAGGTCAACCATTACTCTCCTGGGTGGGAACTGCAGACAGAAGTTACAGCGTGTCCCTATCCACTATCAGGGAGTGGTGGAGATCAATGACTCTGCAGAAAGAGCTGTTAGCTCTGGATCAGCTTCACTTTCTACTGGCCCTCGCTGTGCTTGCATAAAGTGAGTTGTTCCTGAGCAGGTTAGCAAAGAAAATGAGATTTGTACCAGATCTGCCCTCTATGTCTCCTAATTCTCTTCCTGCTGGCTCTTGACCTCAGACCCCAGAGCTTTCTGCTTAGCGAGTCTGTCCTCATCAGGAATCTCTCCTGTGTAGCTCCTCATTTTCACAAGTCATAAAGAAATTTCTATTTGCCTCCCTCTGACATTCAAAGGAAATTGACCAATTGGTTCAAGTGTTATACTGGAGGATAGGGGGAGGGAAACCAGCTAAATGATTGCATTAAGGCTCATTTCCTTAGGAAATCACACTAAAATAGAATAACCTTAATTCCTTGATTCCCCATCTCCTTCTCCCATTTCTTCTGCACTTCACCCCTGCACCTCCTGAACTCGTCTGTGAAAATCCTTTGCTCTTGGGCTTTTTCTTTGAGTCTCTATTTCTGATCTCAGGAAGATAGAATGGTTTAATTTCCTTTCTCCTTTCCCTTTTCCACTGAAGCCAGACAAGGGGACAGGAACTGCTTGATGCAGAAGAGGACACAGGATGTTCTGTAGCTTAATGGTCTGGTCCCAGTATCAGACTCCAGTAGAGTTGCCCTCTCAGCTCAAGCCACTTTTCTGTGCCTGAGCAAACTTTAAGCTATGTGTTTGGCTGCATTGCTTGGCATGATTGTTGCCCAGAGAAGTTTTAGATGTTCCAGCCCTGGAAGTGTTCAGAGCCAGGTTGGATGGGGGCCTAAGCAACTGGATCTAGTGAATGGCATCCCTGCCCATGGCAGGGGTTTGGAACTAGATGATCTTTGAGGTCTCTTCCAACCCTAACCACATTCTATGATTCTATGATGATTCCTGTCACTGAAAATACCCCTGTCTGTGGAGGGATGGTGGGAGATGGAGGATCTGATCCTGGTTTGTCTGCCTGACAGATGCTGTGCAGCATGATCTTTTTATTCAGCCTTGAAGTTTGTTTGATTAACTGCTCCTATATGCAAAAATTCACTTTTGAACCAGAGCTGCAAGAGGGTGAGAGAGAATGTTTCGTTTGGGTTTTTTCCTGCTCTAATTTCTTAGCAAAACTGAATTTTAAGAAAAATCCCTCCTTTAATTTGGAACTGATTGTTCCATTTGCACTCAGTTCTGTCAGGGGACCCCTTACTTTGTTGTTCTTCTAGAAGTTTGCCCATTCTTTAGATTCTCAGTGCTGCAGGCAGTGTGCTCCTTGGCCTGTGTGAAGAGACCCTGCAGAGGCAAAGGTGAGGGAGACGTAAGTTCAGATCCTTGCACACCTACACATACTGTCTTCACAAACTGTCATGACTGTGACCAGAAGAAAAAAAGAAAGAAGGAAGGAAAATGCTGCTTTTACATAGCAAATGGCAAGCTGCTAATTCCTGCAGATGGTGAGATGCTGTGAAATTACTTCTAGCAAGTAGTTTTTCATCCTTTTCATTGCCTCAACAGAAAGCTCCTTTGAGTGGTCTACTCTGCTCTAATAGCAGCTTACCCATTAGAATGCTGACACTTTCTGGACCATGTGCCAAACAAGTGCTGAGGGGTGTGTGTGTGTGTAACGTACATAATATGGAGACAGGCAAGGGACTGTTGGTTAGCTATTGCAGAGGACAGAGCCTGCAACAGTGCAAAGGAGAGAGTTTTGTCAGATCAATTTGCAAGCTACTTTCAGCTGTCCAGGGATTACAGTAAGTTTCTGGTGCTCTGCTTGGGGTACATGTGCTTCTCTGCTTGTTCAAGAAAAGCAGAAAGTGTCGACAGTGCTATATGTTGCTGTGGGGAGGTTTTCTGATGTCTGCTGCCTTAACCAGCTGAATAATTGGTGTAGTGCATGGTGGTTCGAGGAAAGAGGTGAGGGATGTAGTGATGGCTTCTCTATCATGACAAGAGAAAACAGTACAATGGGAGGGTAATGGGTTTTGGAAAGAAGTTTTGAAGGGGGTGGGTTGAAGTTAAGCGTGCTTGTTCTGTGGTAGGCTAGAACAACTGTTACAGTATTCATGTGGTCATAAGTGAAGTATGCTTTAAGAAGCAAGGAAACAGCACAGATTGCCTTTTAAAGGTAAGGAGGTGGAGAGTTTTGTCATAACAGGCTGACACTGTTTAGGACAGGAGGCTCTGTCAGCCTGTGGTTATGATGATGGGGAACTAGGCAGCTTAGCACTAAGTAATGAAAATGGGTACCAAGCAGATCTTCAACCTGCTTTGTCCTGCTTAAGCCGGCAGTGACTGTGGGTGACTACCACATATTGACTCAGACTGACATATTTCCTATGAGTGTGATCATGCAAAGAACTGAATTATTGTGGTAGGCGCCAGTAGGCAATGCCCTCTGTGCCTGAAGAGGAGAGTGCAAGAAGCAGACCTCGCTTTGTGCTCTGTGATACTTAAGCATGTATGCTCAAAGTACTTTTTAACATATTTTTACATGTCAGTGAGGACCTCAGAATAGCCGTGTTCACATCGGAAGATGACTCAGGAGGTAATGAGTTGTTTTGTAAACTTCCCTACAAGTGTCACCATGGGGACTCCTGTCTGCCAGGCGCTTCCAGCACATCCCTGTGGTTTCACTGGTAGAGAACTGGGCAAGACCATAAAGCTAACCACACAGTCTTCCTGCCAGATATTGTTGATGACCCTGCACGTGCCTGGGCAAAAGTTACAGGACAAATTGCTGCACAGAGAAACCCACTGAGGGATTCTTCTGCCTTTCCTTAGGGAGTGTGTTGATGGCTGCCATCTTAAAAACAAAGGAGGATTCTGGCTGATGTTTGATGAAGTGGGATAGGAGACCAAGATTGTGTGTTCTTGCATTAAACCTCCTCTTTTTCTTTTTGCAGGCTGCCCAGAAGGGAAGAAAGTTGAATTCATTACCAGCTTACTTGATGCTCTGACTACGGATATGGTACAGGCTATTAACTCAGCAGCACCTACTGGGGGTGGGAGGTGAGTCCAGAAAGCACTCTGGCAGAATGCCACCCAGGCGTTTGCAGAGCTCTGGGTTATCCCTGAGATGGGGGCAGGAGGAAAAGGTGTTGCTCGGACTGATTTGGGTTCCTCTGGGAGAGGATGTGAGGCTGCATCTTCAGACGCTGCTTTGTCCTGTCATCCTCAAGCCCCTCCTCCCTGGCAGCTGCTCCACCATAAAGGTTAGTACAGCCCATTTGAAGTGTGAAATGAGAGCTCAGTGGGAGGAAGTGGCTTGTTCTTTTGTCCCTTGGTGCATGAAAAGACCTAATAAAATGCAAATGGATTGAAGGAGACCGTGTGGCCTAGTGGCTACCACAAGGAGTGAAGAATGTGAACTGAATTCTTGGCAGTACCAGTGCTGTGGTTTTTCTGTGAGGCTGCAGCCAGCTGCCTATGACAAGACGAGCTGTTTTTCATGGCCCTCCCCTCTGACCAGCTGCCTGTCCACCCCTTTTAGAAGGAGCAACAGGTCAGGCCTGTTGCAAGAGGTGGGCACAACTGTTCCTGGGGAATTGGAGGAAAGCTGAGGTTGTGTCTCCCCCTCCTGCTTGATAGCAGGAGATCCCCTCAGCTCAGCAGCTGCAGCGCTGTCAGGTCAGGCCATTGAGAATGAACTGTGATGGATTTAAGAAGTGCTACACTGGCTAGGCAAGGCTTCTATGATTCTGGGTTCACCTGACTATAAAAGGAGTCAGTATTAGTGTAGCATGCAGGGGATGCCACAATGACTAACATGCTCATGTTCACAGGGGTCTAGAGACTGAGATGCCTCTGTGCAAATGTTACTTCCATAGGTATTGCTCCAACGTGTTGAGAGTAATGTTGATCCCCTGCTTTCATCTTTCATAATGGAAAAGGAATCAGCGCCATCCTTAACTACTCAAGGTCCTGGGTGGCACCTTTGTGTCCCTTGGCTTCAGTAGGGATTGCTTGTGAATTCATATGGTTTTAACTTTGCATTTGGACCTTACAAATCAGACCAGTGACTGAGTGCCTGAATGCTGAATATTCTGTAACTTGTCTAATTAGCAGTATATGCTTAGCAGGTCTGTATTCATATAAACAGGATGAAAAATGCCCCAAGGATGGGAAATACATCGTTCTCTCCCAGACTTAAGCATTCCAATGTCAATTCTGTCTCATTTGAATGGTTCAAATGCAGTGGGTAGGGGTGGTGCAAAGCCCTGAAGAGTGTTTGATGTTTATTTGGCATCTTTGGCACTGGGACTGAAACACGGCCAATGTAATCATCACTCTTAAAATAAAGCTAAATATAAACCAATGTTGTAGACACCAGAGATGTATGCCCCCCTTGCACTTCTATAAACTAGCAGACATGCTTCCTAATGTTCTTTAAGCTTTGTGTAATTCTCAGATTTCAATAGAGGCCTTTCTAGTGGAATTTTTCACTGCCCAGGTCTTCACAAAGTCATCATGTTGATTTATTTTCCGCTCCAAGGTTGGCAGCCTAGTTGTAAGGGGAAAATTAAATCCTTTAGCAGGCTGTCCTTGGTAAGGCAAAAGACTGCTACCACCCAAATACTCTGCCTGCCCAACACTATGATTAAATTCAGATAACTGCTCTGGTGTAATTTTCCATGTGCATCAGCTAGGCTAAGCGTGTACCCCAAAAAAGATGGGTTTTTTCCAGCTCAACGTGCCATGATGGGATCTTTTTTTAAAGTAAATTCAAAGATTTTTTTTGGTATTTGTAAAAAAATTTAATCAGTACATATTTAATTTCTTATGGGTTTGCAGAGTTGGGAAGCTGTCTTTCTGCAGTGAATGCTGCTTTCCAAAAGTCCCAAGGGGAGGAATAGCCTGAGTCCTCTCTTCAGGAACTGGCTTCTAGTGTAGTCTTTTGCTGGATGGCAAGGCCCAGAGAGTGGCTGGTGGCCAACAAGTGGTGTTCCTCGGGGCTCAGTATTGGATAAATATTAAATTAAAAAATTAAACCCTGTTTAATATCTTCATCAGCAACCTGGATGAGGGGATCGAGTCCTCCCTCAGCAAGTTCACAGATGACACCGTGCTGCGTGGGAGTGTTGATCTGCTGGTGGGTAGGAAGCCTCTGGAGAGGGATCTGGACAGGCTGGATTGATGGGCTGAGGCCGGTTGTATGAGGTTCAGTAAGGTGAAGTGCCAGATCCTGCATTTGGGTCACAATAAACCCATGCAGTGCTACAGGCTTGGGAAAGAACGGCTGGAAAGCTGCCCAGCAGAAAAGTACCTGGGGGTGCTGGTCAACAGCTGGCTGAACGTGATCCAGCAGTGTGCCCAGGTAGCCAAGAAAGCCAATGGCATCCTGGCCTGTGTCAGCAATAGTGTGGTCAGCAGGACCAGGCCAGTGATAGTCCATCTGTACTCGGCACTGCTGAGGCTGCTCCTCGAATCCTGTGTCCAGTTTTGGGCCCCTCATGACAAGAATGACAATGAGAGAAAGGCAGTGAAGCTGGTGAAGGGTCTGGAGAGTAAGTCATATGAGAGGTGGCTGAGGGAGCTGGGGTTTTTTAGCCTAGAAAAAAGGAGGCTGAGGGGAGACCTTATTTCTCCCTACAACTACCTAAAAGGAGGTTGTAGGGAGATGTGGGTTAGTCTTTTCTCCAGAGTAACAAGTGATAGGATGAGATTAAATGGCCTCAAGTTGTGTCAGGGGAGGTTTAGGTTAGATATTAGGAAAATCTTTTTCACAGAAATGGCTGTAAAGCATTGGAACATAATACCCAGGGAAGTGGTGGAGTCACTATCCGTGGAAGTGTTCAAAAACCATCTGGATATGGAACTCAAAGACATGGTTTAGTGATGAACATGGTGGTGATGTTAGGTTGACAGTTGGACTTGATGATCTTGGAGGTCTTTTCCAGCCTTAACAATTCTATGATTCTATGTATACCTGAATTTTTCTAGGTGACCTAACTTGACTTTGGCAATAGAAATAAAAGCTCTTTTCCAAGATGAAGGAATATTTTATCTATTTGTTAATTGTATATTTAATTAATTTCTAGCCTTAACAACTAACAAAATACTGCATTTATGACAGTGCTTATCGTGTATATCCCTGGCCCAGATTTACTGAGAAGTTCTTGTTGAAAAGAAGAGCTAAGGACCTGGGTATTTGATTTTTCTTAGTATCAGTCATGTCAGTTTTAATGCCTTCATGCTAGTTTCCTTATTTGTGAGATAAGCTGCACTTTTGCAGGCTCTTCTCCATCTTTGCTATAATGACAGAACAGGTTCTGTATTTAAACATGCACTGGTTCCCTCTGTAGCATCCCTGTTTCTGCTCCTTTACAGTGCTCAGCTTTTCATCCTCCTGGGCCTTTTTTAGATTTTGAACAAATGCATCCAATTATCCAAGGTAAATTTTTAACGTATCACCAGCAAAGCTTATGCTTGGTGAGGGGGGTAGGCCAGGCAAACACCAAGCTGTACCCCCATGTCAACCCATATGTAACCCCCATATATTATCCTATGTATTTTAATCAGAGAAGCTACATGTAGGAGTTTTAGGGTAAGTGGGGGAATATTCTTGTTTCCCTGTGGCAGCAGAGAGATGATGCAGACATACAATATGCATCTTTGTGCATCAACATTAAAATAGAGGTCCAAACGCAGAGAAGAGCCTTTCCAAAATGTCAAGGACTGAAAAATCTTAACAGTCAGAGTCTTAAGGAGAGCAACCTTCCTTAGGGTATTAAAAGAAACAAAAATAAAAGGGTTGAAAGACGATTTTGTATAATCTGGGTATCTCCATAGGGACAAAGACTCTGCAGGCTCTTTAATCTAGCAGGGAAGAACATGATTAACTGAATATAAACAAACTTGTGATCAAAATTTCTTTAAAGTGAGGGCAATTCTAAGGCAGAATGAAGTCATGAGGGAGGTGACTGATTCCCTCTGGCTTTCATCTTAGGCCTGATGTCTTTCAGAAAGAGTTGCTTTAGTCAAACCCAAGGTGTGGTCCTAAGAATAATTTGATTCACATTCCATGAATATGATATACAAGAAATCAGATTAGATTACCCTGCTGTCTTCAGTCTGAATCTGGATAGGTGACTGAAAAATTCCTGCATTTGCTGAGCATCTTCAAGACTTCACCTATTTATAATGCAAAGCTGTCTGTGGCTTTGCAATTAATAGTAGCTTTTTTTTTTCTTTTTGGGTGGGAGGAAGGGAATGAACGCAGAGCATGGGGAGAAATTAGAGATCTGCATTTAAAATACTACATAGAGCTGTGCTAAATTGCACCCAGAAACAATCTAGCAGCAGCAAAGCGAAGCAATAGAACTTTGATTCCTGCAGGCCATGTAAGTAAAACCTGATAAGACCTCTTTTTTAACTGGGCATGCTTAAAACAACCTTGTAATCCCTTATAGGTCTTGTCTTGTTTAAGGAAGTTCAAAGCTATTGATTTTAATTGAGTTACTCTTGCTTTACAATAATGTAAATGAGATGAGAACTTCCCTTCCTCATGGCCCTCGTTTATATTACAGCATAATAGCCAAGTAGACTTCATTTAGAGTTTTGAAACAGAAAATCTCTGGCAAAATTCATTCTTAATTTTAAGTTTATGAAGTAACCCCAAGGTACATCTTGTTACTGTATGTTTTCAAAGTAATTAAGGGAGCACTTGCAGGAAAATGGTTTATTAACCAGTGTTTCGTATCCATATTGAAAAAAAAGCATTGTTGAAATTGTTTACATGTAAAACCCATATAATAGGAGCAGCACTTAAAAAATTTATACTTTGCTTTAGTACGTTTTTGTCCATTTTCTAATTCTGATATATTCATATCACTCAGGGCCTAAACTACACCAGACCAAAGGGAATCCCAGCTTGGGTTTCCCTGATCAGAGAAACTCTCTTTGGTCCCTGACAATTAAGAAATGAGTTTTAGTTGCCAAAATGTGTGCACTATGGCTTGCTACATTATCAGCAAAAATATTACTGCCCTGTGGAATTTAGGGTAAAAGGGCAGTGTACAACAGTCACCCTTATCATGAAACACAGCAGCTATGTCCCTTCATTTAAAGAGGCCACTTATTCCCCATGTAAGAGCCTCAAAAATGACTTCAGAAAATGGCTCTGAGGTTCCCTTTCATGCTGTAGTTGAGCAGTTAGAAGCAGGCCAGCACATCACATCTCCAGGGTGTTCTGAAGCATAGGGAAGTTAATGCTCAATTCCTGTTGCATTTCAATTGAAGTTGGATACCAACTTCTCTTTGTCCTCTTATGGAAATTCTAGCCTAATTAAAGATACAAGAGAGTTCATGTAAGAGGAGTCTTTGAGCCGTCAATGAGGAGTGGAGGGAGGTGATTTTTTTAACCTTCTAAATTATTTATCCCACAATCTTCAGAAAAAACTTTATTGAGAATAATGTTTCATATACAACTTAGCCAGAAGAGAGGAAGAAACTGTAAAAGGGAGATAACTGAAGTTTGAACTGTAGAGGAATTATGCGTTCTCCCTAATGAATTTGGACTGTGTAGTACCCCTTTGTTTAGTCTGAACACAGCTTAGTTTTTTGTTGGCTTCTTGATTCTTTGGCTACAGGGAAGGGAGAATAGTAAAACAAATACAGGATCCTTTTGCAATTCCATTAGAGCAATCCTTTTTGATTCAAACCATGTTCCACTGTTACAGCCTTTAACTTTAGAATAGGCAACTGCAAAAAACAACAAAAGGGGAGTAAGAAGTGGAAGCAGAGAAAGAACAATTATGGGTTTTACCTCAGTTTGTTAAACTCATTGCTTTCCACTGCTCCCTGCTGGCACTTTGGTGGGTATTGTCAATGCAGTCATGTGTGTTGACTGGTGGGGTCAGTCACTCTCCATCTTGCAAAATACTGTGAAGTCATAGGAACATACGGTTTTAGCTCCTGTAAACATCCTGACCAAAAATATGCCTTGTTTGTTAGAAATGAAAGCTGGACTAATGTTTTTGTTTGGTTTTGTTCTGGTTTTTTTCCTTGTTTGTTTTTGTTTTTTACACTGTTGTATCTGCTAGCAGCTTCTTGTTCATAGATGTTCTTTCATCCTGGAATAGTTCCCTCTGGTTTATAATCTCTGCGGTCCAGCTAGGTTAGCCTGCTCTTACTACCCTTCCCTCCTTCTGCCTCAGCTGCTACTGTTGCTACACAAAGTTTGTATTATAAAAGAGATGTTGTAAAAGTCTTCAAACAGGTATTTCAGAGATAGCAGCCTTGCTTTCTGTCAAAGGAGTTTTTTTGTCACTGCAACAGTACTGTGGGTCCATGCAACCTGTGCAGTGGGATGCAATGGGGCTGCAAGTGTTCACGGAGCAAAGAGTCAGCTTTGGCAGGAATGGACTTCAATTTACTTGGTAAAATTTAGGGGGCCATATTACGCTTTGTCAGCACAGTTCTATAGAGGATAATGTGACTGCACACTGTATATACTTCCCCTTCTTCCCTGCTCCTTCCCACTGAGTTAACTCCTTTCTTGCAAGGGGCCTCGAGGGCTGGAAAGCATTACAGATTGCATGCAAAGTGCATATTCAAGCTGCCTATTTGATATTTTAGCAGAGTGTTCTCTCTGATCAAGAATTTAGTACAGTTTACAAAAGTGTATACCACAGCCTCTTTGCATTCTGCCTGAACCCCAGTTCCACCAGATGATGTGAAGTTTTCTGTACAAGTGAGCCTTGGCTGGAAGATAGTATTGCTAAAAGTCACAGTACCTTAGCTCACATATCTCCACACATAAGCCACCTAAGAAATAAGTATTCTTCTGCTATGACAGAGCTATTAGCACATTATACAGAAGGAGGAGCAAAAGCCTACTTAGAGAAGACTATATACTTGATGCCAATTAATTAGTAAGAAAATTGAAAAAGCAGGTTTGCTGACCTAGGCTGTTAATGACAGACCATGGTTCTCTTCAGTGTTGGAATGTTGGTGGGTTTATGCTGCTTATTGAACTAAACTTGCTGGCTTGTGTACAAGAGCAGTCCAGCAGGTTACGTTTTGAAAATCAGCTTGCACAGAGCTCCTTGCTTCCCTAGTACTCATTCTTTAGGATTGATTGTTTTGCCACAGAGCGCTAAAGAGGAACAATTGGGGGGAAAAGTATGTACAACTGTAATGCAGTCAACATGAGAAGGCTACATTTTGGTAATGTCTTTCTTTATTAGGTTTTACAAAGCTGCTACAGCACTGAAGGGAGGGACTGGAATTCAGTGGATTTTAGTGTGACTGGTGTTAGAGCAAGAGATGTTGGAAATTGAGAATGTACAAGGCAGCTTTGTTCTGTCTTGGGTTTTTCCAATTCCTTTATGGTCTGAATGAGTAGAGAGGCAGCCCAGACGAAGTTTGCATCTGAAGGCTGATTTATTTCTCTTGCAACAGTAAGGGTGAGGAAATAGAGGGAAATTCCCTTGGAATTGTCCTGCCAAGTCTGTGCTTGCAGGGCAATTAGAACCCCAGATTTATTTCAGCTGACCCAGCAGGTATGGTTAGTGTCATGGCACATCATCAAAGCTAGGTGGCCTAGCAGTGCTGTGAAGTTGCATCAATTCATGTTTCATGGTGGTGCCTAAGTACCTTGCATGGGCAGTTGTCAAAGTCAAGGCAGTTATATACGGTATTGTAACCTCAGCCTTCTTTAATGTATCGTGTAATTTCATGAACCGGGAGATATGGCTGCACTGAGATGATGTGGATGCTTCCTGTGCTGAGATCCTGGATGATAATCAGGCAGGGCAGGCAAACATCTCAGGAACTCCAATCCTGCTAAGCCAGCCAACAGGAAGTGATTAAAAACTCTGAAATGGCTGTATCTTCCTTCCTCCTGAAGTCACAGCTGTTAAATTAATTCCCTTTAGCTCTATTAGCCTGCTGCAGTTTTCAGCATGAGCTCTCGGCATGTTTGTAATGGCAAAGATTGATTTATCATCACCTCATGAGTCCATGTATTTGTATAAGCCTGTGGATTTCCCTGATTCGCTGAAGGGAAGTGCTGAAGAGAGCTACATTGCTTCTCTTGGTAACTCATAAGAGCTCTTCCTTGGTGTGTCTCACAAAAAGAGACACTTTTAAGTCCTGCTTCTGAGCGTCTCTTCAGCAGGTAGTGAGAAGCTTGTGTTGCTGTCTGTTGTCTTTCTGATGTTGGTTCTAAGATGCTCTGCTATTTTCTCCATTTATGCTTCTCCAGTTGTGGGCCTTCAGGAAACAAAGGGCAAGCCAAAGTGTGAACAAGGGGAGTCTTACATGTAAAAGTTCATGTTTTATTCTTCTAGCTCAGCAAAACCAGAATATTGCTCCTGGCAATACAGAACTTCCCTGAGGCTATTGGAAACATGCTAGTCTTCAAATGATAGCCAACTCCTTTCCAAAAGGGAGAGAGGCCAATAGCTATGTTAATAAATGTTGTAAAAACAAGGCACAGGATGTGTTTCTATTCACTCCTGTCATCCTGGTCAATATATACAGTTTTGAAAATCCAGGCACTCCCTTAACTTCCTGGAGAGATTTTTGCAATTTCTTCTTGTCCACAGGTGACTCCAGGAGCTTGCCTGGTATTTTGGCTAGCGAAACAAAGCCAGACTTATTCCTAACCTTTTCTTCTTCCTCCACTGTTCATTGACCAAGTGGTGTGACTGAATGCCAGCCTGCCTCTCAGCTCAGAATTAAATGATACAGATAGTTTTAAGTAAAACCTTGGGAAAATTGTTGTGCAGTTTATTTGCCTCTCCCTACTATGTGTGTTTACATTTTGCAAGGATTCATGTATCTCTTGATAGGGACTCTCTTTCTAAATTCTAAGCTATTTTGTAAACGCTATCAGAGAAAGTTAATGAGGATCTCAGTTTTCTCTTTAAGCACCAGTTCTTGCTTTCTGCATGATACAGATTCCCCATTACTAGTGATTTAATTTACCATGGTGGTAGGGTGGAGGGGTTATTTTTCAGGGTCTGTAGCTGTGTTTTAAAGGCAAAATTGGTCATACCAAGAAGTCGAAAGAATTTTCTCCCCTATAGTTCCCAACAAAGAAATTTTCAGTGACCGTTTAAATGTAGATCCTACTATTTTCTAAAATAAGGTTGATGACAGTCTTAGAGCGCATTTTATAAGGTGCTGGGGTTCACATTTCCCCATCAGCTCAAATGCCCAAACTCACACTGAAGAATCTGGTTGCCTGCAGTATGTTCCTCTCTCCTTCCTGGGGAAGGAATTCAGGCAGCATCTGAGTATGTCTCCTGGAACAAATCAGAGCAACCACTGCCAGTGCAGCATGTCTGACTACCTATCCACTCACTTCCATGTACTGAAATGCTTTACTCTTAGAAAGAAAAAAGCTCAAGTCTTAGTCTCATTTCAGCATCTTTTCAGCTTTCTCTGTTGGCGTGCTCATCATATGGAGAACAGACAGACTAGCTTAGAAAGAGTTCCTTTCCTGGTTCTCAGTGTCACAGAGGAATAACCCCTTGCCCACTACTGCTGCAGAGCACTAGGCACTGCTTAAATGGTATGACATAACAGTGATGGCTTGATGTGGAAAGGCAGCATTCTCTATTTGTGCTTCTTTAGCTATTGCTGTTCCTCTGCTTGTTTCTTCTTTTCCTCTCTGATATTGTTGTCCACAGGAAAAAAATGTAAGTCAAATAGCATCAAACTTGTAATATCACAAGGAGTAAGAAATGAAACAAACTGAAGTTGCCAAATCTGTGGTGTTGCTCTTAATGGATTTGTGGTGTTTGTCTGCTGTGGAATTCTTATGTGTAAATCAGCCATGTGAAAAGCATTAAAAAGGATGAAAATAGAGCACAGGAGTATAGATACAGGGAGATGTTGTATCTTGCCAAGTACATTTTCAAGTAACAAATGTGTCTTGCATTAAATTAATTTGTTCCCTTTCTGAAGTCTAGATGCTGCTGTCACAGAAACAGGGGGTCATTCTGGGATTAGGCAGAGTTTCAGCAACTGGTGTGAGGAGAACCAGAGCTACTGAGGGTATCAGAGCCCAGGATTCTCTTGCCACCAGTTGTTAATGTGAAAGGACGTTTTTAGAAAAAGTTCTTCTCTCTCAATAGAGCCCAGCTAAAAGGAGGAGATTGGAAGACTTGTGGTTTTTTGTCTTTAAATACAGCATAGCACTTGCCTGATTAGATGAGCAGCTCTTGCTCTTCAGCATATGCTTGACAGTGTTGGTGAGAGCACCCTCTTGTCGGGGGCCTGTGCTTCCTCTGTTCCAGGTTCTCTGAGCCAGACCCCAGCCACACACTAGAGGAGCGAGTGGTACACTGGTATTTCAGCCAGCTGGACAACAACAGCAGCAATGACATCAACAAGCGGGAGCTAAAGCCATTCAAACGTTATGTAAAGAAGAAAGCCAAGCCCAAGAAATGTGCCCGACGTTTCACTGACTACTGTGACCTCAATAAGGACAAGTCGATCTCACTTCAGGAGCTGAAAGGGTGTTTGGGAGTCAGCAAGGAAGGAGGTGAGTGCCTTTTTTTTTCCCCATTGCATGACAATTAAAACTGACATGGGTTTACAGCAAACTCAGGAACTGGTTTTCTCCCAGCTGTTTCGAAAGTGCCACAGTTTGTGTGAGAAAATGAGTGGGATTAATGCCTTGCCATGCAAATGTATTTCATTATTTATGTTATGGCTCCATCTTATATGCCTTATCACAGACCTTTGTGCTAAGCCCTATGCAGAAACAGGGCAACAGATGAGCCTTGGCCAAAACTCTGCTTGTATTGTAGCAGCCCTTGGAAACTGCAGTTCAGATCAGGTCCCTTCTGAGTAATATCCTGCTAACAATATTTGGTTGTCTCAACCATGTAAGTTGGATGATGTATGAGCCAGCACAGTCCGTGTCCTCCTCTGGAGACCCTGTTGACTAACAGATATAATATTTATTTTCATTGCTAAATTCAGCAGGCAGGAAAGGAGATGATGCAGAGAGAACAACTTAGAAAGAAAGCACAGGGCTGTACTGTTGCCCTTTTTCAGAGTTAAACTGTACTTCAAGACTGGGGGAGAAATAAGGCATGTGAATAACCTAATTTCCTTTCTGTTTAATGCCTGAGCAACCAACCTACCCTCCTGCCTTTTCTTCCTTTTTCACCTTCCCCTCATCATCTGTTGGGACCTCAACCATTCTGATATTTTTGGAAATGTTATGAATTGAAACTGTTCAA
Source organism: Grallaria varia (assembly GCA_013396735.1). Taxonomy (NCBI): domain Eukaryota; kingdom Metazoa; phylum Chordata; class Aves; order Passeriformes; family Formicariidae; genus Grallaria; species Grallaria varia. Next base: position 180,750 of record VWZG01002138.1, read on the forward strand.
CCCAAATTTAATAATTATCTGTCATTTTTGACTGTGGGCAGACTTGCTTGGCGGGAGAAGGCAAACAGGGATATTTCAGAGGACTAATTTCCTGTGCAGGTGTTTTGGCTGTGCAGATAGCTCTTGCTATAACCGTTGTGCTAGTTGGGAAGGGTGAGTAACTTTCTTTGTCCCATCTTAACCTTTCCTTAGTTCTTTTCTCAGGTTTAGTACAAGTGGGAAGGGAGTCAGTACATTTGAGTGTCGGGGAGTTGCATTTTCTAGGTGCTTTGTAAACGTCTTAGTTACCATAATAAGCATGTTGCATTATTTATCAGGTGTGAGAAGCATTCAGCTTCCCTAGCCCAGTGGAAGTTTTTTAAAGTCATCCGTACCTTACTGAGGAATGACATACCAAATTAGCAATCCTTAATTTTATTACCTCCTCAAGAAGATGAATACGCCAAATGAGTTTTATTGCTATTTGGCCTGGAATAGCACTCTCTGGAATCTGCTTCCTTGGCCAACTGATGGTTCAAAATTTTAAAAAGATTGAAAGGAGAGGAAAAAAGAAAATGAGAAGGGGAAAGAAAGCAGAGAGACATTGTTGTGGCTGTCTGTCCAACTATTTGCTGAGAATGCAGCCTTGACCTTTCATGGTTTCTTCTCTTGTATGAGGACAGAACTGTGGTCAAAAAGGGGCTCTTTATCATACAGCTCCACATACCTTCTACAGGCCTGATGAGCCTTGAGGATCAAAGATAAATGAATAAGTTAAAGGATGGTGACGACTAAAATGCAGTGGAGGGGGCAACACAGGGAGCAGGTACTATTATATAGGAAAGAACTGAGGGGAGAGTACTCTAGAGGTGCAGTAAGCAAGTTTGTGATGGATCTTTTTTAAGAAGTGATGAGGCTGTGAGGTGGTAGATTACATGTTTTCTATGATTTCTATTCATAAGAACTTCCAAATTTAGAAACAATGAGTATCTTTGCCTTTGACATGGTTCCCTCCTAATCTTTCTCTCTAAATTGGTGAGAGATGGATTTGATGAGTGGAGTGTTAGATGGATAAGAAATTGGTTGGATGGTCACATCCAGAGGATAGTGGTCAATGACTCAGTCCCAGTGGGCATCAGTGACCATCCAGCTCAAGGGTCTGTACTGGGACCAGTGTTAGTTAATATCTTCATTAATGACATGGATGAAGGGATCGAGGGCGCCCTCAGCAGATTTGCTGACAACATGAAGATGAGTGGTGCAGTTGCCACTCCTGAGGGACAGGATGCCATTGAGAAGTGTGCCCATGGGAATTTCATAAGATTTGGTAAGACCAAGTGTGAAGTGCTGCACCCAGGTCAGGGCAATCCCTGTATCAGCATAGGCTGGGGGATGAATGGATGGAGAGCAGCCCTGCTGAGAAGGACTTGGGATGGTGGTGCTGGTGGGTGAGAGGCTGGACATGACCCAGCAGAGTGCACCTGCAGCCAGTTGTGTCCTGGGCTGCATCAAAGGCAGTGTGGCGAGCAGGGCAAGGGAGGGGGTTCTGCCCTCTACTCTGCCTTTGTGAGACCCCAGCTGGAGCGCTGCATCTAGTTTTGGGGTCTCCAGGACAAGAAGGATGCGGACCTGTTGGAGAGAGTTCAGAGAAGGGCCACAAAGTTGATCAGAGGGATGGAGCACCTCTCCTACAAGGAAAGGCTGAGAGAATGGGGATTGTTTGGTCTGAAAAAGCGAAGGCTTTGGGGTGGCCTAATTGCATCCTTCCAGTACCTGAAGGGAGCCTACAAGAAAGGGGGAGAGGAACTCCATTTACAAGACCATTTAGTGATGGGACAAAGAGGAATGGCTTCAAACTGGAAGAGAGTAGGTTTAGATTTACGTATGAGTTAAAAAATTCTTTATTGTGAGGGTGGTGAGGCACAGGAACAGGTTGTTCAGAGAAGTGGTGGATGCCCTGTCCCTGAAAGTGTTCAAGGCCAGGTTGGATGGAGCTCTGAGCAACCTGGTTTACTGCTCATGGCAGGGAGGTTGGAACTAGATGATCTCTAAGATCCCTTCCAACTCAAACCATTCTATGATTCTACAATCTTACCCCTTCTCTAACTTTCCCTTATCCTGATCATGGGCACATGTAGTCAGTCACCTAGTCCATGTATGTGCTGTCTGTTTCTTTCTCTGTACCATGGCCTTCAAAGATCTGTTGGGGCTGAGGTCACTGTGGGTTCAAGCCAAGAGCTAATTTGGAACCTTTTTGATGCTGAACTTTCAGTCGTAAACTGCCATCAGATGAAACCAAAACTTTTCATGGAAATGTTTCTGTTTTAACAAAAGCTTTGTTGGAAAGGTTTTTCTGGTCTGGATTGGATGAGGAAGGCTTGGAGGGAGGCAAGGAAAGTCATAATTTCCCCTTGATATACTTCATTACAAATGAACTTAACTCAGATATTCCAAATTGTGGTTGGGTATCCAGTAGTATAAGGACTAAAATGAAGTGGGTCATCATCCCAGGTGAGTATGCCTCCTGCTAGGTAAATTGAACACTTATAATGGTTTTGAAAATGAAACATAATACAAATTTTGTAGCATTTGGGATGCTGAGGGAAACAGATATTAAGCATTCTGCACTTTTGCAAGTGTTTTGCCCCTTTTTTTTTTGTGGCCTGTTCCATCGAAATATGGAAATAGTGTTGCTTAAAGGAAGAATAGTGCATAGATAAATCACTACTCTTATATGCTTCTCAGGGACTAGAGAGTCTAAATACATAAGATTTATGTGTGAGGATTCAGCTGGAATTTTCATAAGGATAAACCTGAATCTGATCTTAGGACCAAATCTGTCTCAGAAGCATAGTTCTGTCTGTCTTCCCTTTCTTAGCAGGCTCTTAATGCCTGTGGTAACCTAATATGTGGGTACTACCAGCTAGTGGTTCTTCAGTGAGGAAAGTAGCTGTCCAGTCTGCCAGAAACCCTTCCTCTTTTCCATCCTTATGGTGATCTAGAAGGCTGCTGGCAGATCTGCTAGGTCTGGTGGCCACTTTGCATAGGTCTTGTCTCTCTGTTTAAAACCTGACTTGTTCCTATCAGGGGCCATTCACATGAAAAAATGCCATTCCAGTATCTCAGAACGGAGTGGCCACATAGAGTCAGCCTCTGAGGCTTTGCAGAAGCCTGCAAATAGTTTCTTAAACTGAGACGGAACAGACAGGGAGAGCTTTTAGCTTGGAGTATGCCAGAAACAGCATTTGCCATCATTTGACCTAGGATTGTCTGTTCGAGAAATTGTGAAAGGAAAACAGACTGATTTACAACCTGTTAAAAGTTAGCATTCCTCAGTGCAGTCTGCACAGCCTGAGTTACAGGGGGAATCATCTGTGATCAAGAGCAAATTTAGCTCTCTGCCTTAGTCAAAAGGCAGGGTCCTTGAGAGGAGATAGACACACATTGCAAAGCTTTACTGGAAAGTTACTGGACCTGAGATTAATTGGAGTCCAGTGATGCTGGAGAGGAGAGCTGTAGATCTGAGAAAGGCTTATGCTAGTTGTGCTGGCTGAAAAATGCTGGAGTTGAGTTTTACCTCTATATTCTTCCAAATTCAGAAGACAAAGTCAGCATTTTGTGCCTGCCCAAAGAAAAGCTAATGGAGTAAGCAGGGAAGAAATATCCCTCTGCCAGTGGACGGGAAGTTCCCTTCTGCCAGCTCAGATTCCGTGATTGCTTTGCTGTCCAAGTGCTTATCAGATGGTAGGTGGTGGGTGTGCTTCACGGGCCCTGAGGACTTCTGAGGTGGAACACAGCCACCAAGAGCACAGTCAAGAAACAGGATCAAAAGATCTTTATTTAAAATGTGTGCATGTGTAATTAAACATCATGTCACTTTATACTGGATCTGAGGAAGTATTACAGAAAGAAGGAAAAGTAATGGACAATCCAAACAGCAGATTTCATTCAGTGATGCTTGGGGCCTTTCTTATTGGTGTCTTCAGAAGTAACGGATTCTCTGCATGCTTGGGAGGCTGGGAATGAGATTGCTCTTTATCACCACGGTGCAAGCAGCTATGTCCCCCTTTGGAGCTTTGTAGAGGTGCAGTAGTTTGCCTTTAATCTTGACAAAAGTTGGTGATGATTTGTATGAATCAGGACATCAGTAATATGTTAAGAATAAAAAGCTGGTGGTAGCATGTTCCTCTGCCCAAAATGTGAGAGATTTGTTCAGTAAGTCTGAGGAATCATTTACTCCTATCAAAAGCTGCTGGAGTTTCCTTGGGGCTTTTTCTTTTGAAAGACACCTGGCCTAATCCAATATGGCTAGAATTGTTACCCAAAAGTGTACTTGTGAGGCTGAGCAAATACTCTGCATTATGAAACTTGCTGAATGACAGAATGGTACCCTATAATGCCCAAGAGATTCCCAGGTACGTGTTAGTAACCCACTGTCACCACCTGCCATATTCCTTCCTCTCTTTTTTGTCAGCTTTCTGCTCTGTGCAGTGTTGCTGCGGCAGGATTTTGCCTTCAGTAGGTTTACGTGGCTGGCCTGGGTTAATGTGGCGGGCAGTCGGCTGAAGGTGATGCTCTCCCCACGCAGGTGCACAGGGCCGTGCCCTGCCCCAGCACACCGACCAGGGCAGGGAGGGATGCTCCTGCCTCCTGCACACACTGACCTGGACCTCCCCACTTCTTTCCAAAGACAGATAGTGCTCATTCACCTCTTTCCAAACACAGATAATGCTCGTTCCCAGCACCGCTGTAGGCTTACCTGCACTGGGTGCAAAAGGGGGATGAGGTGCTTTCGGATGCCCTCTGGCTTACCCAGCCGCCAGCTGCGGGGGGCAGTGTGTGACCCGTCAGCGCCTTCCAGGGTCCCATGAAGGGCCCTGGTTGCTGTTGCCATCCACGGGTTGTGAGTGCTGGTCAGCCCCAGGGGAGCCTCTGCCCCGGCTGTGAAGCCTCTGGTGATCTACACGTGACTGAGCACAGGCCTCATCGAGTTGTGGTTCCGCTGATTGTGCCACGGGAGGTGGCTGGTGTTTGGGGGCCTTGGAATAACTTATTGTGCTTACGCAGTTTCTCTTATTAACGCTCTCTAAAGCCAAGAGGCCATGCTTGGTGACCCATTTCAATCTGCCACTGTTCTCTCCCCTTCTTTTTCTTTCCCAGAGACTACCTTTTGTCTTGCAACCCAGCCCCCAGCTCCTGGGGGCTCCCCCACTTTGCCCCTGCCCTCTGAGTTTCTGCCCATCTTGTCTCTACACAGAGCAAAGTGTGCTGTAGCTGCCAGCGTGCAAAGTACTTGATGAGCAGAGCAAGCTGTGCAGTCAAGTCATGTGTGTGCACAAATCAAAGTCTTAGGCTGGGCTGGAGTGGAGAGTGGCAACAGGCTTACTGCTGCTGGCTGGGAGCAGGAGTTCCCATTTTCAGCTAATCCCTCCTCTGAAATCAGACCAAGCAGCTAGCAGGAAATGTGACATGCTTTTGAGAGCTCCTGTAATCCCTGAGCTCTCTGTACCCAGTGCCCGGTAGGAAGAGATTTCTTGTTGAGGGGAGAGACCCTTGCCATGAGCTCCATCTGGTGTATGGTGCATGTCCTTGTTATCTCATAACACAGTCACAGTTCTGCCCCTCTGCCAGATACGAGTTCAGGTCTTTGATTTTAGTCACCTGTTTGACTGTTTGGTCCAAGCAAAAGATTTAAAAAACTTGGGTTATCTGTATTGCCTGCACCTTCACTCTTTTCAGGCTGCACCCTTTCTACATGATATTATTTTGCTTGCTTGGGGAAACTCCATGTTGCTACTTGTATTCTTCCTTTCCTATTTCTCCTTTCTCCTTCCACAGTTGAGTTTAACCTTGTAATTGTTTCTTGCCCCACCAAACCTCTGGATTTCATGATATTCAGCTACTACAAACCCAGGTATTTAACGTCTCTCATCTCAAGCACATTAGTCGAACTCTTGCACGTGAATTTTAAGGAGTGTTGGCAGGACTTGCTGTGTGCATGCTCAGAGGGGCTCCTTTGAACCTGCCCTTTGGCAACAGACAACAAGGAGCCCCCTTTGTCATGCCAAGGCATTTATTGCCTTTAATGTGGTTCTTGGATTTTACAGGTAGCCTGAGCAGTTTGCCTAATGGAAAAAGACAAGGCCTTAACCCTTTCAGTGAGTATCTTGTCAAAATGGTTCCTTTTTGTCTGTGTTAATCATATATTTCAGAATTCATTCTCCCCTGCTGTCCCATGTTCACAAACAGCAATACAGAAACAGATGGAAACCAAAGTTGTTCATAGGAGGTGTGAATATACCAACATGCAGCTCTACTGCATCATTTCCGAGTCCAGCTTGGTGTCTTTAGCTGGAGCAGACAGTACATTGCAAAGGAATTAGATAGGATCCAGAAGCTATGGGATGAATGCTCTCCTATTCTATTCTCCCTTCTTCTGGCAAGCAATAATTTAGGTGATTTGTTGTGTTTACATTACTCCATGGACAAATTCCCATGAAGACTCTGCTCTGTCATGACTAAGGTCTGTTCTGTGTATTTTCTGGTAGTGAATTGCACCCTTTCATCAGGCATGAACAACAACATTATTTGCTTTGCTTTTAGACTTGATGCCTCACGGTTTCATTGGGTGCTTCTCATTTTGGACTGTAAGAAACAGTGAGCAGTTCTCATCTGCCTGTATCTCCCCCACTTTTTCTACAGCCACCCAGCATATATCTGATTAGGCTCCTTTTTGTGTTGAAAATACCTAGGCTATGTATTTGCTTAAGGACAGAAGTCTTCCCATATCCCTTACCTTTCTGGGGTCCGTATCTGGCTCTGGTGAGATGGGCTGAATGGAAAACTGAAAATAAAGATCAACTAAACCTTATACATTCAGGTAGTGATGTTTCCTGAGGTGTCCTCAGTTCTGAGTATGTATTTGATTTTTGTCTGCTGCTAAAAGCTGAGCAGAGGCATTCAAGCAATTGCATACTGTGGCTTCAGCCTCTTTCCCACTCCCTCAGAGTGCTCAGGGTAGGACAGGTCATCCACACTCACACTGCGTTGCATTTATAGACACTGAAGATAATCTACTGTTGTTATGAGCTAATCACTGAGCACTGCAAGCACCCTTTGCAGAGCTGTGCAATCCATTTCAAATATGACTATCTGGAATAATTTGCATTTGACAATATTCACCCTCTGTGGCAGGGCATGTTGATCCCAGTGAGGCCTTTTCTCCCAGTGATGTAACCTTTCTCCTTTCTGAAAATCAGCTCCATACTTTTGCTTTCGCTTTAGCGTGTTTTCACCTGTAATTGATCCACAGAGCTCTCACGGTGATCCTGTAAGAGCTTTGATTCTTTAAGAACCTTTGATGAGTGGCTTAACAAAAGCTCTCTGAGGAAAGGCCTCCTGTGAGACCTGCTTGTGTGCTAGGGGAGGAGGCAGCTGGCTGTGGCTGATGGGGGAGATGTTGGCAGGGCAGCCTGGCAGCAGTGGGCTTCTGCGTCGGCTGTGGCAGGTGGAAGAGCAGACAGAGATGCTGGGCCAGTTGTTTTCCTGGACTGCATGCCCGTTTCCAAGGAGGGGGAGGAAAGTGGTGGTTTATGTTTAAAAATATGTCAGTCCCTAAGGCTCCGTGTGACTCATTCAGTGCTTTTTTCAACAAGGCTGTCTCATTAGCCCCTGGTTGTTTTCAACCTCACAGCTTACTCTGGGATCTCAGCCTTCTGGAGCCATGGCTTCAGCAGAGGCTATACTGTATTTTTATCAGTCAGATTTCTTTTGGTTTTAATTTACCTTTTTATCTCACTTGTCCTGCATCTGTTCTGTCTTTTTCCTTCTTGCCCACCCCACCCTTTCAGTAGGTCGCCTGGTGTAGCAGCAGAAGACGGGAAGGGAAGGCAGGAGGTGACCCAAAGGAAGGAAAGACCCACTGACAGATGGACAGGTACCTTGCTGCTTGTGAACAAGCATGCAGCATCAGCAACATCCAGCGTAGCAGAAGTGGCACCCAGAATGTTTGCACTTTTTAATAATTGGTTTGGATTTGTTTTTAATTGCTTTTCAATGCCATAATCTAATACTACAGAGAGTGGAGGGAAGCAGGATCATGACTTTTTAAAATTGGAACAGCTACTGATGATATAAAATTGAGTTCACCAGGACTCAAAGAAAGAATTTTATATACTGTATATAAATATGTATGTAAATTGTACAGTTGTCTTGTACAGGGGTTGGAGTCACTGTTCTATTCCTCCCTTTGCTTTTGAAGGCTGTGAGGGCTAGACGGACACTTTGATTTACTGGATTACAGTAATGCATTAATTTCTGCCACTAAACCATCATTCAGTGGCAAACCTTAACACCCCCATGCAGAAAGGAGCCAGTGTATCAGCATGACTTGTTCTTGCAGATGTGCACATATTGCACCAGATACCAAACACTTCTTGAGAACATGTGAACCCCTTTTCTTACTGTAAAGCCCTGTGCAACTTGCAGGCAACTGGGCTTTTGAGAGCACAGATTTTGTGTCAGTATTGGTGCACTGCAAAGCTGCATAAAGTAGGGGTAGAAAAGGGTTGTATTAAGGACATACAAAAGTAGTTTCTGCATCTGTTGCAAGTTGGGCAGAAATGAATTACAAATGCATTGCTATCCAGGCTCAGATGATGTGCCATGCCTCTGGAATCTAATGCTGTAGGAAGGATATGGGAGCCATAGGTTTAGTAGAGTCAGTGGCGTGAAGTCTTGCATCTTCCTCTCTGACAAAGTGTTCATCTATATGTCATACAACAATAAAAATACTGAGAAGCCTGCTAAAGCAGCATTAGCCTGCCTGTTACGTTGCTGAAGAGCAAAGAATGTACTTGTCAATGCGGAAAGACACAATCATGCTGCTGGTCCCCAAGACTCTGTGTTACTTACGTTTCAACGCTACAGCCTGGGCCATGCTCACTGGCGAATGTTTGTCAGCAATGACTATTCTTGTCCTTGGTGACTGGGTATCCAAGCTCCTCTCCTACACTGTGGTGTGCCTGCCTAGCTTAGAGTATCCACTCCACCTGATTTATTACCAGTACCTCCTGTGTAGTGTGACACTGGAGTGTGATGAACAATAACAGTGAAGGCTTGGAGCGAGGAGTCTGGTATTCTTGGAGGCCCCAGCAGCTGTTTCAACCACTAGCAGTTTTACTGAAGTTGTTTCTCTCACAGGGGTACCCATATCAGCAGTCCTAGGTTTGGGCAGAGTGTTACAGGACACACAGTGTTTTGCTTTGTGTATTTTCAACCACTGGTGGCACTCACCTGTCCTGAGCAGCCTCCCACTTCAGACCTGGAGTTCCTTGTGCCACTTGTCTCTGGACTGAGAACCTGTTAGAAGAAACTGTAATTGGAGATGATGATACGCCATGCTAATGAGATCACGCCAACAATTGCTTATAACAGCACTGGGTTACTGTAGAGACTGGACTCATTTTATGAATTTATCCCTCTTGCTTTGGTAAAAGATGTTACAACACAGGATCTTCACTCCGTGTCATGTCATCATGAGAACAGTATGAGACAGATACATCACCAAAAAAAATAGAAGTGTCCTGATGCAGTAAGTTAGTGCTTGTTGACAAAAGGGAAAGTTAAAAAAAGAGAAAAATTAACAAATGGTTCCATAAATGTTTAAGAGTAGTAATGACTATTCCTCTGGGAAGTAGATTGGAAATAATTACAACATGTGGCATGGTTGAAAACACCTCTGGTAATCTCTGAAATACACATCACACCACCGTAATATAAAGAAATAATCTCTTTAGCAAGAGCAGATCCTGCTGCTGGATTTTCATGGTTTCTCACATACAGTGTATGTACTTTTTTGGCCTGCAAGCTCCCACTTTCTTGATTGCTTCTTCCTTTTTGTTTTTTTGTGGTTTTTTTTTTTAATGCCCAGGGCACATCTCTTGTGTGTGGAAATAATTTGGTTTAGTGTATAGTTAGAAATGTCCCTGTCACACTCACTAATCCTATTGTAGGACTAAAGAATGAATCCAGTGTATAAAAAAATCCCCTCTCCTTTTAAATATGTTAGTTTTAGGAATTAAAAGCTCTGGCTGCTGGGTTGGTTGGTGTCTGGTGGTTAGGGTTTTGGGGAGGGTTGGGTGATCTTTTGTTTGTTTGTTTTTAATGTATAGTTTCATCCAGCAGAAGCAGCCAATTGGATGCCTATAGGAGTTCTGTCAGCCAGGCAGTGGGGCTAGGCAATGCCCCACAAGACTGTGGGGGGACTACAGAGTTGCTGAAACTCACTGCATCTTTTCTTCTGGAAATGTAAATAAACCAGCCAGCCAGCAATCCTACCTGTCACATAAATCCTTCTGCTGACCACCTTTTTCTTATCCTTATGTCCTTCCCCTCCAAAAAGCCTGCATTCACATGAAGTTTGCAATTAAAATTCAGTCAGTTCTTCAAGGAAGCCAAACAAAAGGTGGTTGTTGGTTAGCTTTGGTTTTTGTGAGTGTTCATATTGCTGTGCTAGAGCTGACTTTTTGGATGGATTGGGGACCAAGCATTATAAAGCTCCCTTTTTATGAGACAAGTCCAAGTCCCCGCATCCTGACTTGTTGGATTTGTCTGGGTCACTGAGCAGCTTCTGGTAACATTTGTACATTGCTGTGGAAGACCCAACTAGCGTAATTGTGTAATGTCCAAGTAGAGGTTAGATTACTTGTTCAGGTTTGTGTTGGAGGATCATGCAGACTGTACTGGTCTTGATTAATACAGCCCATACTATGAGCTGTCCAAACACACTGTACTCATCAGAAGAGAGCAGTGCCTCAGCTGCCTGCTTCCCCTGTTGCTTTTATTGCCAAGTAACTGGCCAGTCCACCTGGCTGTCAGGCCAAATGTGTCCTTATCTGTTGGTGGTGGTAAACATTCTTCTGCTCTGCCTTGCATCAGTAGCATCTCACTGTAGCTGGGGCATGGGGAGTGTCAGTGTTGTGTCTGGAAGCAGACACTGGGCATGTGTCTCCTCATCTTTCAAGTCCTCCTGGACCTCTCCAGCTCTAATTTGAATGGCAGTTGCAAACAGCATAGAAGAGAACCAGGACCCCACAGTGCAAGCCATTTGTTCTTCCTGCCAGAAGAAAAAAAAATCTTTCCTTTTTTTGCTGATTCTCCAAGGGCATAGTATGTTGAAGGAACCTGCATTATGATTGGATTCATCCATGTGAAGGCACTTCTTTCCATGGCCTGAGTTTATATTGAACTTACCCTGCCCCAGCACATTTCTGTGTATGGCATCATTTGTTAAACTGAAAGGAATCTGTTTGGTTTTGGTTTTGTAATAAAACAGATAACTTTTGTTCCGGTGTCTTGTGATGGTTTCTTGTTGAATCTTGATTTCCAGAACTTCTCTCTTTCACATAATACTCTGTTAACCCTGCAGCACTTAGGAGAGGGAAGGGTACTTTCCTCTTTGCAGAATCAAATGTCAGTCTGTGGTTGGCTTCTGCAGTCCATGATGTTTCTGTCCTATGTGTAAGCCTCCAGGCTAAATTAAAACATGCTCCAGAGTGTGACTCTGTGTTTGATGACAGCTGTCTGATCTACCCAGGCTGCTTCAGCAGGAGTACAGAGGTGATTGCAGAAGGTGGGGCCAGAGCCAGGTGGGATCTTGTAGCAAGCACAGTCTCCCCAAACCAGGGGTAGAAGAGAGGCACTGCACCTTGCATGTCCTCGCACCTCCCTTTCTTGTGAGAGCCTTCATACTTTACTTTTGCAGGTCGCATCTCACTACATGAGAGCCTGAAATAGTATCTTCTAGCTGTTGTCCGAAACCTTTTAATCCTCAGAGATGACAAGTAACAAGCCATGATGGAATGCTGCTGCTATTGTAAAACATGCTTTTTCCTAGGCTACAGGAAAGTGGCATTCATCAGAGGCTGCAGCACCAGGTCCATGACAGAGGAGGCCTCACACTGTTTCCTTCAAGAGTACTTGGCCAGCTTTCTCATCACACTCTGTCTTTTCACTTGATCACATGTAAATCTCTTCCAATGATAAGGAGCCAACTCATTTATTGCACATCAAAGGGGAGGGAAGGAATGTTTTCTGCTTCTATGGTAGTCAACAGACTGGATTATTTGCAGATGGTCAGAAAGGGCTCTGATAAGATTCTTGTGTTTAGATGCAAGTTTCATGAGAAAAGAAGAAAATGCAGCAGTGAGTGACACTCAGTGTGTATCTGTCAAGAATAAACTGACAAACCAAACTAATTTCCTTATATTACCAAGGTAACAATTTTTTGGGTGAAGGGGAAGAGCAGTAGTTAGTTGTCATCTCTGGAGTTCTGCAAGACTTAATTAAAAATAGGAAAAGAATATTTGAAAAAACAAAAGACTGATTGTTTGGCCATGCTTCCTGTTTCTGGGGCCAATATAAGGTACTCTGAGAGGCCTTCAGCCTTCCCTGGCACTGCAGTCATTCCATAAGCAAGTCAAAAGGACTGTAAAGAGTTGCTTCTGCCTCTGCTTCCAACAGTCATATGGCCAGAAGACTTTTCTTCCTTCTCCCCCCTGCCTCCTGTCCCCTTATCTTTGACATAACAAACAAAATTCACATGCAGAATGTCAACCTTCTGACTTCTCAGCAGTCAGCCCTTACAAGCCATTTCAAGCAAAATAACTTGGCAACTGTTCAAAACTGATACTAAATTGGAGTGATGCTCCTTAGTTTGGAAAACACTTTGAAAACAAACTGGGTTAAAAAATGCTATTTCAGGAACCAGGAGTGTATCAGCAACTGTTTTGTATAGAGTGTTTGCCAGAAAACCTGAGACTGGCTACTTTGGGGAAGCAATTATGCTTTCTGTCTTTCTGTATCGGAGGGCCTGCTTACTGATTTTAATGGTGTTTTTTGTTTTTCAAAGGAGTCTTGTCTGTGAGAACCAGGAAGTGTCTAGCTTTCATTCAGAAAACACACCAGCTCTGTGCACAAACCTATATCCCCATCTCCTGCAAAAGCATAAAGAACATTCATTCCACATTGTATTTTCTTTCAGCACACTGGGACGGGCCTGAGAGTCTTGTGGCTCTCAGCCAAGGCAGAGGACCTGGGGCCTGGCTGTGTGCACACACCCCAGGCAGAGGGGCCACATTGGGTGAGGAGGGAGGCAGCAGGTTGTGGCTCCTGGAGACTGAGGTTTCCACATCTTGCCTCCTCTGGTGCCAGCAGGAATAGCTCAGGTCTTTTCCATACTACTCAGACCTACTCAGCAGTCCTAATTGGGAGCTCAGAGTAGCTCCTTGGTGCAACATCTAGGAGTTTGAAGTCTAGATGAATTCAGCTCACCTTACTAAAATAGAGAAGCTCAGTCCCAGTACAAAACATCCTTAGCTCACTGCATTTTGGTATGTGAATGAAGGACTCACTTTGGTGAAACAAGTTCTTCTATAGCACCTCAGTGCTGTGCTTCAAGCACTTAAAAACTGTAGAATTTCAATGTCCAGTATCCCATTACACAGTTCAACTTTGGTCTTCCACAGACACTATGTCACTGCTATCTCGCTCAGTCATGGTTTTGGCAGGGACCACTGAAGTGATCCCTGCTGATTTCACCGTGTCAAAAAAGAGTTGACACAGCATTTGGCTGAAGAGAGGGAGCTATTTCTGAAGTGACTTGGATGTCCCCACTATGAGCTGGCACGTTGTGTCAGACAAAGCTGTATGATGGTGGTTGAAGCTGTATTTGTTCACCTGCAGCCCAACATGAATGTGAATTTTTGGATCTCTTGAGCTGTTATGATTATTTCAAGTGTTCAGATGGCTGCTGAACACCTTTTCTCCTCAGACTGTACTTGAATACCAGGCCTTTGTAAAATGAGCTAATCTAAAGTACTTAGACTCCAAAAAACCAAGATACCAAATATAAATTAATTCAGAGAACTGGTGGGCAAGATCTGTGAAGAAGTGTCCTAAAGGATAAAAACAGATCTGGGGTCTGATAAAAGAACTGTGGTCAAAGTCCCAACAAAAACCATCACGCTTCAAGGGAAATGAAGGGGTATAAATAGAGACCAGTAAAGTGGATCAAGATCTCTTCAACAGCCTGAAGCACAAGAAGGAACAATATGAAATGTGGGATGGGTGTTGATGCATTGCAGACTACATGTGAGCTTCCAGGTGATTTAAGGATCACATGGCAACATCACCTAGCTGAAGATGCAGAAAAACCTAGAGAATTACATACCTGATATCCATATGTGAAAATTTAAAAGAGCAAGCTACTGACCAATAATTCTCTAATACCTTCCACAGATTTGTAAGTTTCTAAATAAATGGCAGGAATGGGCTTGTTGAGGTTTCACTGAGGACAAATTGTTTCAAACTAATTTGATTCCATTCTTTGACAGGATAACTAGCCTCATGGCTAGGGGAGTCAGCACTAGATGTGATATGTCTTGACTTTGGAAAGGCTTCTGGCACTGTCCCAGAAGACATTCTCATAAGCGAGCTGAGGAAACACAACCTATTTAGATTCGCAATACATTGGGTTCAGTGTCAAAGTCAAGAGCTTTCTTGGGAAATCTTTCCAGTGATTGTCCAGGGTCCAAGTCTATTCATTATTTACAGCAGCAGCTTTTGGAAATTGCTTTGCTATAAATTTTCCTGGTGATATCCAACTTAGCGGGTGGGGTGTTTGGGGGGCTTGGGGGAGGGTCTGTCAGCACCTATGGAGCGTAGGACTGGAATGCCTGACAGGTTGAAGAAATAATCCAAGTCAACAGGATGAGTTTCAGCAGAGGCATGAGATGACCTGCCATGAGGCAGCTGCCTCAATGCACAGACACAAAGTGAGACCAACCAGGCAGTGATCCAGCAGAAATGATTTCTCAGAAGCTGGAAAAAGAGAAAGTGGAGAACCTGAAGGGCTGTGCCGCATAAAAAAATTCTCTTACTATAAGGATAGCTATGAGTTGTTTTTATGCCCTTGTCAATAAAACCAGAAAAAAAAATAAATTAACTGTGCTAAACATGCCCCCCTGCCCCGCCACACACACATTTGGGTTTGCTCTTAGTTTCTACCAAGATGCTCCAGAAGAGGATGCAATCAAATCTCTTTTGGTAACTTTTTTAAGAGCTTATTGGACAACCCTTGTGTTAATAGAAACATGGAGCTGCTCTGTACAATATGCCTTAGTGCCAAGGATGTGCCATAGGGACTTCCTGAGAGCACCTCTGAAGCTCTTGCGTTGAGCTTTTTCCCCCCTACACCTTTTCATGCACCCAGGTTGAACATGAGTAATTCTTATGAAATGGGACCAGTGTTTCTGTAGTGCAAGCTTATAGTCTTCAATAGGAGAGACATCTTCCTGGGAAGGTATTTCTAAATTCACATCTAAAAAAAATATATCTTTGAATGGTTTCTTTCTTTAATTCACCTAGATGTCACACCCATTTTAAAGTATTTTCTAGGCCTATCGGGTTTTTTATTGCATTCTTGAAACTGGGCCAATTTCTGAGTGCATGCCCAGCAATGAGTAGTAGGTGGGTCCCAAGTTCTCCTTTAGCCAGTGCTCCCACTCAGCTTGCCATGCACATGGCAATAGCAATGGTACAGCCTGGGACAAGGGTGAATGCTTACATTTAGGTGCAGTGGGAACATGTGCTCATGTACCTCACATTATACCTCTAGGCTCCATGTCTAAGCTCAAATTACCATCCTAGGCCATGTGTGGGGAAGTGCTGGGTTTGTCAGTGCAATGTAGAAAAGAGGCCAAGCATTTCTGCTGCTGGCAGGGGAGCAAGTATGAGCCCTCCAGCCACCTGCAGGGATGCCCTGTGGGCCTAGGGGGCTGATCTCACCCTGCTACCTACACACCTCTGGGCAAAGCACAGATCCCCTGGGTGAAAGGAAGGCAGAAAGGAGGGATAAATCTACTCATGGTGTTCATTATCTATATATTGTAAATGACTCATTTAAATACCGGACGTTATCCCCTCCCACTACAGAGGCAGGTTGGGAGCATTGTCTTCTCTGCTGGGCTTTAAGTGGCACTGGCACACATAGCTCTGTTATTAGCAAGCTGACTGTTCCTGGCACAAGCACATGGATGACAACAGTCACGAAAAACACTTTTTCTCCATATAATACTGCAAAGGTTATTATTGGTGACAAGTGCTTTCCAGCTTGTGGCCAGGGCTGAGCAACTGATGTTCCCATTTATGCAGGCTGTCCAAGGTCAGGGGTGCAACAACTTCATGGCAGAATTAACCAAAGAAACAGGTTTTGTCTTTGTTTTTTTTTTCCCTTGGGAAATAAACAAAACAATTCCAGGTGAATGATATGAGCAATGACCTGCTGCCATATAACACCAAAGTGTGAGTGAAAATTGATTGAAATTTCCTGGCTTTGAATGGTGTCATATTCAAGCATGACCAGATCTCCCAGATGCCTTTCTGTTACCATCTACATCTATATCTCTGTCCTGTTGTGCTATTGAGAGATGGATAAGGTGAGCTGTAGGCAAACAAAGGTGTTGTTACTTATAGTTTATCTCACTAGTGTCCAGGTACAACAGTACTGGGTGTCCTCCAAAATGATTTCCCAAAGCAAAATGCTGTGCTGGTGGAGACATGCAGGTAAGCATCGTCCCACCACAGCAGTGGGCCAGGGCAGCTGAAGGCTGAAGTGGCACATGCGGCAGATGGGGGCTTCTCCTTGCAGATGGGGCTGTGAGATGACATTTTGTCTTAGGAGTGGATGGTAGAGGAGAGGTCCTCCCATGCCAGGGGACAAATTAAGCAGCCAGCAGCCCCAGCCATGGAATCAGAAGAAATGTACATCACAGAATACTTCTGTGTTCTGTCTGAGCTTGTCACGAAGAGTCCTGATCACACGAACACCACAGTAATTGCCAGAAGGGTGACAAAGCCCAGTCCAAGCGCTGCAATTGCTTTCTTCCTAGATCAAAGCCTTTGCTCAATGCCTCTAACAAACAATTCCGTGTTTCTCACTGTACCTGTACCACACTTGATTCCTGATGCCTGCACACTTACTAAGCCCAACTTGCTCTGGGATGGCCCCTTTGGTCCTGGATCTATGCCTCAGAACCTGTGAGGAGCAGAAGTGGCAGCAAGCCAGCCCCAAAGGGTCACAACCCCCCCCACACTCCCCCTGGTCCCTTCACTAGAGTCAAAGGCAATGCGCCTTTCCCAGAGCCAGAGCTGTAGATTGTGTGCTTCCCCCTGGGTCAGAAGCAGGCGTGTTTGCGTGGCCAGGAACAGGCGAACAGGGCAAGGATGAGAAGTGATCCCACCAGCCGGTGGAGGGGAGTGGGAGCACGCAGGACACAGTGGGACAGTGGTCTCTTTGTGGCTTTGCCAAGCCCTGGTGCTCCAATGTGCAGCACAGCCTTCCCACAGCTGCTCTTCCAGGGCCACCCTTCCTACAGTACAGGTGTCCAACTGCAAGTCCTCCCACTCCACCTGGACATTCTGCATTGCACCATGAGGTGACCAAACCCCAGTCTCTCCTGGAGCCCCATAAGTGCTGGAGACAAAGCTGGGAGACTGGGGTTATGGGCTGCACCAGCTGCCCCTTTGCTGCAGGGCACTTGTGGGAACAGTTTTAGCTCAAGACCCACTGCGAAGGGCACTTTGGGGGTCAGGTGATGATGCTGAGTGAGGAGGCAGCATGGTACTGGCCAAAACTGGGACACAATTCCTGGACTGCTTGAGGGGGACAGGTGAGTGACTCCTCTTTGCAAAACTCTTCTTTACCCAAAGGCTGATTTTTGACCAGCACCCATGCAGTGCAGTATCACCTGGATAGCAAAACTCATGGGATGCTGAAGGTGCCCCCCATGGCAACAGTGGTGGAAAGGTAGCCCAGAGGTGCCCCTGGCCCCACACCATGCATGGCCCTTAGACTATGTCCTCATACAACAGTAGGCCCCAGGGACAAAGCAGCTCCTTTGATGACCTTGGCTTTTTCCCCTGGATGCCAGGATGTGTTATTTACCCTCAACCACAGCAGCAATGCAGGGGAGGCGACAGAAAGGTAAGATGTGCAGCCCAAAGCATGAGGGCTGCTGGGAGAGGCCAGCAGCTGTTATTGCAGGCTGCCATGGGAAGCTGATGGGAGAAACAAGGGGGAAGGACCAGCAACAACAAAACCAGCAGCAAAACCGCTGCTCTGACAGCCAGCCAGGGACAAGTGCTGCAGGGCGCTCCCAGCAGTATGGAACTGGAGGGCTGGGGGCAGGGGTGGGACAAACCAGCCAAAGCCATTGCAACTAAGGCCAGGCACCTGCTCCAAGGAAAACATAAGCAAGCAAATAGATAGACCTGAAATGAAACATAAAAGCTTCAGGAAAAAGAAAGTCCCCAAAGGCAACAAATCTATTGGATTTTTTTTTTTTTAGCTTGCATAATTTTAATGAAGGAAAAAATAAAAAAGAAAGAAACATGCCACAGAGGTTGTTGGCCTGGCACAGACCACCCTTGTGCATGGAGGGCACCAGGGTCCCCATGCAGCTGGCCCTCATGGCAGCCAGTCCTACCTCCCACTTCCTCCCTGCAGTCAGCTGGAGAAGGAAGTGGAGGAAAAGCACGTGGTGGATACAGCACAAGCAACAGAAGAAGAGCACAGCAGCACCCCAGGCTGGACTTTATCCAGGAATGGGTATGCTGGCATTATGCTGCCATGGGTAAAATAAAAGCTCAACATACTTTATATGTCCAAGTTAAAAACAGCAATGGTAAACATCTCCCTTTAAGAGCTGCATTTCAAATCCCCATCGATAGTGTTTGGGGGCTTTTGTAATGTTCCTTTTAGTATCACACTGTGTGAGCTCTGGGGTCCTTGGCTGATGGGCAGTGTCACAGTGGCAGCAGCTGCTCTTGGTGGCTGTTGGCACTACTGGAGGCCAGAATAACAGCAAGCTCAGTGGGAGCCTGGTCTCGGGTTTTCTTGCCCATGCTTTTCAGGCCCTTCCCCAAAGGCATGGAGAAGGAAGGGTAAGGAAGCAGGATGCCGGATGCTTGTTAGCTTCAAAGGCAGCAGCTTTCACCCACAGTGGGCTCCCACCGGCAAAGGTCCTGCTGCTCCCCTGAGAAGGATTCCTCTTCTCTGCCTCACATGTATACACATGTATATAGAAATACAGGTATCTGATAAACATTTTATATGAAAATAAATACTTCATCTGTGTGTTAAGAACCATCATCACCTCCATCTAGTCACCTGCCATAATGTTACATCTCTTTTTGGCCATAACAACCTTGTTCCCATTTCTTTTTCCCTAACCCATGGACACCTCCTCCCTGCCTCTTGGAGCAGCCAAAAGCACCTCAGCAGGCAGATATACCTTTTGCCAGACCCTCTCTTCCTTGCTGCCTCCCAAAATTTGGCTTATTATTGGGAACTTGATGAAAATGGTTCCCTTTACGGCACCTGCTTCTTGATAGAAGAAATGATCTTTGTCTTGAAAACACTTTACAAAGAGTAAGGTTTGAACACTCTTTTCCAGGGCTCTCAATTAAGAAATATATTTATAGGTAGCACTGTTTATATAGATATAGGTATAGTTTTATTTATTTTTATTACCAACCTAACATTTCAATTTGCAGCTGTTGATGTAACTCATGACATACTCATGGTGGTGGGTTTTTTTCTTCTTTTTTCTTAAAAAGAAATGCACTTCAGATGAAAAGGATGCTTTTTTGTTTGTCTGGTGTTCCTAAAAGGTACTTGAAATGATGCAGGAGTCCTGATGTGGATGGCAGTTTTTAAGCCTATACCTCTCAATGGCCAGAAGACCACCAGCAAGATACAGGTGCTGTGTAAACTGGGATAGCAATTGAATGAAAGGGCAGCCACACCACAGCTCAGGGTGGGATGGCGCTGGGAACACAGGGCACACTATCCAGGTTTTCCTGAATTAATTTCAAACTCTGAGCAGGAGAACCATGCAGCAAACCGACCACCACCACCATCCCAAGGAGCCAGTGCTGCTCTCCCTGGCACCCTTGCTCCCCTCCCAGGGCAGGCTATTCCTGGGTAGCCATTTATTTCTTTTAACAGTTGTAAATTAACATAATTTTCTTTCCCTGCAGTACCACAAGCTTGAAGTTAATTATACAAAGAGAAATGCCATAGTCAAAATATACATGACACATGTTGTATTAGAGGATTGGGGGTTTTTTCCCTTCTTTTTTTCTTAGCCCAGGCAGGTGATTGAGATGCTACATGCTCCAGCCTTTATCATTAAATGTGTGTGACTGTGTGTCTCTGTTTGTATTAAAAATATATCAGTTTTGTGATGTTCTTAAAAAAGAAAGTAATGGAGGGCAGTGGGGGAGGGAATGGGTAATAGTGAAAAAGTTCTTCGACTGTGTCACAGTCTTTTGTGGCTTCATAAAATACACATGTTCAATTCCAGCACTGATGGCAGCTTGAAGCTTTAGAGTGTGAATTTTTAACATTTTTCTGATTAAACAGTAAAAAAGAAAAAAACCATTCAGCATGCTCCCCCAAAAACCAACAAGCAAACAAACAAAAAAAAAAAGAAAAAAGAAAAAAAAAAAAAAGAAAGAAAAAACCCCCACTAATTCCTGAATCAGACTTTTGCAATTCTCAACTAGTAAAAATAAGGAAACATCTCCTTACAGTGAAGGGGTGCTCGGCAGGAAAGGAGACGAGCCCCTGTGGGAGAAGTGGACTTTGGAGATGGTTGAAACTTCATAATCTCATTTAATAGGGTCAGTGTCTGGGTATATTGTGTTTTATTTCAACATTTGCCATTGTTGCTTTCTTTTATACCATTTTTGACAGGTTTTGTCTCTGTTTTTTTCACTCTGTGATGTTTTTGCCCTTCTTGGCACCCAGCTGTCTGACTGTCTGGGCAGTGGCAGCCTCTGACAGACAGCCGTACCCTCCGGTGAAACTGCACTTCCAGGACTGGTGTCCAGTGAGGTAATGGAGGAGGGGGTCTCTCCTCCCAGCAGCACCATCCCTCCACTGCCTAAAACCCCTTGATGTAGCAATAGGCCTCCAGGGTGGCGAAGAGGATGTAGAGCAGCCAGAGGCTGACAAAGAGCAATGTCGTGGCCAGTTTGCATCCCCAGGGGCCGCCCAGCTCGCCGCCGAGGTGGGGTCGCCGGCGGTAGAGTAGGACGCTGATGCAGATGAAGGCGAAGATGGTGAAAAGGGTGACGGAGAATGCCAGGGTGCCTGCTGACACCTGGAATTCCTGCCCCTGTGATGCCCAGTAGATCGCTGCCACTGACCAAGCCAGCCCGATGCCCAGGAAGACGTTGACAGCATTGCTGCCCGTGACATTGGTGATGGAGGCGTCAGCGTATACGTCCTGGACAGCTGCGGCTTTGCTGGCAAATGTGTCTGGGGTTGAGGGAGGAAGGAAGGCGAAATCACTGGGGGTCCAACAGGAGAAACAGATAACTCTTTATGTCTGGGTAACAAGGAGGCTCAGGGGGCATTGATTGGGTTGGGACACAGACCCCTTCTGGTGCACAGCCCCCTCCCGGGTCCAGAGACCCCATGTTGCCACCAAGCAGGGTGCAGACCTTGCCTAGGGACAGGGTTTTGTGGATCCCCTTCCCACCTTGAACCCCATCCCATGACAGAGCTGCTCCCCTGGAAGCAGGAGCACAATCAGAGGACTTGCCTCCCACCCAGTCCCCTCCCCCATGGCCACCCTACCTGGTACAGAAGTCCCAAATGCGACAAAGATGACAGCAGTCACTGAGTCCTTGAGGCCAATGGTGCAGCCAAAGTGGGAGGCAAGGTCACCGATGACAGCCGTGAGCATGCCGATGATGAGAATGGAGACGATGAAGCAGGCCCAGCCGTTGCAGTACTCGGTGGGGGGTACACAGGCAAACAGCACCTTCCAGAAGACAGTCAGGAAGTGCATCACGTAGTCAAAGCAGGATGGCAGACGCTCCTCACCAGACTCATCTTCGTCCTCATCGCCTGCTGCAAACAACATGTAAGGAGAAGTCTAGCCTTCATGTTGGGGCAGGTCAAGATTACAGGGGTTAGGTGCAGCCCATGCTTGGCCCTTTCACCTCAGGGATTCTGCTCTCCTGGGATGAGGTGGTACGGTGCCAGCCACGACACTGGGCTAAGGGCATGCCAGGTACCTCAGTGATGGGTGGGGCTTGGCAAGAGGAGTGCCTCCCAGACACCCTAGAGCCCACATGGATGCAGAGTGGTAGAGTGGGGTGTTGTACCCACAGAGGGGCAGCCCATCCACAGACAGTCACATAGGATATAGTCAACCCTGTGGAGATCACTGTTGAGGGGCATGATGAAGTTACACAGGCAAGTGATGTTCTGGGCCAAAACTAGCAGAAAGTAATAGAATTGGGAAACTGGAGAGACCTCTTGATCCTCCTGCTCCAGAACACCGGCTGGGCACCGGCAGCATCCCAGCAAGAAATTTCTCATCTGTGCGAGGGTATCAGCAGGAGTGCTGCAGGCCCTTGGAGGGGTCTCCTGCTTAGCCTGGTGAGCCAGATCAGCCCTGAAACTGGAAGTACTGCTGGTCTTTGTACATATACAGGACAATGGAAATAAACTGGAGAAAGAGAAAGCAGGTAGGGAACACAGGGCAGATGTCAAGGGAAGGAGAGAGACATAGGAAGAGAAGCAGAACTGGGAAATAACACTGCTCCAAGGATGCTTCCACAGAAGCAGTTTCTCTTAACTGCTATAATGAAGAAAATATTCTCTTCTTTCATATAAGAAGTCCTTGTGGGCACTGGCAACACTTCCCACCCAACTGCCTGCCTGTCCACTGCCTGCTCTACAGCTAGGAGGAAAACATCCCTTTGGGGAAGAAGCCAAACAGTCAAAGATATTCAGAAAGATGCTCAAATGCCATTAATGGCATAGACATGCCCAAAATATCTGCTCCACAGCTACCTGGCTCTGAAACCGGTCAGTTCTCTCCCCAGGCAACAGCTGGCAGGTCTCAGAACCTTTCGCTCCACCAGCTGTTGCCTTGTAGGGCAACATCTCCTGTCTACATGTGGTAGCCCTCCCTTACTCCCAGAAATTCTACTGGCCGGGGCAGACAGGACATCTTCCAGCAGTAGAAGCTACTTGCACTGGGCACACCAGAAAGCAGGACCCCAGCCAGGACGGGATTTTGCTGCCTGCACACTACTCATCAGACTACTGAATCACCAGGAGCACTGCCAGCTGACATAAAGTCTTTGAAAACCGGCCTCCTGGATAACTCTGCACCAAAAGATGGATCTCCTGAGCTCCTGGCCAATGTATCTGTAAGGGCCCACTCTGTTTGGAGCAGAGGAACTCTTTGGACTGGCTTTGCTGGTGGTCACCACATACGCAACAGCTGAGCATCACTGACCAGGGAGATGCTGTCGCCTGAGCCCAGAGAGATCTCATTCTGGGCTGCACGAACCCTATGGATGCTGGTATGCATTTTCGGATGTCCCACTCACCTGCGCTGACGGTAATGGCCTCCAAGAACTGGTCCCTCCAGGAATGTGTCCCTACAACCAAAGCCAGGTTTGTCTTCTTGATCAGCTTGTCCACGGTGCTCTGTTGTGGGAATAAAGACACACAGCAATTAAACCAGTTGTCAGTGGGCAAGGATGATCTTGCAGTGCACTGTGGTCTCACAGACCCTTTCCAAATTGTGGAATTGCCACACGCACTCTCCTACCAGTCAGATGAGGCCATGACGAGAGCTAAGCCCACTTTCTCCCTGGATCAGCTGACCCAAACCTCATCAGAGCCAGTTTGTTTGCCACCCCTTAATCCTGATGAGGCTCCTTCTTCCCTCATCTCTGCCTCACCAGAGACAACTTTGCTCCTGACTACTGGCTTCTTCTGCTTCCAGCAGGGCTTCCTTTTATTTCTCCCTCCACCCCTGCCTACCAACAGTGGCTACTGCTGACATTTCTTGTAGACTTCACCCACCCTTTTCTGCATTACATATTTCTCTTCCTCTTCCAACAGCTCTTTCCCTGCACATGCTGCCTCCTCAGTCCTGCTCTCCAGGGCTGTTTGGCAATGCCACATGGCTTCACCCTCCTGGAGGACCCCTGGGACACCTACTGACCTTGAACTCATAGGACTCCTCAATAATGACTTCTAGTTTTGGATGCTCGCCGAGTATTGGTTTGCCCATCTCTGCAATCCTCTTGGCTTCCTCCTCTTCAACCGTCAGCTTTCTCTCAGCCACCTCTGTAAAAGCAAGGTCAACACCAAGCTGTAGGCAGCAGCACTGGAGCTCCAGGGCACCATGGGGGCTTGTCTGCAGGACATAAACATGGGCTTCTGCAGTCCCCTCACAGCTTGCTAAGCTCACACAGCAATTTGGGGGCAGTGGTGGGATGCTGGACCACAAAAACAACAGATCCAGATTTCTGAATATCATTTAGTCACCAAGAACATATACATATTTTCAATTTATTTAAAAAAAAACACTGAATGTTTCTTCAGTCTGCATTGGCCCTCTTGGTTGACACATACCCTCCCATCACCCCTGCAGCAGCCACATCTTTGGGGAGACCAAGGTACTGACTTGTTCTGCCATTTGGCACAAGCTTCCTTTAAGATATCTTTAACACCCTGGTGGGTACCTTGATTTGAGTGAACAAGAGAAAGGATCTTTTTATTCCTCTTTGTGTAGCAAATCACTGTTTGCCCACTGCATCACTCAGTGCTTGATCTAACACTCAGACACAGTCACAACCACATGTGAACCACACATGAATTGGAAAAATGAACAAGAAGTGAGTAATAAAACAAGTAGGTTTTTTCTTTCATACTGCTGTGAGGGTGGGGAGGCACTGGAATGAGTTGTCTAGAGAAGTTACAGATGCCCCATCCCTGTAAGTGTTCAAGACCAGGCTGGATGTGGCTTTGAGCCACCTGGTCTAGGGAAAGGTGTCCCATGGCAGGGGGGTTGAAACAAATGATTTTTAAGGTCCTTCCCAATACTCCATTCTATGATTCTGTGTTTAGTTTCTGCTGGAGGAAACTAAACCACAAGCCCAGGTCAGCAGCATTCTGAGAGGACCCTGTGTCAGACTCATCTTGCTGATGTCCCCGTTAACACAGCAAGGTGCCCAAAGAGGGTTCTGGTTGCCCAGATGGGAAGGAGCAGGAGCATCCCAACCAGCAGGAAGGGTGTCCTGGCAGCGTCCCTAGCCCTGACCCGGGTCTCCCCTTCCACCCACATGCTCAAGGGTAGGCATATTCTGATGGGCTCTCTGTAAAGCTTTGACATCTCAAGAAAGAACCTGGATTTCCCCTGGTTTTCCTGTGCCTGACCGGTCTAGGTGTATAAGCTACAATACAGGGCCCATCTGAGCCTGGGGGTGGGACCTGAAGCTCTGAAGAATCTGGCAGAGCATTTTGTTCTGGCTAAGCAGTGGGTCAAGTGTTACCCAAGGTTTCCTGTAGAAGTTACAAATGCCCAGGTAATGCCTCAGATGTGATTAATCCCGTGTGGACTCCAGCAGATCTCATGCTTCACACCAAAAATCACACAGAAATTATGAAGTCCCAGTGAAATCTATTTATAAAAACTGACTTCCCTCTTCATGTGCCCAACTAGATTGATTGCAAAGACTGTAAGCCTTGCAAGACCTGCAGAGTTTATAAAACATATAATAACTCTGTGGCAGGTGACATTATTATAACCCATCACAGAAGCAGAAAAGCTGCATCCATCATTTGAAATCAATGACGTACATCCATACCATCACTGCCTAGCTCAAAGAGGGCATAGTCTGGATTTAGGAATCCACACAAGTTTACAAAAAATTACAGAGGAGCACAGAACGTGGAGAAGAAGATGGGCAATACAGGATGCTGTGGGATACAGGGGGCATCTTTGCAGGTAAAGACCTAGTGAGCACACAGCAGAGGAGGCAGCTGAACTGGAGAAGGGCAGTAGAATTTTCACTGAAAAGGTGGTTAAACATTGGAATGGACTGCCCAGGAAGGTGGTATGGTCACCATCCCTGAAAGACATCAAGAAATGACTGGATGTGGCACTTAGTGCTCTGGTTTAGTTGGCATGGTGGTATTCAGTCAAAGGCTGGACTCAGTGATCTTGGAGGTCTTTCCCAGCCTTAATGATTCTATGATTCCATGAGTCTATGAAAACGTTCTCCATTATGCTAGACTTGCAGGCATGAATTGATGGTTATCAACAACAAGATTCAACATACTTTTATTTACTGGAAGAAGGAGTCAGATGCAATCTACATCTCCTTTTCTAAGACACAGAACGAGAAAGTCCAGACTCTACCTCTACCTGTAAATGTATGAAGATGACAAGCTATATCCATTGATGAAAACACAGGTGCTCACACATCAGCTGCCACAGCACATACATGGCTTTGCTTTTGTCTGAGCACCCCACAATCAGAAGTTCAGGGGTGGAGACACCCTCAGCTTTGCAAAGCCCAGCTTGGCATATTA
Organism: Grallaria varia; assembly: GCA_013396735.1. Lineage (NCBI taxonomy): Eukaryota > Metazoa > Chordata > Aves > Passeriformes > Formicariidae > Grallaria > Grallaria varia. The sequence goes on from VWZG01002138.1 coordinate 207,205, forward strand.
GCATGGTGCATGCTGACATGTGCTGACAGTATGGCACTGAGCAAAAGCAATACAGCCATCCTATCAGGGTTGCAAAGCCCGGACTTGGTGACAGTCTGACTCACTACAACCTTGCCTGGGAAGTAACTACATCTGAAAAGCTGCAGTCACAGTTGGCGGCCTTGGGGTCCTGCCCACTGGCTGCAGTTGCAGAGTGCGGAAAGCAAATGTCTGGATATCTGAGGAGATGCTCTGAAAATAAGGAATATCAGGTTGAATTTCCTCGGCTTAGCAACTCCAGGAGAAATAATGCAGTCCCCAATTTAACTGATTTGACAAAAGCCTTTGGCATGGTTAAGAGAACATGGAGCCTCATGCAAATATAATCCCTTTAGGCAAGGCTGAGCTGCAGGCAGGTCTGTAAGCATGTGCAGTGCAGAAAACTTTCCTGTTTCCATAGGAAGTGCTATCCAACACAGCTTTATCCCAGAACCTGGTGTCTTGCTCATGCTGGTTTATGTACTTGCACTAGGCAAGATAGTGCAATATCTGACGCCCTCCCTGAGGAGGAAGATCTGCTCCTCTTCTCAGTGCGTGCCAGGTCCAAGTCAGGCTACATGGGAACATCTGTGTCCCCAGGACCTTGCACCTGCCAGCAGGTGGTTTTGTTGTCACTGCAAGCCATCTGTGGATCACCTACTTACTCCATGAGCATGGCAATCACTTGCCAGGCAGCTCTTAGAGTAAATCAAGTGACACAACCATGTGCAACAGTGGACAGATTGCTCTGTCAGGGTAGAGGCTGGATGCTAGCATAAATATGGGACCAGACGGTCCCCAAAATAAAGATGCTGGTGCTTACCACAGCACTGATGGGCGGTGGGAGTCCTGCTATTCAAGAGGGCACCTTGCCAGTGGACTAAGCACCACCAGAGGCATCTTCAAGCCCTAGGTAAGCCACTTGGAGTGAAGGGACAAGCTGACCAGCAATGGAGACCTTCAGCCTACTGACAGCACGTCCACTGAGACATGAATAATAGAGACCCTGCTGTCAACATATAGGGCTTCCTCTGTGGTGTGTGTGGTGAGCTGGGGCGGTGTGTACGGTGTGCACATACAAACTGCTGCAGTTTGAGAACTGGAGTGTAGAGAGAAGAATCGCGGGCACCCAAGAAGGCACATCACGGGTGTCCTATGGGGACAGCTGACTGAATATGACTGCCAAGCTAAGTCTTTCAATGTCAGCTGCAAGCAAACCACAGGAAAACAGGCAGAGGCAGCACATCCAACTGGGTACCTCACAGAAAGGTTAACAGTGGCAGCTTTCGGATAAGGAAGAAAGCAGGTAATTCCTTCCCACCTCATTAAAATGCAGTAACATTTGTGCATGTGCAACAGGAAAGCAAAGCACAGAAACTTAAAAAAAATTCAAAGGTGCATCTGAAAACATTTAAGCTACCATTATATTTTCACTAAGTCTCTATCCTAATGTAGGAGACAAAGATCAAGACTCACATGTCAATACTGTGCTGGATCTTGCTCAATGCACTCATTGAAGTGACCCACAGGTGCCAAATACCAGGCTGCTGACTGTTCTCTGAAATTAAGGTGGTGCCATTTGTGGCAAGAAGGACAAATTTAGGAGCCCAGCTGACACATCTTTTGCCCCAACCTATACCCACTATACAGTTAAGAGGGAGCACTAAGCACCTCCAAAGAGTGATACAAAGCACCTGCATGATTCCACCGCTTCTTCCTTCCTACTGTTTAGGACACATATGAGCACCCCTTGGTAGGAATCAGTGTCAACCTCTACAAAACACCACACCCCAAGCTGAACCTGCTCCAGGCCTGTTGGGTCTGCCTGTTCCAAGAGGATGCTGAGGCCTGAGTTGAGCCCTGTGTGTAAAGACTCTACAGCTGAGAAGGAATAAACTCTTGCAATATCCCAATCGCAGAGCATAAATCCCAATGCTCCTGCCTCTCAAGGAAGCACTCCAGCCAGCAGCAGGGTGCAGCAGCAAGCTGGTGTAGCTGCAGAAGGCTGCTGTCCCTGCAGCAAGCGTGGGGCATGCTCCCACAGTGTCTTTGGCAGCCACAGCCCTACCTCCTGAGGGACTGGGTGTAGGGCTTGAGCCTTGAAGGGCTCCTCCAGGAAGCAACAACAGCACTCGCAAAGTGTGTCACACATTACCCAAGCGCAGTAGCCTAGAAATAAGACTACTATGGGCTGTGATAAATAAAACACAAAGTGGGAGGGTTGGGGGGCTGGGAGACAGATTTTTAATTTGGAAGGTCATGTCCGTCAAGGTGAATGTTGCCAAACTGCAGGTTAATTATTAACTAGCCTGATTTCCATTTGTATCTGCATCAGTACCTACTTTTCAATGCGGATTGCGCCTTGGCTCCCTGCTGTCAACCACAATTAAGCCTGATAAGGTCTGGCTGTGCAAGCAAGAGCACAGGCTTGGCAGGACCTCCTGGGCTGCCTCCACCTCCTCCCTGGGAAGGGGAAGGTGGTCAGAGCGGGGTGCCTTAAATCCTGCCTGCCCTGTCACATCAGTGTCTGCTATCATGGACAGTTAAAAACCTCTCTAGGCTGCAGGAGCACATACAGGCTGCTGAGGCTAGGCAAGTTGGGGCTGCTGTGCCTGCTGCTGCACCAAGGTACTCTGCTCCTGGTGCCAAGGAGCCCATGGGGTAGAGAGAAGATTCTACAGGCAGGGGAGACAACAGGTATGGTAAGATCAAAGGTTGGGTGGGAGGGATGAGGATGAAGTCTGCTTTTGCTCAGACTGTAGCAATGGTCACAGCTGACACTCACTACGCACGGGGCCCTGCAGAAAGCAAGGAGAGGTTTTTGGTTAAACACCTCCATGCTCTCACTTGTTCTGCCTTGTTCAGACCTTAAAGCTATGACAGATAAGGGGACTTGGCAGCTCCTGGTTATGGTCCTGCCACTGCTATGCTCTGCAGCCCTGGGCACGTCTCTGCCACGCTCACTCCTCTGTTCTCACTCCACTTCCATGTCTCAGTCTGTCTCTTTCAACTTACAACTGCAGGGCCCTCCCAGGACTTGAGCTGCAGTGATTACAAAGTACTTTCAGACCTGCACATGGCAGACAGTTTCTTGGGCTCAAAATACTGTAAGGAGATCCTCTCCTCCTTGCATTTTTTTCCAGGAAAGGGGAACACTAAGCAGTGTTCCTGCATCACACATCGCTCCTGGAGAGTACTACAGGGGTGCTTGCCCACTCAACCTTCTTCAGACTGGGGGGAACCAAATGAGAACTGTACATTGCCTGTGGCCTCCTGGACACATAATAAATCAAAGTTAGATAAATCGTATTTCCATGGAATAATCTGGCCACCACATCTTTTGAGCTAAAAAAGGCAATGGGAAGGTCCTGTAACACCATCAGAAAGGTAGATACTCATCACTTAGGCAATGCTGCAAAACTACCAAACAGCCATAGACCAGTTGGTATTCCCTGTCACTTGCTGAATAAATTGGATTAAAAGCAGCAATGTATGCATGAAAGATTGCTATGAAGGCCATTTCACACTCCTAGAGTTATCTTGTCTCCATCCATATCTGAAATGGGTATATATCTACACGAAGGTCACCCCTTCTGGGAACTGTGCTGCTAGGAAGAAATTAAAACAACAATTAAAATGGGATAGTTGTTGTTGTTGTTGTTGCGGCTTAATAAAATATAACCCTGGCTAAACCAAGTAAATAGTGAGCATGAATGAGTTCCTCTCTCCTGAGTACTGTCAAGCTGTCAGTCACAAGTGGGGAAGACTGCTGGCTAAAAGACACACTGGCTTTGGAGATTAGCATATGGATATACCCTTCACTGAAGCACATGCAATACACACAAGCACTGGCAGACTGGGCTGCTTTCTAAAATGTGAGGAATCTGCTTACTTAGCCCTTAAAGCTATTTTTGAGACATGATACATCCCATATACATGCCCCAGCATTCTGTAATGCTAACTGGGAAATGCTGCACATTCATGAAAGGGAGGCTAAGGCACAGGGCTGGGAACTGAGCATTATTCCACTCCTGGCTCTGCCTGGAGATGGCTGCTGACAAAACTGTCCCCAACAGGCCAGACAACTGGCATTTCTGTTCCCCAGTCTTTCCCACTGCAAAGTGGACCCAGGAGTTTCAATGTATAAATAAACTAACTTACTTAGAAATACTTTCTTTGATCTGAGTGAATATGTAGAAATTAGCATGCAGATGTATCTCCCATTTGGATAATTTTGCATTCCTTTAAAGGTATGGATAACCTGAACCCAAGAGCTTTCAAGCAAAGGTTCTGCACAGGCTTTCAGCAGCAACTTTTGCAAGGATTGGAAAGACCATCAGAGCAGTTCTTCCACTGCTGGCAAAGAGGGGGACCACTGGATTACCTGTGCACTTTGGTATTGAATATTTCCATGAAGAGTATGCAGAGAAATCATTGCCAGTGTCAGAACAGAAGATTACACGCCAGAGCCGTCAAAAAAAACCCCCAACCCAAGTTTGACTCTCAAGTCTCTCCACAGCCACCCCATACTACAGTGGTCCTCTGCAGCCTGAACAGCTGGCATGGGACACATGGCCAAGCAAGATTTTCAGAAGCTTTGCGTGGTCTTGCAAGTCTGGCTCGGAGAGCCCATTTGGAAGAAACAAATGCTGAGCTGAACCTGTGTCCTTCCCAGGTACTTTGCTTTGTATAAAATTCACAGCCCTGTTTTCCCTAGGAGGGCTCTGCAAGGCCAGGAGGACCAAAGCCAGAATCTCTCATTTTCCCCCAGAGACAAGAGAGGTATTGTCATTTGGGTTCATCCACTGCTGCACCCATGGTTTCTGCAAAGAAAGGGGGCCACTCCTATGAGCAGGGCTCGGGCTGCTGTTGGCCCTGTGGGGGCTCCCTAAAGGGTGCCACGGGAGGGGAAATGCCCCAGAGCTGCAGAGGAGTCCCAGGGACACTGCTCCAGGAGAGGGGCACTGCCTGGAAAGAGTTGTGTGAGCTGCTACACAAGGAGTGGGACTGACAGATTCCACTGATATGTTCAATAATGCAGGTTTTTTTACAAATATTCCTGCATGCCTGTGTAACCTAAATATAACATGACACGGACTAAACGAGGACGTCACTTCTCTCCCGACTGATTAGCTGTGATTGCTGCTGAGTGGCACTCTAGCATGTGCCTGCTCACCGGTCAGCTGCTGGCTTGAAGCCACGGGTGGAGGCTGAGCACCCCACGAGCCAAACACACATCATATGCACAGAGGACACCCTGAGGCAGCTCAGCAAGGGGGGCACCCCAGGAACCCCCTCATCCCCCCCAAAAAGGGAGGAGGCTTTTCCTTATTAACTGAAAAGTAACTTTCCATCGCTGGTGACCAAGTTCTCAAATAATAGCTGCCAAAAGCAATCAGGCTGGATCACAACAGAGGGAGTAAAGTTATGTTTTTTTAATAGAAATTATTTAGTTCCTGGGGTTCTGATCAAATTAGGCAGCCACTGAAATAAAGCAATGAAATTACCGGGAAGGAGGCTCTGCTCAACTTATTTCCAGTCCTCCTGGACCTCAAGAGGTAACAAAGGAAACCGTCCAAACCATTCTGAGGAGTTTTCCATAAATACCCTAAGCTGATATTCGGGGAACTGGGGATTTCTGCCTGCCACTAGCAATTTTCTAATTAGTCCAATATCCAATGGGCTCCGGACATCCCCTGCGCAGCAGATTTGGCATCCTCCTAAAAGGAGCAGAGACTGACACCTGCATGGCAGACGCTGCTCCTTTGATTTGCAGCACAGCTCAGGCATCATAAATGCTTTCATTTTCAGCTCTGCTTGCAAACCTGTCGGATTCGAGCTCCTCTCTGCACCCTGCATGCCCGCCCTTACCTTCTAACAAATGTTTCTTCAGTGCAAATTCAACAGTAATCATATCTGGAATTGAAGGCATAATGAAAATACAGGAGGCATACATTGCACCCCAGTGCTATAAAGAGAGACCAGTGTAATGGGGATTTCAGGCAAGGAAGAGGAGCTCAGTATTAATACACATAAAACCTTGACACAGGGAGAAAAGGAGTGCAGAGCTGAGGGTGAGTAGGGAAATGGTGCTGGTGCTTATCATGTCCTGATAGGGCTGCCCTGGCGCTGGGCGCACCCCTGGAATGCCCCAGGATGGGAAGTGGAGAGTACCTGGGTGCAGGCACTGAGGGATGATGCATGGTTTTTCATGGGAAAGGGACACCTGCACAGCCTTGCACCCTCACTCACCCCAGACAACGTCATCCTGCACCCCAGGAATGTCAACCCCTGCAGAAAAGCCCATGCACCCTAGTGCATCAGTACAACCCAAGCACCACAGCTGCCCAAAAACAGGGTCAAGGCACAGCTTTGGACCAGCCAGAGCTGCATGTTCTGCTTCCCCCAAACCACGGGGGGAATATCTGGAATATGGAAAATGCTCTTAGATATCAATCAATCACTGTCTTTTTCTTAATGCATTGCTCTTAACTACTTCCTGCTAAATACAAACATCATGAACTGGGGTTGTCTACAACACAGCAAACACAAACATGACAGGGTCTGACCAAAAGGATGAAAATAGAGCCAGAGCAGGCAAAAGGAAAGAAGAAAAAGCACTTACCTTGGGTGAGCAGCAGGGCTGTGGGGAGAGAACATGAGAACAACAGAGAGAGAGAAGAAAAAGAGGGAAAAAGTTAATATCCAAGGGATAAAACCTGTTTTGCATATGAAAGCTGTCAGAGAGCAATGGACATGGTGCAAGGCCGAGTGCGAGCTCACCAGGGCTGCGTGTTGGGCACAGGCTGGGGAGCAGACACCACAGCAGCAACATGGATAGGATGCTGGTGTGCTCCAGTGAGCACCAGAGCCCTGGCTCCCCAAAGTCACCCCCTCCCCCCAAGCGAAGGCAGAGGGATGGGATGCAGCTGGGGAGTGGAAAGGGGGAAAAGGGGGCAGTTACACTTGCCATTGGGGCCTGACACAACCCAAACTGACCCAATGGCATGGGAGGTGTCTCTGCTTCAGCCAGGTATGTGTGGTTGTGGCAAAGCTTGGCACAACTGAGGAGTCCCAGTAAACTTGTATGTTGCTGAGAAGAGAAGGTGGCCAGGGGATGATGGGCAGACCATAGAGAAGAGCATCATCAGAGGAAGACATTGGTAAAATGAGTGCTGGCTTCCAGTGTCAAACAGGGCAGGGAGTAATACAGCCATGCATCAGCCCCCAGGACACCCTGGTTCACCTACACCTATCTCACGCCCCACAGGTGTGACCTCCCAGGGGGTCAGGGTGCTGAGAGGAGCATAGGCACACATAAAGCATCACTGAGTACTCCTGGCTCTCTTTGTTCCAAATTGCTGGTCTGCCAGACAGTGCTGCATGGACACAGGCCATGTAATGTCATCATAGTGTGATGCTACTACATGGGAATCGTGACTGCATGGTCGTGTGAGACTTGAGGTGGGAGGAAAGGAGGACAAGGAGGCAAGGTTCCTTGCAAGGGATGATCTTACCCTGACTTTCCATACAGACACAGCCCAGTTATATTGCTGCCTTGGCCGACCCTCCCCTGTCTTGGTTTCTCCACTCCCCAGAGCTCTCACAAAGTATGTGGCTGGATCTCTCTTAGGTGTTATCCACAAAAAGCCAAAGTGTCAAACTAGCTACAGTAGAGTCCGAATAGCAAAAAACCCCAAACCTTCTTTGAGAGGGGCCAAGCACCGACTCTGTGCCTTAGCTTGGACTTCTACCTGTCCCTCAAACAGCAAACCACTCCCTGTAGCCTTGGTTGAATGTGATGACAGTATTGCAATTATTAACACTTATTATCATGCACTTTCAGGTTCAAAAGCCTAAAATTCTGTACAACGACTGAGTCAGTATTAACAGCCCTATTTGACAGATGGTGAAGCAAGCAAAGAGAAGCTAAAGGGAACATTTTGCAAACTCAAAAGTGGGCTGGAGTCCAAAAGTGCTAATTTTCCCAGACTTGCTGGTTCAGGCCTCTGAAAAGCAGGCACTTTTATATAGATGCACCTAATTGTATCTGTGCCATTTGAAAGTGATTTCCTAAGCAATTTATCACAGGTCTCACAGTATGTCCATGACAGAGCCAGGGAAACTAATCCTGAGTCCTGACTCCCAGTCACTTCCTTGCTCCATTGAGCAGCATCCATCAGCACAGCTTTCCCAACAGTCTGAGGAGAGACATCGACCCAGTCAACATCTTCATCCACTTATCCATCTCTCCAGCTGGAAATACTGTGGGCACTCCAGGAGATCTCCCTTGTGCATGCAGGCAGGTAGAAGGCGCAGTGAAAGGAGAAGGGGCAATGAAGAGGCTCCTTGCTGAGCATCCCTTGTGTTTCAGGGTCGATTCAATTTGGGAATCAGAAACCTTTGGGGAAACCACTTGTGAATATGTTCTGCAGCACCTACAGTGTCGCTGAGCCACAAGAAGCAATGGGATATTTGCTCTGCCCACACCATCTCCTGTCCTCCAAAGAGCTCCGCTGGGAAGTCTCTAACAGGCTCGTCACTGCCCCTTGTAGCATGAATCTTGAGTTTTCTTGTAACTCTGTCCTGCTGCAGTTCATGCTGCTCTGTGGCCTCGTTACTGTTCTATGGTCTTCTGGTTCTCCAGACAATGTGCAGAAATTTAATTTGTCTTTTGCAATTACAAGCATTAATGCAATGGGTCGATTTGGTGTTCAAATGTAATATAATGAAATATTACTGGGCCCCTAAGCTACTGTGGTTATTAAAAAAATCATTGGTTCCTCATGTTTTTTAAAACCGTTATTCTACTACTCTGGGATTTGAGTTTATTTTTCTTCCCCATTTGCTTGTGAGCTTGCAAAAGAACAATTTTTCTCCCTTTCACTTATGATATGATACATGAATAATTGAAGAAGCCTATAAAGCTATGAATGAAACATCAAGAATACAGCATGCAGAAAGCCAAGGGATTATTTTATCTTTATATTTCTGTGTGAATGCTGTGCATGCAAGCAAGAAAATGATTTCACGGACTAAAGCTTCCTTCCTGCACATGCATCTGCTAATGTGCCCTTAGCCCTGACCTGTAATGTTTCCTGACAGCCCATCTGGGGATGCTGTACCTGTACCACCCTCATTGACAGCTTCCATGCTGTTCCCATCCCACAAGCCTCCCTCCACTTGCCCCTGGCCAGGCTGCATCCCTCCAGTCCTCCTCAGGGCACCTCTCCCTCTCCTGCACTACTGCTTTGTACATCACACTCCTTATGGGGCCGAGCCAGGCCACTTCATTGCTATTGTCATCCCAGGTAGTCTCAGAGGCTTGACATGTATTCTTTTAGGGAACTGCAAAAAATAGCTCTGCAGCCAAAACCAAAATATAGTCCCAAGTATCCCTTACCTAAACCCTTGCATGGTGAGATTGTGTACAAACATGCATCCCTGCAGACAAGGTAGGTGATGCTGACTCTCTCAGGAGGACCCAAAGCCTTCACCTCTGGACCCCAGTTCCTCTTTTACTGGGATTTCTCTGCCCTGAGGGCCTGGTTTTGACTAGGTGAAGTCAAAATTGCATGCATGAACTGTGCTTCCTCTGCTACCCCTGAAACTGGACAATTTAGGCCTGAACTTAAAAAAGCAGCTAAAAAAGTTATTTACTAATAAGCCGTTTCATCTGCATGTTTTTGGTGTACTTCAGGGCCAAATCCTGCTGTGACATGCATATTGGTGTAGGTTACAGATCAGGAATTTCACTCCCTCCTGCATTAACTCTACTGATGCCAAAGAGCTTAAACCAAGAGGAACCAGGCTTGGGATTGGAGCAGACCAGCAATCCAGCAATTCTGTAGTTTACAACAACCTGATGTGTTAAATGAGTGTCCCAGCCTTTTTTCTAAACAGTGAAATACTTCTCTCTGCTGTTTACCTCACAGAGAGATTTGACCATGCTGCATGCTTTATTCTGGACTCATTCTTCATTAATGTAAATATTTTCTAATCAATATCCCTAAAGACTCCAGGAAGCCACTGTGTAGATAAGAGGATCCTTGTTAAAGGCCTGGGATTTACAGAGTGAGGTGAAATGAGGGAGAGGAGGTTGGATTTTGAGGAGATTCTCAGTCACAGAGCAGGGCAGTCACAGGAAGCCAACGGCAAGGAGAACACACTGCCGGCATCCCCTGCACACCCAAAGGTGACCATGCAGTAACCATACGAACCACAGGCTCAGTTCCCCAAAGAGATAAGGATCCCCTGTCTTCCAGATGTAACTGTCCACAGACTCTGCCTCCAGATTTGCTCACTAAGGTGAGCAAACTTTTTTGCTAATAGATTGTGAAAACCTATAAACATGTTTGGTTTTTCTTTTTAATAGGCTAAAGAAGGCAGAGATTTTGCGGTATTAACCTGAATGCCATTATTATTGAAGTCAATAGCAAAACTCTTGAAGACTCCAGGAGACTCCTCTCCATCAGGAGAGTCAGCAGCATTCAGCTTAACCACAGAGCTCTGAGCAAATCACTAAACCTTCAGGGAATGAAGTAACAGCAATCTAGCATTTCTTTGCTATTCCCATCAGCAGCTGATGGAAGAAGGAGTTTCTTGGCCTCTGCCGACACTTCAGAAAACTGCAGCACATATTCTCACGTATCGATGGAGCTTATCTTATGCAGGCATGGATCTTTGTACTGAGTCACATAATTTCATCAATATTTTGATATAGATAACTTGTTGGATCAATCCAAGCTAGGAATCCTTCTTTCTTTGCAGTTTAATCCTTACTCTGCAACTCCCAGCCACATCCTCCCTCTGGAGCACAAAGCTTTCCCATCACGGGTGCTGACACTCGGTTAAAAGGAGTTGTGCTAAGAGATTTGTCTGCACCTGTTGACTTGGTGCTAGAAGGGCTGAGAGGACTTCAGACAAAAATCTTCCCAAGCCAAGTCATGCCAACAAGTTGTTTAAGTGTTCACCAGCCATCTGTGCTCCAATTTCCAGCAAAGTTGTATCTTGTGGGAGACATGCTTTCTGAAGCAAAACTGTGCACGAAGGATGTCAGTCCCTTTTACAAAACATAAACCTCAAGACTCAGCATTCAAGCATCAGCTCTGAGGCTGAATCTTCCTCTGCTGTGCCATGAGCTGAATTCTCACAAGCTGACTCCCAATTACCTTCATGTAATGGATTTTTCCTAATGTTATTTTCACCATTGTCTGCAATCAACTGAAGTCTTCCAAAGTAGCCTCACTTGCCATTTGGGCTCCATCAACACTAAAGTTTACCACAATTTAAGCAGAAGAGCAACTTTATCCAGGGAAAGCAAAGCAAGTTTTTCTCCTATAATCCAGGGCTGTGGAAAAATGTAAAGGCTGATGCGTGAAAGAAACTATTACTCCAAAATCCTGCTGGGACAGCAGCAAAACCCTCCTTCTGAGTTGTGAGCTGCTGACACAATAGCAGAGTTGTCATGAGAGCAAGAGTCAAAACAACAGACAGCATCTTGCCATAAAGGAAAAGACTCGTTTCACTGCAGGAAGCCTTTAAAAAAGTGCTGAAAAAAGGATGGCCAGAAATGTGGTTCAGGGTGCTGGGAGGTTTCAAAGCCCTGCAGCACTCAGTAAATAGGGATTTAATTTGCATGACTGCACATATGGGGGAAAGGTGAGACAATAAGGATTCAAAGATTAATTTCTTAGAAATGGAGAGGACAAAAAAGTCAGGAAACTTAGGAAATGGCAAGGAAGATTGAGAAAAGCAACATTTACCATATTTGTCAAGCAGAGAATATGGGCCTGTCTTTGAGTTCTTTTTCCTCATTTACTTCAATATAATAAGCTTGCAACAAGTGCCAGCCTTGCCAGTGCTCTGTGCATCTGATAAGCCCCTACTGATATCAGTATCACTCTTCATTACAGACCAGACTGGCAAGATACCAATCTCAGATCTATTCTCATCTCTTTGAATTATTGGAGCACGTCAACAAAAAGAGCTGCTATAGTAAGATTACTTGATGTGATTTGTTTGGATGATCAGAAATGCTTTGAAAAACTCCAGCTGCAGAAAGTGATTGGTGAAAAAGAACTGATGAGCTGCAAGACAAAGTTTTGTATTGTAGATGTAGCATTTATGTAACAGGAGCAGGTGGTTTGCTCTCCTTATGGCAAGGGTTAACAACTGAATGTCCCAAGGCTCAAAGCAGCGTGGCACTGATGTAACTGGGGGTGAACAGTAAAGAGCAGCATCTGCAGATGATGCAAAATGTTTTGCTTAAAAGGCTGTGTCAGTGGCTGTTCTGCATTTTGCAAGCCCTGATCAACCTGAAGATATATTTGTGTTTCAATCACCACAGGTACTTTTCTGAATAGAGACGTTTTTTCCTCCAGTAAGGTGCCAGCAGGTGCAAACAGCAAGAGCGATAGAATGACTTTCATGCTGAGCTCTGCCCCTCGCAGAGACTCTCCTGGAGACTCCTCTGCCCCACAGCTCTCATCATGGCCAGGGAGAAGTTCCCTTGACTGGAGGTGACTGCTTTGTATAGGCAGGTATACATGACAGCACAGACAGTAATGCAAATCAACCATACGGTAGCAAGCCCTACTCCCACCTGCCATCCTCCTCCACTGCATGAGGTCTATGAGAAACCACTGCCACCGCAGCCAGCAGCAGTGCAGGTACCCTTGGGACAGCACACTGGGTCTGAATAGCATGTGGCTCTGGACCAAGTTCTGCATCCCAAAATAAACCATTCATACTCTGCCTCAGGCTGGTCTGAAAAGTACATACTACTCATCCCTGCTGTCAACTCTGCCATCCCTTCAGGGGACATTTCACCCCTGATTTCATCACTGCCACGTAGCTTGTATCCCCAGTGTAAGCTAGGAGCTACCCTCTGCATGGAGAGGTCCCAGGATGAGTGCAAGCCCTCAGCACAAAGGTATGGTAGTGCAGGCACAACTGTGATGGACTGGCTGTCTCTGCATAACCCAGATTGCAGATTACTTCAAAAAATGACTGCCTCATCCTAGCACCCAGGAGTGAGGTTTTGAATACACTACAAAGAGCTGCCTGAGAACTTCAATACTCCTACAGCTCCTTAGGCATAGGTGCTGTGAGACACAACCAAATGGGGAGTAACAACAAAATGAGGACACACTGTCAAGAAACCCACATCTTTTGCAGTACTGGAAACAAATGTATGGGTAGCCAAAACCCAGAGAGACCCTTCTTCAAAAGCAACCGGGCCTGGGACTCCCCAGGAGAGGCAGGAACTGTGCTTTGTCTTCATCATGTGAGTCGCATGGGGGCACATGCATCACCAAAGGAAAACTAAGCAAAGCCACAGCTAGGTGACTGTGGTGTGGGATTTTCCCCATCTGTGGGTACGGGGCAATGGCAGCACATGCATGGCACTGTTTGGGGGCCTGTTTGCACAGCAGTGACTGTGACATTGCAGTGACATTGCAGACCACAGAGCTGGATCAGTCAGTTGTGTGTGTGCTTTGCAATAAATAAACCACCTGAACTCTTTCCCTGCAATAGCATGATGCTGACAGGAACACATGGGCAGAAGGCAGCGTGAGCATCCCTTCCCAATCCTGTGTAGCATGTCACATGATGCCCGAGCATGTGTGAGCTCATGCATGTCCCGGGCTGCCTCTTCTCTGCCGGGAGCTGGCTGCTCAAGCATGCACTCTGTGAAGCTGCTGGCCACAGCATCTGCTGTTGATTGCTCACAATGCTCTCTGTGGGAAAGCCTCACATAGCTCCTTATTCTTCATCCCAGGCACAAGGTACACTGATCAGAGATGCCACAGTGTGCAGCACTATGGAGCTGGGGATCTTTCCAGATGCCCTGGATTTAGTGTAGCGACTGTGCCACCTTGTGCCAGCAATATTTACAAATGCAATTTAATCTCCTGCCTCTTAGATTTTAAAACCCCAGCGCTCTCACTCTGACTTTTCTCTAATGAGGCCAACCAGAGCTCTGCATCTCCTCCTTGGTGTGGTCCTTTACTTCCTCCAGGCAAAGGGGGTCTATCTGAGGGTGTGCCCTCATCTCCTGGCCTGCGGGCTCTGTGCTGCAGATCACTTAGTCCAGCTCTGATCTCCTTTCTGCCTGTTGCAAATCAGACAGTCCCACTGACTCCAGCTGATGTTGGTGTAAATGAGACACATAAGATACAGCAAACTGGCTTCATAGTCCTAATAATAATGAGGACATTTTACAACTGAACTACCTTAGGGTGGCCATTTAGGGCCTTTTGGATTTTTTTCAAAGACTTGTTTTTATTTAGCCAAATGCAGTGTGACTTCGTGAGACTTCATAAAAACCATCCCAATCCTGACTCTGTATCCTACAAAGATCATTGTTTAGAAAAGGATGCAGGACTCACAGAGAGCAGATAACTGAGCAGAAAATTCAGTGTGATGCTCCAAGATGCCAAATGCATAAGCAGGAGGGAGCCAGAGGCCTGTGATTTTCCTCTGGTACCTGCTGAGATGGAGGTGGAAGACCCATGGATGGGAAGAGGCACATGTGGAGAGGAACCCCCAGTGTGTTTCTAGGACTGAAGGCTTTGATCCAGGACTGAACACTTTGCTTACACAGATTCAAAGGGATTAATCTCCTTAAATGGACAAGAAGAAATCTGAGTGTACTCTGGGTATAGTGAGCAGATACCTACACAGAAGCTGCGGTGCTATATAGTTCTTTCATCTGATACAGAAAAGTAGGAAAATGACTAGTGACTACAAGTTGAAGTCAGACAACTTCTACCTAGAAGCCAGGCTCACATCTTTACCCTGAAGGGCAACTTATTGCTGGGAAATGCCCCCATTGGATGCAGCAGCTTGGTCACTGCTTCTGCTCAAGGGCAGTTGGACTTTGGTGAAACCTGAGGGCCTGTGCTCAACAGAGTAAAACCTGATGTCCCTGACTGCCTCTGGAGTCTGAAAGAGGCAGTCTGATGGCATTAAAACTGTGAGTTTATATTTTTACAACATCCATGAATGCTCTATGATACTGACGTGCTCATGCAACCTATCCTGAACATCCTCAGAGCCACACAAAGGAGCTTGGATTGGCCAGAGGGCAGCTGCTGTGCTGGTGAAATAAGAGACAGAAGATGTGTCAGCAAAGGAAAGCTGTGCCATGTGCGGGCAACTGCCAAGTGTCCCATCACCGGCAGCAGCACATGGGAGCAGAAATAAGCCCACAGGCACACATATCTGACTCTGCTCTGTAACAGACACCCAGAAGGCGGATTTGAATTCCCTTTTGAAAAGTGCCTCTGTTTAAATCTTGGCCCTCCCAAGCCACCCCAAAGCTGGTGAAACCACTGGCAAGACTCAGTGAGAAAGAGGTCTAACAGATATCAAACAACAGCAAAGATACATGTAGGCAAGGCACGACTGTAAGTCTCGGGTTATTCCCACTATGATCCTGGTCTGCTGGGAGATCCTGGGTCTCACTGCTGATGAAGTAGGACCTCATCTCAGGCTCTGTATGACAGACTGTGATTGTCTGTGGCACATTAAAGGGGTTTTTCAGATGGAAGACATGAAGAGCCATTAAAAAACCAAAACCAACAACANTACCTCACACCTTCCTTCTTCTCCTATGGGCTTTTCACTGCACCTCATAGGGACCTAAGAGCACCAAGGCAATGCCACTGTGGGCAACAACAGAGGGAAAGACAGGGGGGAGTACAAGAGGAGCTGAAAGGGGTAGCCATGCATTACACCCTTCTCTTGACTTTCACATTCCCCAAGGTCCTGGCAAAGAAGCAGGAGCAGGTAGAACAGCAAAGGTGCACTCAGAACAAAAAACAGATCCAGACAAGAAACCCAATCAAAATAATACAGCCTCCGAGGCTCAAGCATTGCACAAAAGGAGGATCAGAAGTAAGCTGGGCTCTAAAAGGCAGAGATGACATCGAAACAGGGTGAGAGCAAGAATACAGGATGGCAGAGAGTGAAAATCAATCCCTTTACAGGCGGAGGAGAAAAGGAGGAAGGGTAAGGAGGAGAAAGAAGATTATATTCTCCGGATTTGGGGTTTGGATACTTGATTGTGATTTTTTTCTTTTTTCATTTTTTTTCATAAAGGATCTCACACCTGATATTCCTCGTTCCATCCATTGCGGTTCACCAAGGGCAATGAAGAAATTCTCCTGCCTTTCGTATTCCTCCTCATCTACTATCTTAACCCTTATGGTCTTCCTGTAGGGACAACAAGAGAGACAACCATGTACAGCGGGTCGGTTGGCTGTAGGCAAGGCGGCAGCAGCAGCAGCAGCGGCAGCGTGGGCTCCTGGCACGCAGCCCCTTCCCCGCAGGGGTGGTGTGCATCGGCCTGCCTGTCGGACATGGGGCATCCATTGCAGCTGCTCCTTGGGGAGCGGGAGGGTGTTAGGGTTAGAGAGGGCTGGCAAGGGAGTGAGGAGGGAGGGAAAAGGGGAGAAGGACCTTGCTGATGGTTAGTGAAAGGTGACTTCTGCAGCGCATTTTTTTTCAGTGTCAGATGGTAATGGAAAGGGTATCAGCTGCTGGAAAATCACGAGAGACCCCCACCCTGAGATACCCACTGTGTTTAAGCTGGAAGATCAATTGTTTCTCACTATTAATAATAAATACAGTAACAATACCCTCAAAATTAATAATAAATCTGCAGGGACTCTGCGCTAGGAGCCTGAAGGGGATGAGGTAGGTCTCTGCCAGTGGGCTACAGCTCTGTAGGCTGCAAAGGACACTGATAGTTCTAACTTCCATTTTTAAAATGATACATCTTACTGCTTTCTGTCCTTGTTAGTATCTACCTCTTCTTCCTGACCACTTCCCCAAATAAGGACACAGCCTTCCCAGAGAGTGGACAGCTTTGCTGGGACCTTACAGGGGACACAATGGGGCTAAAATGCCTCCGAGGCTCAAAAGGAAATGCCCTGGGCACTGGAGTGGGGCTGGCCTCTTCCCCCTGATGCCAGTTTACCTGTCTCCCTCCAGTATCCCTGCAATGCACACAGCTGCTGTGAGCCCCCAGGCAAACCAAAGTGGGGCATCAGCTCCTCCTTGCCCTCAGATCCTGTCCTCAGAGTGGCACTGCAGCAACCAAACTAGGAGTTGCACAGCCTTTGTCCTTTGCAGAAGTTATAAAGCTGCTTCTCTCCCAGGCCTCAATTCCTGTCTTTTTCTAACACAGGTCTAATCTGAACAAACCATAGGACCAGGACTGGGCGATGATCTGAAATGC
This sequence comes from Grallaria varia, assembly GCA_013396735.1. Classification (NCBI taxonomy): domain Eukaryota; kingdom Metazoa; phylum Chordata; class Aves; order Passeriformes; family Formicariidae; genus Grallaria; species Grallaria varia. Next base: position 224,471 of record VWZG01002138.1, read on the forward strand.
TGGATGTGTGTCTAGCCAACATCTTCCCACTACCACTACAAAATTTGCTTGGGCCCTTCAGTGGGGATGGCAGAAGGTCCCTCTCAAGTTGCCACAGAAATACGGACAAGCAGGACTGCTCCCCATGCTTCTCTCTGCTCCCCTGGGCACTTTGCCTCTCCCCTACCCCAGCATCACTCCCCATGCCACCCCATGGGTACCATATGACACAGTGTGCGCGCACAGCAGTGTTTAGGGCAGAGCAGTTGGAGATAGAGAGACATCAGAGGAAGAGGAGGAGAAGAGAAGGAAGGAGGTGGAAGAGAGGAAGAAAGAAGAATGTTAATGTTAGTCTGCAGGGCCAGTACTACACCTTTCTGTAAACTCATATCCACCATGCGGGGGCTCATCAGCTCAATGAAGAAATTCTTGGTTTTTTCATACTCCTCATCATCAATTACCTTGATGTGAACTGTTTTGCTGTGGATGGAAAAATAATAAGGGTCATAAAGGGGAGAGGGGAACAGAGAAGCAAAAGTGGAGGAAGGAAGTAGTTAAGTAGGTACATTAGAGAGTCAAAGTTTTCTCACCCACTAAACAAGCTCAACTAGGCCCTTAAGAAAGGCTAACACCATACTTCTGCATGTGACAGTGGCCACTTTTCTGTTTAAGCCAAAGGCAGGATTGGTAGGCCACACTGTGCAAAGTGAAGTTAGACAAAAAAAACTCTGATCCCCCAGCAAACCGGCTGAGGGCTCAGCTTGTGGGCAGTAAGGTCTGATGGCCAGCAGAGAAGCAGGCTTCCTTCACTCTGCTACCTGTCCCTCCTCCCCCGCCCTCCACCATGCAACAGAAGACACACAAGCACACACAACCCACAAGCAACACCCACTGGCCTGGTAGACACCTGCTGTCCACACAGCTCATGGGGAATCTTGCAATCTCCTGCTTTGATTTAATTCACATCAGAGGGAGCTCCAGGTGATGTGAGTTCCTCAGCTGCCAAAGGGACAGCTTCATTGGCCTCCTCAGAGAAGTGCTGGCTGCTGGAGAAGCCAGGCAGCACATTCTATGTCTCTCCTTTGGCAACTTTCTTCCAAGTTCTTGAAGCATTTTGTAGGAAAAGAAGAGCTCACTGTGCCATAGTTTCTTTCACAACAAATACATGCCTTATGCAGAGGTTACTGTCTCGCAGCTTTCACACCCAAAGAGAACAAGGCAAGTGACTCGAAAGGCTCATTGCCTCCTTACAGCCAGGGCTGCACTGACTGTTGCAGGCTCAAAATGACCCATGTGCTCCTCCCCTCACTTCCCCAGTGGCTGAAAGGCTTCATGCAGTTCCATCCTTCACTCATGACTGAAGAGATTGGTACTTTGACTCCGAGTGCATCTCACACCCTCTTAAATACAACATCATCTGCATGTGCTACTGCTCTGAATGGGCATACACTTGTCGTCTTGGGGCTCCCGGACTTCCAGTTGGTCCCAGCCCTAAACTGGAACTGCATTTTTTAAACCAAAAGTCACTTCCACCTAAAAAGGATTTCCCTTACCCCAAAACAATAACCTCAGGAGCCACCAGGCCAGCTGCTCCTCCTACAAGTGTATGACCATCCACTTCCCACAGATGTACCTACATATAGCCCTGCAGCTGTGACTTCCCCTTCCTGCCCATTTTCAACATTCAAATCAGGCCCAGGTCATGTTGTACACAATCAGTGACTGGGGATGGGAAGGAGGAGAAAAGTCAGACTGGCAATCATAGAGTCTGGAAAAATAGCCCCAAGCTTCAAATCTCTGTGTGACTCAGCCTGTAGCCCTTGGCATTAAATACAACCAGTATCTTTGATCCCACAGTGCTTCAGAGAATAAGTAGTCCAGTGCTGCATCCTGGGGATGCTGCAATCCCCATCCTGGGGATGCTGCCACTGCCAGTAGCCTCCTGAAAAATCACCATTTCACAACAGAGAATAGGAGAACTGACCAATTGTCATCCCTGCAGCTTGCATTTCTACTGATATCATTAATGACCACAAACTTATTTGGTCATCCTACAATTTGACCCTCCAATAACTACTCTTGCACTGACTGTGGAAATCCTGTTCCCTGTGCTGACTCTGGTTTTGATCTTGGTCCTAAACCTTGTCTTTCAAATGATGGCATACAGGACAGGACAACCTCTGCCACATCAGTCAATGCAGGAATATGCAGGAAAAATCATCTCTAATTCTTTTTTCTAAGCTAAATCAGCTTTATTTTTGCCAGTGCTTGCTCTACCCATACGCTGTGCCAATGCCAGCAAGCCTACTTTCCCTTCTTTAGACCCTTTCAATCTCTGCTAATCCAGCCTGAAGGATGAAGGATTTGAAATGGTACATCTCTGGTGTAAACATTTCTGCTTTGCTAAGATTTCATCATGATGATTTTGTTGCAATTTTGTTGGAGAGGTTGAATTTGGCTTTTGAACTAGATGTTGTCTGGGCCCCTGATACTTTGCCCAGCTTGTTCAATTTGCTGAGTTAAACCTACAGCTGATTCATAGCTCTGGTCTTTTCCTTGCTCATTACTACAAAACAGAAGGTGAGATTTTCAAAAGCAGACAGTGCTTCCTGAATGTAGGTTGCTTTTAAAAATCCTATTGATAAGTACCATTGCTTATGGTTTTTCCATTCTAGGAGCTTCAAAATACTCCGTATTGCTTGTCTGCAAAAATTTGGAAAAAACCACCACAGATCATGTTTCCTGTGAGCCACTAAGGTTTCACAACAAAGCTATTCTAAGGCTTTATGCAATTAATATTAGGCATGCATACTGTTTGAGTTTGTTTTCATACAATAGCTTCCTTTCCTTTCCTTTCCTTTCCTTTCCTTTCCTTTCCTTTCCTTTCCTTTCCTTTCCTTTCCTTTCCTTTCCTTTCCTTTCCTTTCCTTTCCTTTCCTTTCCTTTCCTTTCCTTTCCTTTCCTTTCCTTTCCTTTCCTTTCCTTTCCTTTCCTTTCCTTTCCTTTCCTTTCCTTTCCTTTCCTTTCCTTTNAACTGAAGAAATAACAAATCACAAATGTGTGCACATTTTGCTAAGTAGTTCTGCAGCAGTGAGACTTCCTTAGAGTACTCTTTTTTNACAGTCAAGAAAGAAAAAGAAAACATTCTGGGGATCCCTAGAGACTAGCATGCTAAAATGCTGGCTTTGCAAAAGCAGGTCCCTTTGGGTCAGGAATGCAAGACTGCAAACCCTCTGGAGTCCTAGACCAGCTCAGCTCTGCTGCAGACTGGACCATTACCATATACTCCAGCCTCAGGTGACTTTCCCAAAAAGAGAGTCTGAATTTGGTGACCAATCCAGTAAATTCTTGGTTTCCTCCTTTGCTACAAGCCATGAAGGAGAAAAGGACCTTTTACCTGTCCCTGAAACACCAGAGGAGGAACAGACCAAAGTGATAGACCAAAGCCACTGGTGTCCTGCATGGACATAGGTGCGCCCTGGCCCTATCTGACTGAATCCCAAAAGTGGTGGTGCCTGAACTCCCCAGCTTTGTTGAGAGATGGTGAGTGCTCAGCAGGTCCTCCACACTGCTAAAACTTTGGGGACCCAGAGCAGGAGCCCAGAGGTGTGGCCCATGTGGCCTGGGGACCTGGGTGGTGTGGGATGAGGATGATGGGAGCCAAACTGCTCACTCTTGCTCTGGATCCAGTGCATTAACAAACCTCCCCGTGCAAGGAGGAAAGCAGCCGAGCAGAAGTTGGCAAGGACTGTGCAGTGACAGGGGAGGGTGGGTGAGGGCTCACAAACCCAGTGCTACATAATGGGGAATGGTTAACCTTTCACTGGGATTTTGTGGCAGAGGGAAGAGCAGCATCCCGGCTCCCGGGCCACTCTGCAGCCTGCCCAGATGGCAGCATGGGGCTGGGCTTGCTCCCATGAGGGGAAGTGCCCTTCTCTCCGCTGCTGGCTGCTCCTGTGACTGTCACTGCAGAAAGGTCAATGCTGACGGGGAGTGGGGGTTATAGGGCCCATCAGGCCACTCCTCCCAGCCCAGCATGGCTGGTGAGGGCTGCCCTTTCCCAGGCTCTGTAGCTTCTCTGCCCACTGTGAGCATCTTGTTCTTCTCCAGGGCTATGAAAACAACTGTAACTACAGCTGCGTCCTGAGCTGTCATAAATTGTCTGAAGGCCAAAACATGGATTGCTCCCACACAATCTCATCTCTTACCTGCAGCCACATTGAGAGCTGCCTCCTCAGAAGGCATGAAGAGTGGAGGAGATGGATGGAGAGAAGGGCTAGCGTGTAACACTGCCCCAGGAAGACATCACGTTAATGTGAGAGATGTGACAGAAGGGCACCAAGAGGCAGAGAGTGTGCAGAAGCTGGAGGCTTGGGAACATTTTGCTGTGAGAACATCATGACAGCTTCTCGAAATTAATGGAGGCAGAGGCGGGCACGAGAGGGGCTCACAGTGCAGTAGCCTTGATGGGCACGCTCAGCACAATGGGAAGCGAGGAGTCTGAAGCCTACCTTACTCAGCTGAGCAGCTTTCATTCCCCAGTCTTTGGCTGCTTCACATGGGGAAAGCAGGACACTGCTCAGAGTTCCCCTTTCTCTCCGATAGCTTGATTGTGGACAAAACATACCTCATACAGCTCAAAAGCAGAGAACAACAGAGACCATCCAAAAGTCTCTCCTGGCAGCAAGGAGTCACCCTGCAAACTACAAAGCCCCATTGCCAGCACCAAGCCACAGCATATTCCAATCTCTACCCCTGCATAAGTACCGTGATGGGAAGAGCTCTTTTATTCTTGGTGGTGTATTCAGAAGACTGAGCAATGCTTTGAATTTGGGTTGTGACAGCCAGACAAGCCAAAAGCCAGCATTCCTGGGGAACACCAGGCCATACGGAAGTCAGGATAGCTGCTTGCTTCCTTCTCTTTCTCTGAGGTCATTGCAAGCTGCCACGAATAGCCCTCAGATGATGGCAGTCCAGGCTCTCCTTTCAATGTGCACTTAGAAACAAGCACTGGCTTTAAAAATTAGGGAAGGAAAAGCTTCTCTGGGGAGCAATAGCAAGAATGAGATTTCCCTGAGTAAGCAACAGAAGATGAAATGAATAGACATCGATCTTCTCCTAGAGGACTTTGTGCACACAATGTTGCTAAATTTCCCATTTGGGAAGTACAGAGGATAATCTATAAAATCATTTTATTTGACAACACATCCACTTCCAACACATAAGGCAACAACTGGATGGTTATTTGATTAACGTGCTAGAAAATATTGAGTATCTCTTTGTGTGGACACTCTCATTTGCAGGAATTATTGCTGAGAAGGTTAAGAGGATGTGTCTCTGTGTGTCTGTATGACTTTGGAATGTGAAAAAAAGCTCTGCTCTAAAAACAGTGCAAGTCAGGAGATGTCACATAGTGTACACCACTGAAACGGGCAGGGCTGTGCAAGGGCAGAATTTACAGTCCCTGGTGGGATGCTGTTAGCCAGGATGAAAAGTAGCCAGGACAGCAAGGTAAACATCTCTGGGGCAATGAGATGTACCAGGAGATCTTCAGTAACTCATTAATTAGAATCATCAGTGCATATGCCTTGGGTCAAGCCACTGTGTTCTTGACACATCTTGATATACCCAAATCCTCATCTGATTTGCTGTGGGTGCAGGTCCCTGCAGCATGAAGTTCAAGGCATATGGTACCAGTCTGACTCTCCCTCTGGAGTGGCTCCCTATGTCGCTACTGTCCCTCCCACAGAAGCAGGGTCTGGGACTGGCCCAGGTGGCCTAGAGTCAAGGTGACCTTCTGTTAGCCCCTATCCCTGCCACACATGCAGCACATGAGGAACCTCTGCTCCACTCCTGTGAGGCCCAGAGCCAGAAACATCTAGCTCTGCTACAGAAGGCCACAGGGAGGGGGGAAAAAGGTCCACTGAAGATGACATCATGCAAGAAGTGGCTATACCTCAAGGTGGATACAATAACCCAGTCCAAAACCTGTGTGCCCCTTCATGCCCATCTCCCCAGGACTGTGCAGCATTCCACACAGGACGACCAGGAGCTCAAGAGCTCTGCCTGGCTGTCTGTTAGCAATGTTCTTTGTTCACATCACACCAGACCTCCATAAGGGATAAAGGAGGAAATATTGACACAGAAAGGCATCTTCCTTTTGTGTATTTCTCTTGTAATCTTGGCTAATTAGTAAATTGACTCACGTTTCAATTAGAACTATTGAAAACGCTTTAGTAGCTGACACTTGATAATTAAAGAGACATAGCCAAGACTAAAAGCCATATTTTTTAGTCTTTACTTGTATTAGAAAACTTTGAAGTGTTACCAGTAAAAGTTTTATAGTGATCGCTAGTAAAAAAGAGAAATCCAAATTAAAAATAAAATAAAATAAAATTGCCTAACTGTTATGGTTCCTCCAGCTCAGATGACAACACTAAAGGGGTCACTTTGTGTTTCTGGCCATCTTCATTTTTCAGTTTGTGCCTGTTTCCTGTGCAGTAGCCCAGCCCTCACTTCCCACTGCCACCCAACACTGCAATGAGACATGAAATGCTGCCAATATCACATGACAGTGTTTCACACCTACTTTGTACTACTGCAAATAACTGTACCAGCAATGAGAAATCAGAGCTGCTAAGTTGCAAGTGAGCCCATTAAACATTTCCATACCTCACAAAAAAATCTTTAAGTATTTGATATGTTATTCAGGGCAACTCAAGAGACATGGTATATCCATGCGTCAGCCATGGGAATCAGCATTAGAGCTAGTGAATGGCAAATGTCTCACACTCAACTTGGAAGCCCTGAAGTACTGGAAAAGGTGTGGTAGGGAATGCTTCAGGAGCTTCCATAATGCAGTCAGCCCTGCCAGACAAGATTTCCAAAGCCCTCTACATTTCACTGATAACATGGTCTAATATACAGGGTTCAAACTTGATAACATGCTCTAATATACAGGGTTCTTCATGGAAGTATGCCACAGTTTGTTTCTAAGACTTTCTGGAAAAGGAGGAAAAAAAAATCACTGTTTGTTAACCCCCCCCTTCTCTCAGCTGAGTCCATGTCGCTCATCAGCTGAGCTATGTAAGTTGGGTTGTACAAGCATAATACCCCAGCTCCACAGGTGTTTTTTATTTTATTCAGTTTGATAAAGCTATTTTTTTCTCTATTAAACATTTTCAGGTTCAGCTATAATCTTTGTTTAAGTTCCTCTCAAAAAAATAACCAAACAAAACAACTAAAAGTCCTAGGCTGATCTGTGCATCACCTTCCAGACTGTTGAGTCCAAATACTGAAGCTGTGTGTGCAGACACACAGGGGCCCTTGCCTGGACTGTTACAAGTCAGCTTTTTTTTTGCTGACCCTAGGAGACTTGATGCTTCAGGGCCAGGGGAGAGCAGACAAAATCTGAACAGCCTGTGGAGCTATTTGTTGAGGTCTGTACAATAAGTACATGTCTTGTACAAGCAATAATTCAACTTGGCAGCCCATAAAACCAGACAGTTCAGGTGGGTATCAGCCTGGTGTAGGTGCAAAGCAGTGCCAGGGCCCTGGGCACAGACATTTCTCTCCTCTTTGCCTTGGGCAGGTTCCCAGGGAAACAGCTTCACCGAGAAGACTCTGCACTTTTTCTCTCAGAAAGGAATTTGTAAAGGATGAAAACTTCAGCCATAACCATGCTCTGGGAAGGAAGGCAGGCATGAAGGGATGAAGGAAATTTATGCCTCTCTAAAAGTCTTGGAATTTTACTGCTTCCATCCAAGTCTAATGCACAACAATAAACGCCTATAACATCAAAATCCATCTTGGATATCAATAGATGAAAGAAGTAGTGGAGATCTCTTTTTTGCTCTAGAGAATGGCTCCAAAACTTGACAGGGTGCAGGAAGGGGAGTGCCTTGGACAGGAGAGTGTAGGCTGGACTACCTCAAGGCCTCTTGAGATATCCTGAGCAAACACAAAACTGGCATTCAGCTGGAAGTGATCCCCTGTCCCACCACCATGCTCCTGAATCCCATCTGCAAGACATTCGTCACTGGCTGGTATTATTGGCAAGCCAGTGTTTCAAGCTGTTGCCCCTGTTTTTAGACTTTTTGCTGAAGGCATGTAGATTTGGAAGCTATATTTAGATGTCTTCTCTATTCTTCAGCAACAGGGTTGCCATGGAGATGCTGGCAAGGACTAGAAGGTGGGGACAGAGGGGGAGAGGAAGTTGAGGAATGAGAAATGCCAGATTAAAAACAACCCTCACCTGCTTGGGAAGGCTGTAAATACTTCCCAGGGCAAAAACCACTGGAGCTTGTTAGCCAAAATGAGCCTCTGGCACTGCTCTGCTGTGCATCGCTCAGTGTTTTGTCACGGCAGGTTTGAAGAGACATAAGGGGCTGGCCTTCAAGCACTGCGCCTTTGGGAGAGTGTGGCCCCATCGACCTGGGCTTCCTGCCCTGGGGCGTATGCTGAGCACCAATCCCTGCTCCGCTCATTGCTCCCGTGAGAGCTGATAGCCACCTGCAACATCAGCTCATCCACCCCCAGCATCCAGCAGACAGCCATCCATGTCCTCTCTGGGCACAGCTATGGAGGGTTGAATGTCACTCACTAGCTCAGCTGAACTCTACATAGCTTCTTCAAAATTCAGTTCTCTGAACTCTCAATGAATTTGCAAAAAGCAAATCTGCAGTGTTGCACGGCATCCCAGCAGAGACGTGCCAGCCGCTGCTGCCTGGGCGCCAAAAGCAGCCCTCTGGGAACTCCATGCATGTCCTGCTGCTGCCATGCTTCCTCACAAGTTCATACTGACTCTGTAATCTGCCAGCTCCTGCCATAGCTGGGGTGGCTTTCTCTCTGCAGCTGACAGTGGAGGCAGACAGGGAGCTGCAGCTGGGGACTGAGCTGCCCAAGGCTCCCCAGCATCATGGGCAGGGACATGCTGGCACACTGAGGACAAGCAACACAGCACAGGAGGGAATGCTGATGGCCATGGAGACCTCAGCTTGCTGATCCTACTGCCAGAGGAGCCAGACTGTGGGGGAAGTGAAGGTGGATTACAGGCAGGGATTACAATAAGTTCTTGATCTCCCTCATGCCAGCCACATTCCCTGGGCTGCCATCAGCTGCAGGGACAGACGGATATGCAGATCCACCCCTACTGCCCACAACATTGCTCTTGCCACCAGAGACAACACAGGTGGAGACCAAGGGCTCCTCCTAACATGGCTGCTCAGGATTCACTGTCCTACACTTACTGCACTGGTGATGTCCAGGTGTTAGATATAATATTTGTCAGTAGAATTGCCCTGTTAAAGTTTAGGGCGTGCTTCAATGATCTCAGACCTAGGGGGAGGTTAACAAAGCCTGGGGAGAAGGATGTACCACTGATAGTGGACACAAAGAATGCAGAATTTACAGGCCACAAGGACATTTGGGAGAAATCTCAAGATAAGGAAGAAACTAATAAAGCCAACTCGTCAACTTTGCTGAAATCAGCTCCGACTGGGTAAAAGGTAATTCTGGCAGGGGGAGATTCTGACCACTGACCCACAGACCACCGACCCCAGAAACCCTCTGGCTCAAAAGAAGAGAAAGACTGAGCATGCAGACCTAACAGCTTAAGAAGTGATGGAATCATTTAACCAATAGAAGACAGAGCAGCAATTAATAAGACAACTATGTAACTTGTAGCCAATGAACAGTAATGCCTTTGTTTGCTAAAATGTATAAATAGTGAAAAGTTTTGATAGTCCTTCTGCTGACTTTGTGGATTTGCCACATAGCATCACCCCTTTCTGGGCAGAACTGTAAATAAATCAAATACTTTGAGTCTGTGTGTGGATTGGCCTCTTGCACACTGGGTGAAAGAACCTGTTTTGGGACAACATTGGCAATGTAATTTGGCTTTTCAAGAAAGGTCAGAATAGTCCCCCCTCAATTCCCAGCATGGGAACTGGCATATCTCAACACCCTACTCCTTTCTGGCTCCTGCACGTGACAGCATTCACAGATTTCAGGGCTCAAAGCACATCAAAAAGGTTGGGGAGTGAAACCAACTTTCTCATCACAAATGTCTCTGGATATCAGCTTCACAAGTTCTGTCCCCTCCCTTGCCCTACTCTTCCCACAGAACTATGCGGACAGTGCTTTCCGCTCTGCAGGACGGCACTCAGCCCAGCCACTGGAGTTGCCCTATATCCAAAGCAGCAAGGCAGCAATCTGTACGAAATTAATGAGCTGCAAACAACGCTGTGCAGCTGCCAGCCTGAAATGAGCCTGCTCTGCACACCACAGATACAATTATTATATAGGAACAAAAGGAGCTGGAGCCAGGGTGCTTTGGCTCTGGTCACAGGCTTCCTGTGACCAAGATAAGGGACAGCACACCAAATTGCCACAGCAACATCAAAGTTGCATATCCAATCATTTACACAGCGCCAAGACAGTGCATCATTATACAAGGTCCTGTGTATTTGATTGGACTCACAGTTCTCTTCTGTAGCATTGAAAACAGGGCAGAGGATACTCAGTTACACAATTTCATTTCATCCTTTGGGGCTGTTTTTTTCTATTTCTTACAGAATAAAAACACACTGGAAAAACCAAACAGGGCCATTTTTTTAGTTTCAAGGAGCTCATGCCTTGGGAGAAGCTGTAGATCCCCAGGAGGAGACCAGCCCTGCTGGACTTTTACTTTCAGAATCCAGACCCTCGCACCATTAAAAACCCCACTTCCTTATTCATGAACTGAATGAAAATCATGTCATCAGCCAGCTTTGCAGCGAACAAGAATGCTTCAGGAGGGCTAAATCTAGGAGCAAGGCAACATTTAGGCTTTGCTTAATGACCCAGCTTCTATTCCCAAAGAGATGGGCTGCTGTGTGCCTCCCTGCCTTGCCCCCACCAGTCCACTTGCAGGATAGCCTGGCTCAGGCAGACATGGGAAAAAGAGCTGCATGCTGGCATGACCACATCAAACAGACTGAACACACCATGGCCTGTGCAGCCCTCATCCACCCCCAAAGGTCTCCTTTAGAATCCCACAACAGCCTAGGTTCGAAGGGACCTTAAAGATGACCCAGTTCCAACCCTCTTGCCATGGACAGGGATAGCTTTCACTAGACCAGGTTGCTCAGAGCTCCATCCAGCCTGGCCTTGAACACTTCCACGGCTAGGACATCCACAGCTTCTCTGGGCAACATATTCCAGTGCCTCACCACTCTCACAGTCTCATACCTAATCTAAACCGACACTCTTTCAGTTTGAAGCCATTCCCCCTTGTCCTGTCACCAAATGCTCTAATAGATGGAGTCCTTTCTCCATCTAGAAGGAAATAGGCTGCCTTAGGGTATTGGCAGGCCACAATTAGGACACCCTGAAGCCTTCATTTTTCCAGACTGAACAATCCTAGTTCACTCAGCCCTTCCTTGCAGGAGAGGTGTTCTATCCCTCTAATCATCCTGGTGGCCCTCCTCTGGACTCATTCCAACAGGTTGGTGTCATTCCTGTGCCGGGGACCCAGTGCTGGATGAATTCCAGGTGGGGTCTCACCAGAGAAAAGTAGAGGGGCAGAATCACCTCATTCAGACTGCTGGCCATGCTACTTTTGATGCAGGCCAGGACAGAACTGTCTTTCTGGGCTGCAAGTGCACATTGTTGGTTCATGTCCAACCTCTTCATCCACCAGCATCCCGAAGTCCTTCTCAGCAGGGCTGCTCTCAATCCCTTCATCCCCCAGCCTGTACTGATACCAGGGGTTGCCTTGACCCAGGTGCAGCACCTTGCCCTTGGTCTTATTAAATCTCATGAGATTCCCATGGGCACACTTCTTGAGCTTGTCCAGGTCCCTCTGGATGGCATCCTGTCCTTCAGATGTGGCAACTGCACCACTCAGCTTGGTGTTGTCTGCAAATTTGCTGAGGGTGCACAACGTAGCATCTCACTGCTATAATTCCCAGTGTAACCCTATCTCAGCCTTCACATATGGGTCCTGCTTTGTGGGAAGGGCTTTTGACATATGGATCAGCTACTAACTGATCCACATAAAAGACAGCTTAAACTCTTCCTGGGGTCCCTGGCTGACAGGCAAGAATCTCCTCCTTCCCTCTATACCTATGGCAAGAGTTAGCACCAAGGCCCTTTATTCATCCCAAAAGCTTGCCCTACCCTCATCTCAACATGATCCTCAACTCTTATTCCCCTTCTTGCTGGCTAAGCTCTCCTGTTAAACACCCTCAACAGCTCAGAATTTAATAAATTATGCTCTGTCTTCTCCCTTCCAAGGTTTGATAGCACCACTGAACAACTGTATGACTTGACCTGTCCTGAGAAAACCACACTCCTGATGCCCCTTGGCCTATATCAAACTCTCACTGAATGTCTGGTTTGCAGGTTGGTTTCACACACCTCTTTCCATCTGGTTAGAACTGCAGTTGGTAAGAAAAAACAATCATTCTCTCAGCCCTCATCTGACACCCAGCTTGATGGCAGGTGCAGCACCCTTCACCCAGCATCAGTAAACATGTCTTCAGGTGTTTAGCAACATGACACAACTGCCCTGAAGGGTAAAACTCCATAAAGACCTCTAGAATTAATCTCTTGGGGTGTCAGAGGAAGGGCTGTTTTTTAATGGGTTCCCTCTTGTCCCTACTAGCCCTCTCACCTTAAAAATATAACTCCCTGAGTCCATCAAGAGTTTTGCCCATTATGGAACCTAGAAAACTTTTTAGGACTTGAAATCCCAAGATAAAGAGCTTCTGAAGAAAAAGGGAAAGGTGTGTTTGAGTATTTTAGAGCTGATTTTGATCTTTTCCTGAAAAAAGGTCCTGTCCCAGCTCTCTGCCCAGGCAGAACGTAGTTGGGTTGCAATGCCATCGGTGCCTGAGCTTTGCTTCCTCCCTGCTCCAGCCCCTGCTTTTTTCCAGCTCGCTTCACATGTGCCCTGCAGTGAGTGTCAGTGCTCTTACAAGGAAACTGTTATATGCCAGGGAGACTGTCAGGAGCAGGAGCCTTCTGCTCTGTCTGTCTGTTTACCAGGGTGTCTGTCCGTGTTTATCAGTGGCTTATTCCATTTTTCAGATGCTGTCCCTTGCTCCTCGCCATCACATTGCCCCATGCTTCCTTTGCCACCCTGGAAAGGCAGTGGAATAAATTGTTTGTTGAGAAATAAACTCTAAATGTTAAAAGCCCTGCAAACTAATGCTGATCACCCACAAACTGGATCTGAACATGCACCTCATTGGTCTGAGGTTCTTCCCCGGCTTCTCATCTGTGGGTAGACTGCATTTATCTTTGCTCTCCAGAAGCAGACCTCAAGCAGAGAGGATATCAAAGACTTGCTTGGCCTCCTTGGCACCAATCAGCTGGAGCAGATGGGAATGAAACACAGAAGTGAGAGCCCCCCCTGGCCCAGCTGCTCCCCAGGCACTCACCCGGCCTCCCTGCTGCCGGGGAACACCTCTCATACCCAGGGTTGCTGCCAAGGTGGTGCAGCCCTGGCTCCAAACTGCAGCACAGCAGCCTGATTCTGACTAGTGACCCCTCTGCAGCAGCATCGCTGGTGCACAGAGGCTGCAAGTGCCCAACGAGGAGCGCTCTGGAACCTCCAGGTACCTACACGCCCTCCTGGATTGGTGGGTGCTGCCAAGCAGAAGCTCACCAGTTTGGGCCTTTGAACCTAGAGTCAGGCCCTTAGCAAGGGTTAGAGGAAGTAATTTAGGGCTTTCTAGAGTAGTTCATTTCGGCTGTGAAAGACTCACAATCATGACGCTGAACCAGGAGAAATGAGACTGCCTTGGGAAAAACATCACTTGCCTCAACCTCGTAGCAAAACTGAAGGAGAGTTGCATTTCCTGGAACTGTGGAGGAGAGCCTGTGAACCCCTGCAAATGATAGGCACTGTCTTCTTCATGGTCCGAGTGTTGAGAAAGGTCTGTGATGCCAGCCTTGAAGCTGGAAATAATTCCCCATGAAGGTTTTAGAGATGGTCTACAGCAGAGACATCCTGCAGCTGCAAAAGCTTGCTCTGTCAGGCACACTTGCCTACAGAGAACCAGGTCACATGCCATTTCCAGCAAATTAGAAATAACCCTGGATTTGGGTGGTTGTTTTTTTTTTTCTTTTTTTTGAGGTGTTGGTGTTTTCTGTTGCTGGTTTTTTTCCCTCTTGTTTTTTGGGGTTTTTTTTTTGTTTGCTTGTTTTAAACATTTATTTACCAGTTGGTGCCTCCTGCAGAGACAGGCATTTGGAGATCTGTGACTGGAAAAAGGACAAAAAAGCTTCTAATGATATTGCCATCTCTTTAAAAAGCAATGATAGTAACAGTTCCTAGTAGCCCTTGGAGCTTCACATATGACTCCGCTCTGATAGAGTGTGACTGTACAGGATAGCAGCACTGGGCTGTATTTAATTTTAGCCCAACTGCTCCAGATCAAATTTTCACAGCCTCCAACAAAAGGGATGACTTTTATTAGAGGCAAGAGTTATTTGTTTACACAGTCAAGCTGGACCCCTTCCTTCTCATGCCTCAGCAAAAATAATAACAGTTTTGCAGGCTAAAGAATGCTCTCTTGGCCATCTGTGAGACCCACTGAAGACTGAAAGATTGCCCAGGTGTAATTCAGGATAAAAATCTGATTTTTGGAACAATTAGCACTGCTGGGATTCAGTGCTGAGAGAGACCAGTCCCGTGTTTTGAGCCAAGAAATCCTGGTAGCGTAGAGAAACTGAAACCTCCTCTTTTTTTTGTCTTCTATTGACAGCAAATCTGATTTGAAATGACCAAGAATGAACTAGTGGGGCAATTTGGGGGTTTTCTGTGAATTTTATTTTTTATGTGTGTGTGTGTTTGTACAGTAAGTACAGAATTCAGATCCTTTGGTGTCATGCATTCGTCAGACAGGGAGATGGGCTCAAATCCAGTCCTTCCTAAAATGGATTTAGGCAACACTGCATCCAAGATTGGATTCGCCCTGAGCATCTCTGTCACCATCTACCTCCGGCAGATCTATGCACTTAGATGTGGCATTGTTTTCCCCAAAATGTACATGGCTAGGAAAGCAATGCTGTTCTTCAGCTGTGCTCTGAGGAGTTTCTTCCTGCCCCTCCAGGTGTTAAGGTTTTGCTCAAGTCAAGAGAGATTTATTATCTTTAATCTAATAGAAAGAGACCCTCATTCTTTGGAGCTCCTGGCACTCCACAGAATTGTGCCACCACCCTAAAGCTTGCTTGGCCATTAAGCCCAACTCTGCGTGCTGCATCTTCCCCATGCTCAGCTCTAGCAACACTGCTGGCTACCAAGGGCTGCCTGGCCCGAATGAGCTTTCCTGAGCAGGACATGTTTTTTGGCCAGTTTCTGGCAGGCTTCCACCAAGGCGAGATAGAAGGCACATCCTGGTCCCATCCTGCCCCCCTTATGCAACCGCCGCCGGCTAAAAATACAGCCGCAGCCCCTGCAGCTCGGCCAGGCGAGATGCAGATTTAATGAGGCTTCCATGGCAACGGGCTTCACTTCGGCAGGGACCGGGATGCAGGGGACAGAGATGCTTGGGGGAAGAGGTGCTCCTTGGCTGGGGAAGAGCTGCACAGTTAAAAGCTTGTGGCGGTGGGGTTTGAGGTTTTTTCCCTTGCTGATATTAATAAAATTGTGGAGCGTTTGGTTCAGTTAACTCCAGTGAAAGAGGCAAGCTCTGTAGTATTTCTAACAGACAAACCTGGACCTATTTCTGCCATGAGAATAAATATTTACTAGTCAGCCTTAATTAAACTCAATCGCCCACAGGCAGAAATGTTAAAACAGGGATAAATCAAGGAGCCTGTTTCAGTCTACCAATACTATAAACAACCTTTTCAGTAAAAAATGGGTTTCTGCCAGAGTTCACAAAATGCAGTGGTAGAACTGGCCTGTACATTCAGGAGACCTGGGGACAGCTAAGGTCACAGAGGATGTGGTGTTGGTTTATGTTTCATGGATGATGTCCTCTGTGCCACTGTGGGAGGTGGGGGGAAACACACAGAAAAAAACCCCACTGTTGATGAAAAATCTGGGATAAAAAAATGCAAGCCTGGCTTTTCAAAGAAGAATAAAACCGAGATTACTGCCTCCTGTCCTCCCTACTGATCCTCCTACAATGTGTGCAAGAGTAAGGGCCAGCCAAAAACCCACTTTGGTGTGCGTAGCTCTCAGTACTAGGTCAGCAGTGGCTGTCTCGTGGCTAACAGGTGTTTATGGATCCATCGATTATTTCTGTGAAATGTGGAAAATACCTTGGACAAGCTAGCCCATTACTAGTCAGATTAAATTTGCTATACAGAGGATGACACCTTTGCTGGAAAACACTGGAGTGTTACAGAGCAAAGCCTCTGTTCCCATTATAAAGATACAGTGTTTTTCAAAAATGCAGATTTTTTTTTTTTCAGGAGGTTCTTCTTATTTCCTGCACACAGTAATACATCTCCTCGTACTGGGACACTACTTCCTACCTAAGAACTAAAAAGAATAAAAGCAACTCAAAAAAATAAAGGTAAATATTAACATTTTTCACTTCAGTCACAAGAAACTGAAGCATGAAAAAATATCCTGGGAAAATGGAATGCCCAGCCTCTTCTCAAATCTATATATTTGGCACTGGGAACTTATAAATCAAGATCCTCAGACCTGCAGCTTATTATTGAAAATTCTGGCACAAATCAGATGCCTCTAAAATAAGGCACCCGTAAAATCAAGCACCCCAGCCAGGTGCCCAAACATGATTTGAACCAAATATATTTAAATGTTAAAATCAGAAATCACTGTTTTCTACTTCTTTCAGCTCAGGTCCTTGTACTCAGGCACCCTTCAATTCAAAGCATCTGCCCAGTACCCTTCTCTCTAGAATCAGCCATTGCTGTTGACATGAAAAGTCATCACTTGGAGGCATCGAACCCTTATATAAGCTGATTTTCTATACATTAGCTCCCATCTGTTACGTCTTTCCTGCTAAACCAGGTTCATGTCCTGTTATAAGCCTACTGAAACACAACACGAGGCATTTCACAAACTATAATAGAAAATCGTATCTGCCCAATAGAAAATGCCTGCTGCTAGGATGAAACATGGCCCGTATTAAACTACACACAGCACTAAAATCATTGCCACAAAGTCAGATGTCAAAGCCACCAGGAAAATTTAAGGGACCCATGCAGAAAACTGGCCATTGCTGTTTGCTAAAGCAGTGATATCTCCAGCGCTGCAGCAACCCCAGTCCTCACCACCTGTGGTCATTAAGCTGGAAGGAAAATACTGCCTGTTCAGGTATCCTGCTTGCTTCCTTCCTGCTCCTCATGCCACAAGGCTGTTTGGCTGTAGTCTCACCATCAGTCTCCCCCTCGAGCTGCACACAGAGGGGTTGACAAGACCTCCTCTCCTCTGTGGCACCAAGACTCATGCCATGTTCAGTACAGCTGGCTGCTGGAGCTCACTCAGGTCTGTGTGCCAATCTCCTCTTTGGAAAGGTGATGGATGTACAGGTTAGACCATACAAACCTGCTTTCTCAGGAAACTGGAGTCTGAACCACAGATTCCTCGAGAACCACAAGATTTTTCTGCTTTCTCTTGAGAGCTCTATTAAAAATAACTTTTGACATTAAGTAGGCCTGGGCAGTCATTTTGCGTTGTACAGCGAAGCAATTTAAAACCCAGTCTCATTACCTTACTGAGTTCTGAAATAAATGACAAGACATCAAAGCTGTGTAACCCCTTCTCTGGGTTGACAGATGACAGTGCAAGGGAGGAGCTACTACAGCATCTTTTTGATCAAAGTAAGTGCCTGCGATGTGGGAGCGCAGCACTAGTAAGGAATGGGGAAGTCAGCCATGTCCACACCTTTACTTAGATGAAGGCCAAGTTTCGTTTAAAATTACACCATGATCCACTATAATTCCCCGTAATGCGGAATTAAATTATGAATGGCACACAGGGAGAGCAGAGGCCCCTTCCATGTCAAGCTCCTTAGCTTAACGTAGATTTCCTAATCAAAGGAACCACAGTACTGGTGATGCCACCATGCAGTCCTTGCTCTGCCTCTGACAGTGTTCTCCTGCCAGAAAGTCACTTCTTTCTCCACTTGTAAAATGGGAACAAGCGCTCCTTTGCCTCTGACGCACGTCATAAGCATGAATGCGTTAATATTTCAAGACAACTCAATATTATGGGGGAGAGAACATTTGAAATGCATAAATAAACAGAAACAAGGTTTTAAAGGAGAGGTATTATGCTTTACTAGCTCAACTAATACTGCCCTATGAGTTTTTGAACATAAGGGATTTTTTTGCCCTAAATGTACCCAATTTCAAAACTGGGATTTCTGTTTGAGCCTGTATAAAAAGGTTTGCATTGCTTCAAATTGTCTTTTACAGGGAATTCATACCAATCAGCTGGGCTCATGTTTGCTCTCCCTAGAGACTTAAATCCTTAGGCCATCACAGTTTGCAGCAACATAAATCGCTAATTAACTTCTTACTTAAAAGTAAGAAAGCAATAAGAAGACATCCTCATCGACTTCTGGAAACACTTGAGCTCCCCACCACAGCTCTGGCTTCAGACAACCTAAGACTAAACCTACAATATTTGCTGGAACAATATATTCCACCATTAGTGCACCATACGTGTAGCTCCAGTCATAGGGAAGGCAGCAGACAGGGAGATGATTTGCCCTATAACCACCTGCCTTGCTGCACAAATTCATACAACCTGGTGAAACAAACGCTAACTTTCAGGAAATGGCAAGACATGAAACTTAATAGGCCAAACGCTTAAGAAGGTTCTTGAACATCTGTTCGGTCCTCACCGAGATTGAGAAAAGCCTGCCTGAGACAAGCTCTGGTAAAACTGACCTCAGTCTCACAGCCAGGGCAGTTGTCAGCTTTTGAGAAATACATAGGTGCTCCTGGTCTCTTGTAAAGAGCAAGAGTCCAGGTGAGACTCTCAAGGACATCTGAAAAGCTCAGTATACTTGGAGATGAGCAGTCACATTGCAGGAACTGGAACCATGTAAGAAAGACTCCCATTCAGAGCCCAGGGCCCTGCCCTGGAGGATGGGAGCAGAGAGGATGCCCCAGAGGAGGCATCCCAAAGCACCACCTCTCCTGCCCACCTCCCTCCAGTCATGCTGTCAGCATTGTCATTCCCAGACAGACTGGAAATCTTGCTTTACTACATATACAAAATAAGATAACACCTTTTTTGGCCCCAAAGCAACTCTCACAGGCTTTGCTCATGGGTTGTTTTCTCACCTCAGTGCGAGGCAGAGAATTCTGGCAGGTATCCACCTCACCAGGCAGCTAAGCCACCTGGCCTCAGACAATCCTCCATGGTTTTCTGTGTTCTCTCCCTTTCCAGGATTTTTCCTTAGAGATGCTCTTAGCAGGGCAGTCTTCCTGGACACTAGCCCCATATTTCTTCTCTTCCCACTCTTCCTGGCTTCACTCCCAGGAGTTCCTGCACAAGGTTCTCTGGATTCCCAGGAGGACCAATGTGGGACTAGTGAATGGCAGAGAGACAGGCAGGGAGCTACCTGTAAGGGAGATGAAGCTGTCAAGAGGAGAAAAGCTTGATTTCCATAGACCTTCTCTCTGCTGGCAGGATGGTGTCCCGCAGCATGACACTGAGACAAGGATATGTGGCACATAACCCGAATGAAGGCTGGGGTCAGTTCAGCTCCTTAGTTTGTTTCAGGAGCCCTGCTGCGTGCCCAGCTCTCACAAACCAAGAATTCAGCAGATCTGTCGAGAATGATAAAGCCACAGACCCGTAGACCTCTGCTTGTTATCAATTATGAGGCTTGCTGGCAGCACTTACGAGGCTTGCTGTGAATAGGAAGGCCAGAGTCATTTCTAGCAATCTTGTCTCTTACAGAGCCCCTCATGTCCTAATGTCTCACTCACTTTCATGCATTTACCTTTGCAGCACGACAATGAGACAGGAACCAAATGAAAAATTAAGGTAGGAGCCGTGGCTCCCATTCACAGTGTCCAGCAGGCACCACAGAGCTCCTGTCTGGGGAGAAGACCCTTCTTTAGACAAGGGTTGCTGTAGATGACAGCTGGGGGTGGAAAAGGATGCCTGAACACTGGCAGGGTCTGATGCCTTCAACCAGATTGTCCGGAGAGGTTTCAGTGGCTGAAGCTACCACCCCATAAATGAGAGCATGTGAAGCTCCCCGTGGCTGCACCAGGAATGAACCCCTCTGAACTAGACCATGCTGGCTCCTGGACAGAAACACGGCATAGCCAGGATCACCAGAGTTAGAGCTGAACTTACTGAACAGGCATGTTTTTACACCTAGCAACTGAGAACTAGGCTGCCTGCTTCTTGTGTGGAGCACTCAGAGCTGGGCCCAAGTCTTGGAGTATGCGCTGTGGTTTTGAACCACTTGCAAATTCATCTCTTCTACTTCCCTGCTTTTCAAACACTAGTAACATGTGGGCAAGGAGTCAAACTTTGCCTTGAATTTGGTTTTATTTACAGGAGCTCATGAGACAAGACTACACCCGAAGATAGAAAGAATTTTTTTTTTCTTGTTATTTTGTCTTAAGAACAGGTACACAATCTGGTGTGCTGGCTGCAAAGGGAAGACTGTAGTAGATTATACCCTCCTTGCAAGCTGTTGTTGCATTTGGGTCAGGCAACAGGAGAGGAAAGAGAAAGAATAAAATCATCACACTTCTTTTTTCCCCCCCCCCATACTCTGGGTTTTGGAGAACAAGCTAGAGATGATGCACCTGTTAAAGCACATTTAACAAGCAACTCTGGTCTGCAGCTCATGCATAAGTGATTCTCTCAGTCTGAGTCCTGATCACCTCTGGGGAACAGCCTGCCAGAAGCACCAGAGGTGACAGATGAGTAGCGTATGTTTTGGATAAAAGCCCATCTCCTGTATAAGGTAGTTAAGAGATGGTGCCTAAACTGAGTCTCATATTACTACCCAAAATGGAGGCATTTATAGGCAGCAGAGCCCTGTTAGCTATTGTTTTGTGAAAAGGAAGGAAAAACAACCTATGTGACGGAAGAGGAGGAAATAAAAGACAAAGACTAAATCAGCTACAGTAGAAAGCCTACAGGCTGAGTGAGAAACAGGATTTGGTCTATGCAAATATCTGGCTCTCACCAGGTTCTCTTATCTCAGCCAGCTCAATCCTGGGGCTAAGGACCAAGGGTAAGGTTTGCTTTTGTTCCTTTTGGGTTTTGTTATTCAATCTAACTGCTCAAGTTAGGGCACCGTGAATCTAAGTTGTCAAAAGGAAAATCATTAGCTTGAAGCCATAAAGAAGACATTCCTGAGGACTTGTACTAGCTCTCACATGACTGCTAACATGCCACAGTCACTTCCTACTCTATGTTAGAAAGCTACCCCTTGCCTTAATACCATTTTCTGAAAAAGCTGGTCATGAACCCATGGAAGAGACCCTATCTGTTAAGTTCAGTGGGAGGGAGAAAAATTTTCACATGAAAGTAGTGAAGTTGTGTCAACTCCTCCATACACACAAGGAGCCTGCCATGCTCCGTAAGAGTAACTTATTGGATGCAAGGTGGATCTGCAGCCTCTTTTCTCGTAAGTCCCAACAAAACAGGCTGCAAGGCTGAGTTTATTGCTCTGGCATCTTCTCATTTGGCTTTAATGCCCTCCAATATATATGCAATATTTCAAATGCTCTTGCAGAGATGGGGCTCTTTGGAAGACCTGACATTTTTACAGCTCTGGCAAACCATCCATTTCTATTTAATTTAGTTCTTAACAGAAATAAATATATGCACTGAGATTTACATATGGGTAGACAGGCCAATATTTTCAGACTTGCATGCTGAGGGCTGCATCTGTACTGCAATCACTGCTCTAGCTATAGGTGATGTCAAGCTCCTTGTGTTGGCAATCACCAGGTAGATTGGGGACTGCCAGCAACATAGCCACAGCAGTGCAGGGCTCCCCACAGGCTAAAGCTACTTGTAAATGTGGGGAAAAATTAATTTACACTATTGCTTTCCAAGTTACTGCAAATGTTTCAAAACTCTCAGGCTCCTTTTACAAGCTACAGTCACAGCACAGACATAGCCAGAACTAAAGGCCTAGAACAGAGGTTTTATCCTTTCTGCACCCCAACTGTGCCCCAAGATCCTACACAGACACAGCTCCTGCTTCCTCTTCACATTTATAGAGGTCTTGTTACTTCTGCTTGAGAGCTTTGGTTTTAGCTTCTCCAGACTGCTCCCTGGAATACACAGAATTCCTGCCAGCGCTGGATGGAGGATCTCCTTGATGTCAGGACCCACCTGGTGTCTACACCACCACAGCTGCCTCTGTTACCCCTGTGGCAGCAGAAGGAAGGGCTGAAGCATGCATCACTTGACCTCACCCCAGCTAGTGGCTGGAGCACCTCTCCTTTGTGGAAAGGCTAAGGGAGCTTGGACTGTTCAGCCTTAAGAAGAAAAGGATCAGAGAGGTCTTATCAATGGATATAAATACCTAAAGGGAAGTTGCAAAGAGGATGAAGCCAGGCTCTTGTCAGTGATGCCCAGTAAGAGTATCTGAGGCGATGAGCACAAACTGAAACAGAGTAGGTTCCTTGTGAACATCAGGAAACACTTTTTTACAAGGGTGACTAGGAAGATTGTGTAGTTTACATCCTTGGAGAAAGTCAAAAGACATCTGGGCAAATTCCTGCATAACGGGCTCTAGGCAGTCCTGCTTGAGCAGGGGGAGTGAACCAGATGACCTCTGAAGGTCCCTTCTAGCCTTAGGTACTCTGTGATTCTATGAAAACTGTGAATAAGCAGGATGCTAAAATGGGAAATGAGCAGTGTGAGATTCCTCTCTCCAACAGAATAACCATTCTCCAGAGAGCACAACAAACCAGAAATGACCCAAAAATGGTGCCATGTGCTGGGAATACCATGAAAAAACTATTACAAGCAGAGTATGTGCAAGCTGATGCTGTGTCTGGGACCTATGCAATGGCTGGTAAGACTCAAGTTCATGATGGCAATAATGTCTCTGGCTGCAAGCTCCATTGCACTGGCCTGCATGTTTCAATTAACACACTGGTACCTACCTCCTTCTGTCCTGAAAATGTTTGTTATCCCACTGGATAAGCACAGGGAATGGTTTCCTCCCTGCTCTCCTGATTCAATGACATGTCCACAGAGGAAAGAGGATTGGTGACCCCTGTCCTGAGACGGATTAAACCACTGGCTGGACTTCCACAAGCAGATTAAGGGAAATGACTGCCTATCCCTCTGTTCTGAAAGGAAAATACCCCCTGATCATTGTGAAAGCTGAAAATTGTTGAGAGAAAAGTCAAACCTTGCACTCCTGGGATCTTGAAGTAGAACAGCCATTGCAAAATGGTAAAAGGTTGTTAAATATTTCAGTGACTGAAAGAACATGAAGGCCAACTTATTAAAACTCCACATGGCAGCCAGTGGCTCTTAGACCATGGTCTGTGGGGCACCAGTAGCCTGTAGAGCCTCCCTACGTGGTTGCCAGATTAGCTGCTGTTGCAATAGCAGAACACCTGTCACTTTTTAAACAGGGACTTGCCCTGCTCATTCTACGCTTGTCCAAGGTTCACAGAGTTTCCTAAGACTACTTTTGACCAGCTGGGTTAAAAAGTGCCTTAGCCTGTCTGTTTGCACCAGGCTCTCCTGAAGATCCATTTGATGGCTGATTTGACATGTGTAGAGGGAGCAACAAAAACACCAGGCAAAGGACTACAAACCATGTAAGGAATACTGCAACTCATCTATCAAAGGGTCTGTAAAGAAAGCAAACAGTCTATCATGTTGGGCAGGGTGTTCTAACCAGGCAGCGGTGCCCATTGCTCTGAGATTTTCAACTCATACTCTGTCTATGGTGTTCTCTAATGTTTCCTTTTTGGATAATTAGCCCTGGCATTGTATTTACCTCAGTGAAGAAATGGGGTTCAGAACTGAGTGGCTGGGAGAGGAGAGGAGAGGAAGACGATGGGAAAGCTAAAACTGTCAAGAGGATTAACTCGAGGAAATCCCCAGTTACCACCCTGGATGAATAATTTTCAAAAGCAAAAGAACACAAATTCCCAAAACCCCTTCATTTTCAGCTCACTTTGAAGAGCTCCCTTACAGGGTTATCTTGAATAGATGCATCTTTGATAAAAAAGGCTCACCTGAAATCTTGTGAAAACAAGGTCTCCTATGTTTCCTTAACTTCAGGGTCAGAAAATCCATGTAGCAGTCTTCATCTATTCAGTCTGTGAGTGCCTTCTAGCCCTGCATTAAGCAATGTGACTAACACTTGTCAGGTGTGCTTTATTAACACTCCCATCCTCCCCACGGACTCTGGGTGCAGAAGGCTCTGGATGCAGCAGAGTTTTGTCTTCATGGGGGTTAGTGTTTTTCTTTTTTCAGGGTACTTGCTGCTGCATGGTCCTGCTGGCCACAGGAGGGTACCCTGCATTTAGAGGGAGAGGGACACATGTGGGGAGGTCCCCTTTCCTCCAGTGCGAAGTCACTCCACTGCCTGACATGAGCTGAGCCTGGCAGAGCAAACAACACAGCAGGTTGGCAGTTACAGTTTGGACCTGTGGAGAATTTAACCATGAGCATCAATACAACATATTTTTGATCCTGAGCATAGGACGAGAATGGGATAAGCCTCTTGCTGGAGGAGAGGACACATATGTCTAACAAACAAGATAAAGTTCCAAATGCTGTGGGAAAGACCTCAAGTGCCTAAGCACAACCAGCAGTGGGCTAATCTCACCTGGCACACCAAAAGAGGCCAGATCAACACTAGTCAAATCTTAAATCTCCTTCCTGATACAAGTAGTTTTAAATCAGGCATCTGAACGATGTTAGGGTTGCTACAAAGGGAATCTATCCATGGGTAGCATGTACAGAGTTTTGCTTCTTTCATCTCGGTGTGGACAAACAGCATAGTGAAAATCCCAGCTACTTCGCTTTGGTGACCTGAGGCAGACGGTGACCTTATCTCTCAACCAATCTTTGCAGTGGTTCCATCTCACTCCCCCTCCATGCTGGGGATGGCAGAGCAGTGCCGCTGGCATGCACAGTGAATCAGCAGCCCTGCAACTCCTCAGTCATGGAAATACTCCCACTCCCATGGCCTCACTGCTCACAGCTTTGAAACTAAGATGGGACACCTCAGTTTTGGCAAAAAATTGCCTTAAAAGGAGGCAGGTCCTCTAATGCAGCCAACACACCCATCAAAATTGCTCTGTCTGGGCCAGGGTGTATGGTGGGATGGTCATGCACTATTTCTGAAAAGTCAAAATCTGTCAGTGAATGAATGATTTTTTTTTTTTTTTAGTTTCTCAGCCAATGCTCCTGTGAGTAAAATGTTATAGCAAGCAAAAAAATCCTCTCTGAACTTTTGTTGCTAGCATCGAACTGAATCCCACTCCTGAGATTTCAAAGGAGTTTCTTTAGCTTTTTAACTTTTCATTGCTCTTTGCGTTTCCACTCCTGAACAGTGAAAAGGCTAAGTAGACTAACGCTGTTTTCACAGTGTGTGGATCATGTTCAGCATCATCCTGGCAATGCCAGGCCTCTTAAACTGAAGTTCTACCCTCAGCCTCTATGAAGAGGTCTGAACTCATTTAAACACTCCAGTTCTGGATATGTTTTTAATCAAATCCTTTGAGATCACCTTGGGGTTCCCTGTCCTTGCTGTGCAGCCAGGAGCACATCCCATGCCTTTATGCCACTCTGACTTCAGCCACAGTTAGTGGCTCTTTTCAGACTGAGCAGCACTAACCAATAAGGACCAAAACCAAGGCTTCTGTGTTTGCTTTGTATGGTACCAGCTAGTCCTGCAATAATGAGGCCCCCACTGCATTTCCATCACAGCTCAGTCACTGTGCATCACTGCTCCTCTAATGAGGGTATTTCTGAGAGGACATGGGCTGAACTCTGACCCATCAATGACAAAGGTAGTGTGCCTTTTCGCCAACCTCTCAGGATGTCCCCTATGAGGTCTGGATGTCTCTAAAAGGGGTTAACCTCTCCCACTAGACTTCTATGGTTTCATCTCCTCTCCGGGCCAGCAACCAGTGTCCTTTTCTGGCCACTCACCTTCTCACCAACAGAGATGTCACCAGGAGAGCATACTCCTTTGTATCTTGAACAGTAAGTGTTGACAGTCTCGTAACAACAATTCAGGGAAATATTCACCACTGAATTACATGTACTACTTCCAAGTAGTTTGTACTTATTCTTACTGACTCTGATCACATGAGAAATTGTAGTGGTTTAATTAAAATGGGGTTAAAATCTGGTGCAAACCACAGCAGAGACATTCAGCAAATCCCTAGCTTACACATTTTTAAAGAAACAACATTTGCTCCTTGGTGTTCAAGCTCCAAGGTTAATCAAGTATTCAGATTTACAAAAAGCAATAACCTGTTTAAGTGCTATCTGTGCTAGATCTGACTGTTGATCGCCCTTTTAAATTTAAACAACAGCATATTATGACACGTTGAGCGAGCTGGGGTTGTTCAGCTTGGAGAAGAGAAGGCTATGGGGAGACCTTACTGCGGCCTTACAGTACTTAGAGGAGGGTTAGAAAAAAGAGGCAGAGTGACTTTTTACGCAGGCAGATAGCGATAGCACAAGGGGGAATGGTTTTAAACTAAAAGACAAGAGATTTAGATTACATGTTGGAAGAAATTCTTTACTGTGATGGTGGTGAGACTCTGGAACAGGTTGCCAAGAGAAGTGGTGAATGTCCCCATCCCTTGGAAATCTTCAAGGACAGGTTGGATGGGGCTTTGAGCAACAGGAATGATACTTAAGGACCTTTCCAACCCAATTCATTCTACAATTCTATGATCAATACTAATGGAAATGGCTATGTAAAGCATAAAAATATTAAAATATTCCCATCAGTCTTTAAAGATCCCAGTTATACTTTTGAAATTCATTTTGGTCTCAGAATTTGACTCTACATATCCAGCCCCTGCTGTCAATTCACTCCTGAAATCAAATCTATCAGTGGCATGGAGTTTAATTTGATCTGGTATTTGCTACTATGCTAACCCATTACATTCTGGACAACGTATTAAGCTGTGATATAACAGCAGGGTCACACAGACATGAGTAAGAAGCAATATGAGAGCCCATACGCACCCTGATCCTTCACTGCTGCCTGTGCTTTGAGTTACTCATATTCTGCAAGGGCAGAAAGATGATACAGATTTCTGGTCAGAAGCCTGAACTGCAGTGCAATAATCAGAAGCCAAAGGTTAGTTTTAGTCCAGCATAGAGGTGACTGCTAAGAAATCACCCAGAAAACTCTGACCCAGGGGGCTGGGATGGAAAAGAGAGAGAGGTACACCTGGTTTCCAAGTACAAGCACCCCAGCAGGTTGCACGTACGAACTTTTGGCAGCTCATAAAAAGCAGTCATCTACACATACGCCTACTCATCCGTCTGGTGCAGACTTCCAGAGAGGAGGTAGTGCTTCTGTACAGTACAAATGATAGGTGTGGAGATACACACAGCAAAGCATGCTAACAGAGTGTACCAACACTGGTACTTACAGGCTTAAACATCATCCTCACTGGGAGACACGGGATCTCCTGCCTGCCCACACGGTTTCCTCCAGGAGAGGATGTGCTGGTGTGCCAGACTGCAGTGCCTTTGGCAGCTGCATCACCTACTATTGGGTGAAGGATGGGGACCATCCTGGGGTGGGGGAGTGAATATTAGGCAGACCGTCTTCTTTCCAACCTCTTCCTGCCCAGGAGGCCAGGGTGGAGTGGAAATAAAGGGAGGAGGAGGCAGGAGGACTCTGGGTCTATCACATCAGGTGGTCTCCATAGACCTGGCCTTGGACAGGATGGTGGGAAACTTGCATATTCAGAAACCCATCCATTTGGCCTAATATTTGAGGATCAGAATCAACAGCAGGAGAGAAAAATTATGGAGTCTGAAGTTTTTATGGTACAGACTGATCCATGCTGCAGTTACGCTCAGATGCAAGGGCTGAAAGACAACAGCATACAGATGGGGCTCCACTGCTGGCTCCAACCTTCTCAGTGCAAAAGAAGGGGACAAGTCTGAGCTACAGGAAAGGACCTATACCTCTGTGCTGGTTATGGCTGGGATGGAATTTACTTTCTTCACAGTAGGTAGGATGGGGCTATTTTTTAGATTTGTGCTGAAAACAGGCCTTTTCTGTTTCTCACACCACCCAACCAGCCAGTGGGCTGGGAGTGCTCAAGAGGTTGTGAGGGGACATGGCTGGGACAGCTGACCCAAACTGACCTCAAGGATATTCCATACCGTATGGCATCATGCTTGGCATGTAAAGCTGCAAGAAGGATGAAGGGGGTACATTCAGATTGATGGCATTTGTCTTCCCAAGTAACCATTACATGTGATGGAGGCCTGCTTTCCTGGAAATGACTGAACACCTGCTTGCCCATGGGAAGTGGTGAATTAATTATTTGTTTTGTTTTGCTTGCACCCTTGGTTTTTCTTTACCCGTTTAACTGTCTTTATCTCAATCCATCAGTTTTCTCACCTTTAGCCTTCCAATTCTCTCACCCATGCCACTGAGGGGAGACAAAGAGCGCAGCTGTGTGGTGCTTGGCTGCGGGTTGGAGTTAAACCATAAGGAGAACAGATTTCCACAAACAAACAAAAAAGAAAGAGAAGATGAAGACTTGTCCCCAATGTCTACATCAGATGAGTTTGGGCAAAGTCAGGCTATTAATAACTCTAAGAAAAGCCTGTCAGAGGGCTCTTTCCACCAACTTTCTTCTGGGATACCTGCTCAGGAACAGACAGCACTCATGAAGATTCTTTTTCACACCTACAGACATTTATTTAAGACTTCTCTTTGAATAACCTAGCCTCTGTCGCCCAGAGAGCAGAGCTCAGAGATCACCCCCGAGCATCTTCTAGATGCAGAGTCAAATCTACTGGAGACTCAAGGAGACTGGAGATCTCATGTATTGATTCCTGATTTCAGAGAAAGGATGCTTAGATCTGGATCTAGAGTGGTCGGAAATGTAGGGCTGTTGGTCTCTGGGTTCCTCTTACTTGACCAGCTTGTGACAATATTGGCCCTCTGCAGAGGGAAGCAACCTTGGCTTGTGTAGTATTGGACACAGCAACTGCTGGAAATCTGGGCCAGGCACTGAGGGACAGACCTGAAAGCACTCTTTGGAGCACCTGGAAGATGGAGAAAAAGACCTCTTAACAAGCTTCTCGTTAGCTTCTTCTTCATGGACATTTTTTGCTCTCATGAATGTGAAATAAGCCTTTTCTAAAGATGCTGATGACACAGCTGGCAAAATCCTTACTTGAACACTGTCAGGGAAAACTAAGGACAAGAAAGAAAAGCAATTTTTGTGGGTTGCTTTGGTCCTTTTTGAATTTCCCATTGCACAGGACCTGGAGCGAGCTGCCCCACTTCCCAATGCTCCAAGCTGGCCAGCCAATGAGAGCTGCTGTGAAGGAGCAAACTAGAAGCAGACTCCCAAAACCAGCTCTCCTCCAGAGCTTCAGCTGGGACCTTCATCCTCTTCTTCATCAAGGACCTGCTTTTCAGCTGAAGCTCTTGCCCCCGGTCCCTGCCTGGGCTATGCTGCAGATGTGTCTATCGCAGCTGTGCCTGCCAATGCAGTCCAGACCCTTACCCACTCCACATCGCTGTCTCATCACCACAGACCTCTTCTCCTGCACATCCCAGCTTTTCCATCACCAGGCTATGCTCAGCCTGTGGAGCTGATGTTTACCATTGACACTACACACTCCCGAGCCCTCTGGCTCTGGGCACATGACAGCAGCTTGTTCTGCCTTCTGGGCATCAGAAAGTGGGACGCTAAAGCACATATAGACCCCCATACTTTTTGCTGCATCTTCCCACATGCCCTGCCAGATGTCCATCTGCAGTGGTAAGGCAGTCCTTGCAACTTAGGCTTGATACTACTCATCCCTGCTTTCCAAAGGTGATGTTCAGTCTGGAAGCAGTGAGTCTAACAGGTCAGTAAGGCACCCCAAGGTGCCTTCAGGAAAACAGGACATTTATAAAACAGAACAGTGTGGAATATCAGCTGTATTGCACATCATCACACTAAATGCTGCTTGCTCACACCCAGGTAAACAAAGGAGCCAAGAGTGCGCAGCAATTTCATTTTATTAATTAAAGTGACTGGCATTTATACAGGACCAAAGCACTTTGTAAATCTTAATTAAGCTTCACAGCAGCACTGTGAGGTGAAATGTGTTCCCATTTGCAAACAGCAAAAATGAGACCTAGAGAAGTAAGTGACTTGCCAGTGTGCTCAGGAGCTCAGTGGAAAAATTAGGACAGAATCCTCGATCCTGCTGCCTTCTGACCCCTTTCTGTAGCTGCTGCTCCCCACCTGTTTGCTACCCCAGAGCTCTAACCCTGATCAGATACCACCACAGGAACCTCTGCCTCAAGCAACCACACTTGGGTGGGAGTAACATCAGCACAGAGAGTTGAAATATTCTCCCTTGCCTAAGAGATGCCTCAGGGACCTATACAAATTTTATTATTTTTCATATATTGAAACAGGTGGAGAATCTACAGCCAAAGCTTCAGAATGCCTCCAAAGTTCATTTCACACTGTCCAGGACCACTGATTTTTATTGCACTGACACTGGAAGGGACTAATCCTGGGTGTCTGGCCACAGAGTTATTCCCACTGAGAAATGTCTTGAGCAGCCAGGGGAGAAGCAGGGAGACCCTGTCCTCATCAGCCTGCCTGCCCTGTCCCCAGGGGGAGCCTCCACACGTGTTCCCCGCCAGTGCCAGGGTGGCAACAGACCTGGGGGCTGCTGGCAGTGACCCTGCCCAGCCATCAGCATTAAGGCACAGACAGCAAGAGGGTGGCGGAGGTGCACAGGGGCCCAGGGGAAGGGGGGAAGCCCGCCACTTGACACTGCACTGGGAGCAGAGTCTTCTTTGTTTGTGGGGAGAAGGAGTGAGGAATGGGCAGCTTGACACTCCACAGCCATGGCAGGGATCTGCTCCCGTCTCTCTTCGGGTGGGTCCTCGCTCTGCAAGAGCAGTGCTCTGGAAGCAAATGCCTGCCTGAGGGAAACAAGCCTGACAGATATTTTGCACAAATAATTGAATTATTTTTAGATGCTCAACACATCCACTTGCAAGACACAGAGACGAACAGATATCGCAGCCCCTTACTAATCCATTGAAACAGCTAATCTCCTTAACCCTTGTAGCTCATGAATAGTGGCAGACGTTATTTCCTTTGAAAAGGCACTGCACCTTGTTACTTCTACCCCAGATGCTGTGCCCAAAGGAAGGAGACCTGCCACAGTGATTTTTTTTTTCTTTATTTTTATCAAGGGAAAGGTGCATCCACATAGGATGCCAGCAGAAGGGCACCAGGACAAACCAAGTGAGGAAGTGCCCTACAGCAGAGAGACCTTTCCTTTCCCCCTTCATTCCTTCCTTTGCTGCTTCTTACAGCTTGACATATGCACAGGCATGATTCATCCCTGCCAAAGCAAAACAAGGTCATCAGCAGCCATCCCAAAAGCATGATAGCTGGATTGAGGGAGAAAAGGTTATACAGCCCCAAGCTCAAAAGCCAAAGGCTTGGTTTGGTTGAGCATGGAAAAGAAACCCCTGCAGTCACCTTCTGTTTTTCTTTGACTTTTCATTACTTTCACTAGAACAATCTGAAACATCTTATTTTGAAAGATAGCTCAGCTTCGGTGCTCTGTCGATACGGTTTGCGCTCAGTTCTGCCCTCACCCTTCGTAAGTCCAAGGGTTGACTCTGATTCCCAGAGGCTGTATCATCACCTTTTTGTCTACAATGTATGCTATAAACAACAGGTTTGTAAAATCTTATCAGTTAAAGTAAAGCTGTGGTATAAACAGCATATGGAAAAAAGATCCCTAAGCATATGCATATACACACTCATACAAGCTCAGGGGAGCCAAGGGCTGTATCTTGAACTTTCTTTTCTCCACATAAGAGACACAAAGATAATAGTGTAATATTTCAGTACTGCTCAGGAAATATCCCAACAGATATGAGTTTGGTTGTATTTCAACCAGCTGTATCAGCAAATCTGCAAAATTAATGGAATTGGGACAAGAAAGATCACACAATATATTCACAGTGGCAAACAGATGTTACTGCATCCAGAAGAGATGCAGGAATTGCCTAGTCGCAGATGCTGGTATGGCTGTATGAGTTCTGCTTGCTGCTAAATGCTTTGGAAAAAACTCTCAACTGCTGCAAAATAGAGAGTTGTGCTTTTCTACAGCCATTGTTGCATAATACTTTGACATAATCACATACCTGGGTGAATTTCCAGCACAGTTAGGATGTAGAGGCAACGGATGGTGGAGAGTGATATTTCTACATCTCATGAAATTTGTGTAATGGATCCACAAAGGGTAATTATTTCTTTTAACAGCATACCCTGAACTGAGCAGAGCCATGCTCTGCTGCTGGGAGAACCTGTGCTGAGGTCAACCAAGCCCTGCAATACCCCACCAAAACTAGTAACAAGCCCTGCACTGTATGTACCAGTGCACACCAGTGCAGAGGAGAAGGTCTGGTCCTTCTCAATATCCGGTCACCGCAATCTTGCTTTATCAACAAACATCCACCAAGAAGTCTCAAAGTTATCAGAGTCCAAGCTCAGGCCAAGGTGCACTGAAAGGAATGCCAAAGTCAGCCCTAACTTCTGCAGACACAGCACAAGTCCCATGGTAATCACTGGCTGTGGGTCTGCAGCAACAAATCTAATTTACAGATTACTTTTCCCAATTCAGCAATATTTTCAACATAATTACAGCAGTACATGACTCAGTGTTCAGGTCTTAGAAGATCTTTAGCCATCCTTGTATCCGTGTATGTGTCCTGTTATCTCTGCTTCTGTGGAAATTGCTGTTAACAACAAGTGGTTTTACCTATTCTGGAAACACAAACCTGAAGAAAAACCCCCTGAGATGCTGTATCAACAAATTAAACTGTTCCCTGTGGAATGTCTACAGCCTTTTTTCCCAACCTGGGGAAAAAAGAAAAAAAAGAGGCCACCACTACAAGAAAGTGGTGGGTGGGGATTTTTTTTAAAGCTTTCTCATACTGTTCAAAGAATCACTAAAATGGGTGACTAGTCTAATGAACAGCAGATTTTCCACCAGTTTGCAGAAGAGCCCAGCAAAGCTGTGTCCTGTCCTTCCCATCTCAGTTTGGTAAGACTAAGAAGGTTTCAGTTTGTTAGAAGTGTCACAGTAGTACCTCCCACCAGTAATAAAGTCAAAACTAATGTTAAATTAACATTATTCTATTCCATGCTTCAGTGTTTGTGGGGAGATCAGGGTAATCTCTCTAAGGATTTCCAGTTAGCTTCCCTGCCAGGGCATCTGCTAGATGACAAGTGATACTTGCCACTATTCTATTACTACACCATCAGGAACCTGGTTGAGATGCATGGTTTTTTCAAAGAAGTCCTTGTCTGGGACTTCTGAGTGGGGACCATAGCTGGATTGTGTCTAAAATACAGATTTTGGATCAAGGAAAGGTCATTTTTCCTGCTTGTCCATTCCAGCAGCCTGCTGGGGGTGTCCCAATGCAAATCTTGCTCACCCATCTCACTGAACACCTTGGCTCCCCACTCCTCTCCATCCTGCTCTGCCCAAGCTGTTGTGATAAAAGCCAAGTCTCTGCCAGCACTGCCCCACTCCCTGTACAGGGCTGCTTCTTCCCATGGCTCCCACTGACCAGGGCACCACCAACACATTCAGAACTTGCCCACAGCAAAAAGAAATTGAAATGCCGAAGCTGCAGCTCAAGGGGAGAGCAAAATGTGATGCTGCCTGCAGCTCAGTGCTTCTCCGGCCTTGATGCATGGCTGGGATCCCTGGGGACCAATGAGCTACATGGATGTTTCCCTGACAGACCTTGCCTCTTTTATAACCAAGTGTCTCCCCTGTGAGACCCCAATGTTTCCCCCCATGGAAACATTGCCCCCTGCAGTGAGGGGGAATAGTGCCAGTGCAGCAAGAGGGAATAGTGCCAGTGCACAGCAGCCATTCTATAAAAGACTCTGGGGATCAGCTGGCAAAGGGACAAATATTCCTGGGCAAAACTGTTGCATGGTTGAAGTCGTGCAAACACCCATTTAGTAAAACTGCTCAGCAGCATTTCTAAAATCAAACCTCCCCTGCATGTTGGGTCCCGCCAGAGGGTGCCCCAAGACAACCTCATATCCTCCCCACACCAGTCCTGTTAGCACCCTGTAGACAACAGTGGGTGCTTGGCTTCTTCCCGGGAAGGACCTCTGCCAGTGCCAACTAAGGCCCCTGCCGGGAACAGCTGGATCCCACATTCCCAGGCACCAGACTGTGGGGACTGCCCCAGCCCCATCCCGTCCGGTTTTCAGCCACTCATTTGGATACCTGGCATGCTATGACTGCAGTAATTAGATCTCAATCAGAAATGAAGTGATGGCCTTCAACTGGAAGTATCAGGGGTGGCTGCTTGAGCTGTGCTAGTGTACTGATGTACACTGACATTCTTTCCTGGTCTCTGATGTACACTGACGTTCTTTCCTGGCCTGGCAACCATGTGGTCCAAGCACCTGGATCCATGTAGGTAAGACTGCAGGGGGGCCAGGCCAGGAGGGAAAGGAGACAGGCTTCCGTAAGGGATGCAGCAGAGGACCATGAATCATAGAATCTTTAATGTTGAAAAAGACCTCTAAGATCATCAACCTAGAAGCACCATGTCACCACGAAACCATGGCTACCTGCACAGGTAGTATCAGCCTGGTCCGGGCATCAGCATCTGGTGGCCACTGCTGCTGCACAAGGTGCAGCTGAGGAGATGTGCAGCTACCAACACACACCATGCCAAGCTGCAACAACCACCATCTTGGATGGCAGTGGGAGCAGGACACAAGTCTCTCATGGTGCCTGATGTGCTGAGGAGAAGCAGCTCTCCAGGAAGACCTCCTCCAACTCACAGCCCTTCTCCCAAGCCAGTGTATTAGCTCAGATGTCCGGACAGAAAGGTGCAAGGCTCAGGGTTTCACCACACATTGTGGCAGTATTAATCAAACCCTTCTCAGGCTGTACTGAAAATACAAAGCCTCCTCCTCCTGTATGCTGCACTGCCAGAGACATGTTTGCTGTCCTCACATCCCATGTGTTCCCCATGAAAGACTCCCACGTCAAGTCATCAGAATTAAAGCGCACCAGGTCACCAGAGAGGCTATTGCAAAGGCAATATGAAATGAAACAGCGCTCAGCCTTCATATATTGGAGGGCAAAAACCTCAGGGGGGCTTTTGCTGAAAATCTTAATAGGATCAGCCTACAGGATTCACTTTCATCCTGAGGTCAGTGCCTATGTATCAGGTAGCAAAGGGGCTGGGTGCCCTCCCTGCACCAGGCTGGCTACAAGATGTCCCCTCCAGCCCTGGGGAACTCACAGCTTTGCTTGTCCCTGTCCTCTCTTTCTCAGCAGGATTCACATAGCTGTTCCCAGCCTCCTGGCTTTCCCTGTTCTACAGCCTGGCTGGAGGCACAGA
The DNA here is from genome assembly GCA_013396735.1 of Grallaria varia. NCBI lineage: Eukaryota > Metazoa > Chordata > Aves > Passeriformes > Formicariidae > Grallaria > Grallaria varia. The sequence continues at coordinate 260,023 of VWZG01002138.1, forward strand.
TCTTGCCTTCACACTGCCCAGCCTACCATCTGGCCCTTGTATGGGGCACAAGTGAAATTTCATTAATTGCAATGGCTGTTAAACAAGATACACAAAGAGGCTGCACTCACACTTCTTTCTTTCTCATATTCAGTCTTATTTCTTTCCATGGAAATAAGCCTGCAGGCATCATTTCATTTATGCTGCTCAGTACCACCAACTCCAATAATTTATTTCCTCATTTGCATCACCAAGGGATGTAAATTTGCCCCAAAGAGCCCATCATCCACCCACAAAACTCTCCCCTGAGCCAGACAGAAGAGGAGCAGAGGGAAGAAGATAATGGCTGTAACAATCTATAGAGTAACAGGAAAAAATCCAGGAGGAGAAGAATCGTGAAGAAAGGGAGAGGGAATAATCTGCAATGCTACCTTATGGATTCTTAAGTAATGCTGACAAATACTGTATTTCAGAAACCCCCCCTGAACTAGGCACACCTCTAGCCACTGTGTTTTTCCCCTGAACCTGTGCTGCATTCACAATGAAACATGAACAGAAGCATGGAGAAGTGGCCTGTGGAGCTGGGATGCTGGAGTGTCACAGCTCATCACAGGGTGGAGAAAAAAACACCCCCGAGCTCTGACAGCTCAGCTCTGCATGTCACATCAGTGTCCATTGAGGAAAGCAGGCAGAGGAGATGTCTCAGTACAAAAAGCACTCTACACAACAAAAGCCATGTCTTTGGGAGGAGGGAGCTCAAGGGGCCAGTAGAGGAATGAAAGGTTCAATTTCAAGCTACCTAGAAGATTAAAGTTAAAAAGACCATGTCTAGATGTGTAGTTTTCTACCAAGGACTAAAATTTATTTTCCATCACATTTTTCACATTGTTGATAGCTAAAGTATCATGCATGATATTTGTGTTGTGGTTAACACTCTTTCAAGAGGTGAGGAAGTACTCAGGTTAGGAGCAGCAGGCTCAGGTCAATGCATGCATCTGAATGGTGACACCAAATTTTTGTGACCCAAGCCTGACTTTCTGAGGGAGAAAATGCAACCGCATGAGCTCAGGTTCACACAGAGCTTGCTCCTGGGAAAGAGACACTGATAACGTGAGTGGCATCACCATCCCTCTGTTACACAAAGCAGCTGAAAGCAGATGCACCCAAAACCCAGCAATGCATGTTCCATGCAGGACCTGTTGAGGGAACAAATGGGTAAAAAGCTGGGACTATTCCCCACCTTTTGCAATTTGGTGACAAAATAGTTACAGGTCCATTACAGCATCTCTCCTCCTACCTGCAGCTCTTGGTCTGACTGGCGCCATTATGACTTTATGACATGACCCATACATCGTCATCTCCTTTGAACTTCAGGCATTGACCACATAAGAGCCCACCATGAGAACTGAGACAAGAGTGTTTTCAGGATAGTTTCCAGGGCCTGGGTAATTCAGATGGTTGCCAGCAGATTTGGGGGCTTTCATCTTGAAGTGGCTGGTTCCTACACAGCCTCCCTAGGAAGGCAGAATAGTAGCTGATGGTCAGCTTGGAGTTCATCTCACAATAAATATCTGTAACATCCCAGAAAAAAAGAGCAAGCTTCAAACATGCTGAGTGTATCAAAGATATGCAGTTAAAAATAATTAGTGCTAGAAATACTGCATAAAGCAAACATTGCACCAAGATTCAAGAGCAACCCTTTAGCAGATAATCCTGGAAGAAGTCCTGTATATATAACCACATTAAAGTTTTGTACAGATCTCTGTATCTCAGAGGGTTGGGAACAATTTTGAGTTCTCTGCCTGATATTTGCTGTTGAGGTAATGTCTCCTAGAAGTGTCTCCTGAGATCTTAAAAAAGACAGAAAGTGAAGGCATCCCAGGCAGTCCCCCTACCTCTTCATCAGCAGTTGTCACCAACAGTTGTGCCTGCTTTTCCAAGAACAAAAGCCAGCTGGAATTCCTTACTTAGCCAGACCCTATCTCCCACAACAGAATAGTAGATGTCTGCCACATCAAGCAGGTGACCTGTTTGGTCCACCTCAACATCCTGGCACTGCTCAACTCCAGCTGGTTTGGGCATTGTGCCTTTGGCACACCCATCTCTATTAGAGGTCTCTAAACACTCCTTGCTTTCTCCTGGCCCTGGCAGGGATTCAGCTCATGTCTGAAAGCTTGAGGACTCCTTTCATCCTGAATTGTACAACTGGTGATGCTATCCTGATTTAGAGAAATGTCTAATTCATAGAAACATTGTTCACAAATGGGAGCAAAAAGCCTTGTGCACTGGAGAAGAAGCTCTTACCAAATATGAGGTTGCAGCAGAGCTCATCTTCCCTTCCTGCTGCAGCCCCATCTGTCATGGCTTTGCTACCCTGATGCCATTATCTGACAAACCATGTTTATTTATTCCTTCCTTCCCACCCTTTTCCACTAGTCTTTTTCCCTTGGGCTGTCTTCAGTCCCCAGGCAGATCCACAGACCAATCTAACACATTTGGTTTGAGAAAGAAATATCTTCTCCCCCACTCCTCTCCCCAAGGCCCCAGTGCTCTCTCCAGTCTCTTTACAATTATCTCAGTGTCTCTTCAACTGGCTGATTAGTGGTGTTATACAACACTCCATTCAGATTTGGCACCAAAAGGCCCCTCCAAGAAATACCCAGTGCCACCACCTCACTCAGGTGACCACAGGAGAAAACAAGAAACTTGTTCTTTTCCTTTTAGGATTTTGGCAACTCCTGGCACCTCAAAGAATTTTTGGAAGAGATGCTGCTCCAGATACTCTGCCTGCACAGAGTTTTTTGGGATGTAGGATGTGGCTAAGGGATGACATCCCTATCCGAGTTCTCAAAAGACCTAAACAGTTAAGTCCAGGCTGTGTCAGTAGCACAGCTAAATCAGAGGTGGGAGTTCAGCTGTGTTCTCTAAGCTACCTCCAAAATCTTCATGGACACAGACAAGTAAGAGTGGGACAGAGGGTGAGAGGAAAAGTAGGAGGAGGGAATAATGAGGAATGAGACCCAGGAGAATTTAGGGATTTGCATTGTGCTGTACACTGAAGAGAACATCACACTTGTCCAGACATGTTACACTGCAAAGCAACACACAGAAAAGGAACATAGATGATGCTGGCCTGGCCTCACAGACGCTCACTACTATGGAGTACTTCTGTCATGGAGACAAACTCCTTTGATTCCGTGTGCTGTTGATTTTGGGCATGAGTCCATCTTATAGGAATGGATGAGATTCCACAGCATGGAGAGGCACTAGTAGGAGACAGATTCTGCAAACCCTTGTGTGCATGGCTGAGTGATGCACCAGCATCACCCCTTGTGTGGGAAATCACCAACAGCTCTGCAAACACACAGGGCACCACAATGTCCCTTATCATCCCTGACTTTTGCGGCTTGGGAGAAGCATGTTGTGAATGTGCATATCCCATCCTGAGGTCTCCTGGGTCTTTAAGGGGATCAGTGCCAAGACATGTGACAGCAGTGAAGAACATATCCTGTCTGCCAATCTCCTGCTTGTCCTCTGTCCAGGGAAGAGCATTCCTCTCTCCTTGCTTCGACTGCAAACTAAGGCTTGGTAGGAATACGGTGTCCCCTCAGACAGACCAGGAGGCTTCTTAATTAGCCAAATGATCTTTCAAAAATAGGATCAAGATGTCTGCCATAGACCAGTAGTAAATTTCAAAATATTATCCAGGTATGAAAAAGGATATTTTTAGCATGTTACAGTTCTTCAATAAATGTAGAGAGCCAGACAGACACTAGGGAAGTCCTTTCTCCCGCAGTCATAGGGGTGACAGAGACAAGTAAGATGCAACAGGAAGGTGAGCTGGTTTTGGCAGGAATAGAATTAATTTTCTTTGCAGTAGCTAGTATTGGGCTGTGTTTTGGATTTGTGCTGAAAACAGTGTTGATAACACAGCAACATTTTCATTACTTCTGAGCAGTTATTACTCCTCAGCATCAAGGCCTTTTCTGCTTCTCACCTCATCCCACCAGTTAAGGCTGGATTGAGGACAAATGGAACCACAAAAGCTTCATAACAGAGCATGGATTACAAAATATGATTAACAGCCACCTTCTCCTAGGCTGGGTGTGAAGTCAACAGTCCTTTGGCCCGAGGGTTTGTGCTCAGCAGCCAGCGCGCTCTGGCAAGAGGCATGAAAGGACATGTCCTGGAGACCACTAAGAGGACAAGGAGGAATTCCAGTGGCACAAAGCTGAGAGGGAGCAGGAAGAACAGCCATAGCAAGTATGCCTTCAGCCTCATCAAACAGGGAAAGTTTTGCTGACCAAAGTGCTAATTACAGAACTAGATGAGACCCACTTTTAATTGGCTAAGAAAGGAGGCAAAAATAAGGATTGCAAAGAATGATCTAACAGTATGGGCTGGGAGAACCTAGAGAAGGTGGTAGAGACAGACATGAACCAGCTATCCTGGGACCAAATCCATCTCTCCATGCCTCCTAGAACAGAAAAAGCCTCAGCTGGTGTAAGGTCCAGTCCAGAGTGCTGTACCTCCAGAGAGACATGGACCAAATGGAAGAAGTCCACAGAAAAGCAAGGAGAAAAGCTGGATGGTAAGTAGAGCTACTTCATTTGAGGAAAGGTTAAAGGAACTGGGATTACTGTACAGAAGAAAGCACAGGAGGGGAAGTGCAACTTTCAGGCACAGCATTTAAAGATGTAGAAGTCTTATTTAGGAAGAATTGAAGAAAGAAAGTATCTGGGAAAAATGTATTTTCCATGTCCCTGATTGAGAGAATAAACAATATGAGGCTGGAGTTGGAGCAAGGCCAACTTAGCTCAAAAATTAGGAACCACTTTCCAATGCATTAGGATAGTCAAACCCTACAACAGATTGCCTAGGGGTATTGTAGATGCCTCTGCACCAAAAGTTAAGGATTAAGAATACTCTGAAAAAATATCTGTCAAATAATACAAAGGCACAAGTGGCTCTGCCTTAGGCTGAGATGATGCTGCATGGTGCACCTTTCTTTAGATGGCTGTTACGCCCATGCTTCTCAACTGAGCAAGCAACAGTCATTGTGTTTAGCTGGGACAGCAAAAGAGGGATACTCCTCTCTTCAGAGGGACCATCTCTTGAATTCTGTGAACTGTTTGCCATCATTGTCCAGAGGGAATTCACCAAGAACTGTCTCCTTGCCTGTCCACCCTCCCCTGCAAGACAGGGCACTGCATTGACTGCCATTGCTGAGACTGGTGACTGTCAATGGTAAACTACAAGAGCAGAGTCATGGCATTCTGCTCTATAAATACCCGAGCCAACAGAGAATAAGCAACAAGGCTAATTTGAGAGATGGCTAGTTGGAAGAAGAAAAAACCCTTTGCTTACCCAGTTTGACCTCAAACAGCCAGAGCACTACACTATTTGCACTATGGTAGAGATGCTATTAATCACCTGCCCTGCCAAGACATTTGGCCCCACTGTTTGGGTGAGACTGAGACAGGCTATAAATTAAGGATGTGTGAATTGGTTTCACAGAGTTGAGATCCATGTCCATTTTTGTAGCATCACCAGTTTTAGAAACATCATTAAGAATCTGATGTTTTTTACATTCCCCTCCTAGTTCTTTTCATGTTCTCTTGCCAACAAACTGCCAGATCCTGGCTAGAAATTCAGTCAGTATGCTGAAATCTAATTTGAAAAGATAGTCTTGCTTCTAGCTGAATTGCTGTAAGAAGTATCCAAATTTCACAAGAAAGAAAGGAACGTCCCTTCTGGGAGTGGAGTCTGCATACAGGCTTCATAGTCCAGCATTTATCTGTAGGGGAGAAGAAATGAGAGGAGCATAGGGAGGGAGAAGACACAGACCTCTGTGTGCATCTTTTCTATCCAAAGATGGAGGTGTAAGACTGCAAGGATACTTCATTATGGGTGCAGAGCTACATTCTGAAGGGTTCCTTAGACTGGTAATTAAAGGATATTAAAGCCGGAACGATGAGATACAAGCCACATCAGTACCTTTCACGCCATGAATTATAAAATCTGGGCTTTCTAGCTCAAGAGTCTCTTTGCTAGAGTTACATTTTGTCTCTAATGCTCATGCGAATGACATCAGAAGAAGAAAGGACTGTCATTGCTAGGGGGGACACAACCACCTCTGTCATCACACTTACCTGTGATTCTTGCCGCCTTTAAAAGAGACCAGCGAAGAGCTCACAGAAGCAGAGAGATGGAGATTCTCATCTAACCTGCCGGACTTAATGTGGGTGGTGTGGGTGCGGAATGACATGCATTGAGAAATTCAAGGAAAGCACCTCTAACAGGCAGGCCTGCCTCTTTATTTGTCTGACCTGGGGTGCAGACTACAGCTTTTGTGACTTACCAGAAACCATGGGACACTACTCTAGCCTTACACAAATAGCAGAATGTTGCTGGCTGTAGGGATCCCTGGACTTCATCTGGTTGACACAGTTCCAGGACCATGGCAAAAATAAGAGATAAGACACTGTATTCTTCCCAGCCTAGAGGAATTCAGGTGACACATCTCCTATCCTGTTCTTAACCAAGTCTGAGAAAGCATCTCTGAAAGAAAATCAGAGGAGGGTGTAATTATGTATGCACACGCTAAGGTTAAGAAATGCAACTACAGTTACACTGTAGCCCTCCATATAAACCTGACAAAGTAGGAAGATCTGCACAGGGAATCCTGGTAGATGTACTGTCTAATGGTTTTTTCTGAAAAAAAAAAAAAAAAACAAAACTATTAAAAAGCATTTCAAATACTATTTACAATGTTTTGGTGGGTATTAAATTCTTGTTTTGTACAGAATACAGTGTGGTCTCTCTGCAGCCTGCTGGGAAAGACTCTTGACACCTATGCTCAGAACTCCATGTGATAACCCTGAGGTCTGGCTGCAGTAATGCTTTCTGAAAAGATATGCAAGGCCTTTGCTCCAGGCATGGTGCAGGAGGAGAGGCAGAGTGCAGCACTACAGATTCCTTCTCTCCCATCCCTCCAGATGCCCAGCCTGGACCCTGCCGGGCTCTCAGAGTGACAACCCACACCCTTCCAAGACTTTGCTCCAGCCATGACACTCCATGCTGCAGGAAGTGCTGGTGCCTAAGGGCAGGAATCTCACTGACGAAATTTGGGAGATCCCATCAGCAGCACTGGCAGCTACCTCCTCCAGGCAACATAAATTTCACTAGAGACAGTCCTTGATAATTCTTTTGAGAAACACAGAGAAAAAATTTTAACAGAAAAAAAATCAGTAGTCTGAAAAACAAAGACAGTTTGGGCTTTGGGGCTGTAGATTTTAGAAAAAAATAGTATTGGCTAAAATGACACAGCTAGCTGCTAACCCGGTGGAAGCCAGGTGGCCAAGTCTTCCATCAGTGCTAGTCAGGATAATTTAGTGTAGTGTTTTGTTTTTTGATATCACTCCCAGATTGCTAAAGGTCTGCAAAGACACACTGACCCAAGCCCTGGAGAAGTGGATGACCTGTCTCGCTTCGCTGCACCAAGGCTGTAAGCAGAGTTGCATCTTGAAGCTGAGCTCTGACTGCTGGTGGGGACTGTAGAGCAGCAGTGATCCCATGGGGACTAGGCTGGATCCCTATCGGGGACTCAGTGCTCTGCTCATTGATGCCAGCCCACCTCCCACTTCAGATTTACTGCCACTTTTGGCAGTCAATAAAAGCTTGCAACACACTAGGCAGGAAACTTCCCCTCTTCAACCCTCCCACCCTTCCAGCTAGAGAAATCTGGGAAGATTTATTATAGCAATAAAAACAAAAGAGACGGAAAGCTCCGGGGGAGTCTCCAAGGCAGGCAGTACTTCATTAAAGCCCAAGCAGGCTCTTGGGGGGATGCTGATCTCTGGGAGAGACCACACCAAACAGCGGCAGGCAATTCATCCACTGAAAAGGGAAATGTCAGCCCACACCCCAGCAGAAGGGTAGGAGAGGTAATTCAAACATAAGGGAGTACTGGGCTCTGGGCTTTTAAACCCCCGAGTGGAAGAGAAACCAGATGTGAAGGGAGATGCTCAAGCAAGGAAGCCAAGAAGCAGCCCTGGAAGAGCATTCCTGCCCTCCTGCTCCCATCACCGCTTCTCAGACCCAGGACATGGTGATAACCATTGTTCTGATCCCAAAACTTCACTCCCTCCTACCAAGGCACTTCATCCATGGCACAACACTGCCTGCTCTCCCAGTGCAGGATGGCTCTGTGGGTCTGAATGGTTCTCATGTCAACATGTGCCTTGCACTGCTGCTGGCAGATCTTTGGATGGAGACTCCTCTATGGGAGTCTTTTTTTTTTTGCTCCTACGAACTCCAGTCCCTCCTTCTCAGCCTCCCTTACTGAGGCCCCCAGGTACATGGGACATGAGATCAGGTTCCCTCTGGCTCATGGTAGGCACCATGCAGGGCTCACAGCTCATTGCCTCCCTTCTCAAAGCCCCTTCGGGTCCACATGCTCCCACACAGGGATCTACCCACTGGCAGTCCAAAATTCCCTGGAAAACACACTCCCTGCATAGATCTTCATTTTCCTCACCACCCAGACTTGCTCCTCATGGCCAGGCTGGCACCCACCAAAGCTTCTCCCTGGGACAGATGCCACATGTGGTGTAATGTCACATTAAGGGCTATGCTTTTGCATCTAAGGAGAAAGGAAAGGAACCCTTTAAGCCCGAGAAATAAAAAAGGAAAATGTATTCCTTCAGGAGGAAGAAGGAGGAAGAGTACTGTAGCACAGAAGAGTCTTAGTAACCCTGGAGGCTTCAGGGCTTCAGTCCCATTCTTCCCCTGCACAGAGCTTCATGGTTAACTTCACAAAACTGCCTTTGCCTTAGTTTCATTTGCAAAACAGGGTGCAAGATCTGTAAGGAATGCTAGAAGGTGCCCTGAAGAGCAAAGTTAATACTCCAATGGAGGCTGTAAGGCAGACTCCTTCCCTGTCTGCAGCAGGGTCCCTACCCTGCTGCCTCCTGAGCCAGGGCAGGTGGCTCCACAGTGGGGCATTACACCAGGACTGGGATAGTTTAAGAATCCTTTTACTGTTTTCACTGTTTATGACACCCACAGAAACAGATGTTCCCTGAGGTTAGCCACAAGTTACTCTGACATTACTTTTAAGTCAAGCCTGGATTTCCACACAGTAAGGTGACATAGAAGTCTTGGTTAAAAGCTATTCTGCACCCCAAATCTTGCCTCAGATGCAGATATGCATTCACACCTGCATTTTCTGACAACACAGAAACACATAACCAACTTGTACCTCCTGAAGGACTGTAGATAAAATGGGTCTAAGTGTGTACACTGAGGTTGTGCTGACCAGCCCCATATCCCATCTCAAAGATGTCAAGATACAACAGCAGCTTCACTCCAGGACCCCTGCATTTCAAAAGCACAGGAGGGAACAGGCAGTACTTTGGAAAGCCCAGATCTATAATATTGTAACACCTGCCAACACTGACTTGCATACTGCTGTTGTCTAGACAAAAGCAACTACCAAAAAGCAGAGAATAAATAAAGGAGGAAGTGATTTTCAATCCTCATTTTTAATAAGTAAATGTACCTGTGCTCAAAGCTTACTGTGCTCTTAAACAGCTGGCTAGTTCTTTCCCCCATGCAAAGCTCTTCAGTTCACCTTTAAAAGAGATGAATGATTTAGAGTCCAACATCCCAAAAGCAAATCTCTGCTCCCCACGCAATAGGCAATAATTCAGCACGGCTACGCTGCCATCAGTCATGTTTCTCATCTTCCCAGTGCACCTTTCCTGTCATTCTCTGGCAGGGGGAAATTGATGGTAGATGCTCCCTGCTATGTCAGGTTTGGGTGTGGGAAAGATAGGAAAGAGATGACCTTGCAAACACTGGCAGCAAGTCGCAGATGTCAGGCTCAGAGATGACTGGTGGTCTCCTGCGTAACTGCTTGGCTTTGCTAATTAGATGCTTTAAATATTAGAGGGTTAGAGTGAGACACATTTAGCTTCCCAGAGTATGGTTAATATTAGAGGGACTGTAATTTTTTTGTTGCTGTTTTTTGTTCATTTGGGTTTCCTTCTGTAATAGTTCCCATATGAAATACGTTCAGTATTCAAGTTGAAAGATTACCAGTTTTTATTTATTTATTTATTTTTAACTGCCGCTTCTGCAAGGCCAGCCTAGGACCTGAGAGTCAGACATGACCTTGTCTGCTTTCCCTGGTAATACAGACCTTGTAATTATACAGGAAAGCCTGGTGCTGACAGACAAGCCAGGAGACATCCCAGTCTGTTTTTCCATAGCTATTCTGTTTGTGGAAGACCAAGAATAGCTTACCCATGCTGCCTGCATGAACAGAAGCAACTCAGACAGAGAAAGCTAGGCCTTGGGTAACATTAAAGCTGAGAAGTTGGTAGAGGAAGCAAGTGGACAGTTATTTTTTTAAATCCTGTATCCATCATGTCCCCTGTGCCTCTGTGTACAGCACAGGTCAGGAAGAACACCATGCCATGTAGTCAACATCATGCCAACAGTTCTCCCACAGGCATGGAGCCCATCCCCAGTGGGAAAAGTCCACCACTACAGTGCGAATGCCAGCCACCAAACCTGGAGGAGCCAGGGTACCATTTCCCACCACTCTCCCAGTGCCTCATGGGGAAGGGGCAGATCCCAGGGGCCTTTCCTTCTCCAGCAGGCTGGAGCAAGGTCCTTCTCTGCCATGAGAGAATTCATACCAAACCTTTCAAGGGTTTTCTCAAGGCTTCAAGTCGTCACAGTAGTCTCTGCTTAGCCCGTCCAGCTGTCTTTTTAACCAAGCACAAATGCGGCCCTTCAGCAAATAAATGCTCCTATTGATTTAACCTCCATCTGAAGAAAGAGCTATTGTTCTCCCCTTACATCTTCAAACAAGCCCATTAACTTTACTCCAGTTACCAAGAGACACCTCACACCTGTGGACATATCCAAGGCTAGACAGCATCTACACCAAGAGTCTGGGGAAAGAACAGATCTTCACAGTAGCATGTGATCTCATACAAGAGATGAGAAGTAGCTCTGATTTAAAAAATTATCTATTTCAATTATGCACAGTGAGATCTATAACATGGGTAGGAACATTTAGAGAGTAGTCCTTTCTTTAAGAAATACAGTATTGAGATTGCTAAGCAGGCAATACCCTGAAAGTAAAATTAAAAGACCTTTCCTTCCATCTGAAAGAAAATGTTCTTCTATGGTTAACCCAGGGTTGCAATGCAGCAGGTGATTTCACTTTGTTCAGCCCAATGCCAGTTTTGTCCATTAGTGCTGAAAGGTGCTAAGCTGTGAGTTAATGTGTAGTTCAATGAACATACTTGAAAAACACATTTGGCCCCCAGAAGAAAGAGATACTCAGTCCAGTGGGGACCATGACACTGAAGATGCCCTGTTTGACATGATTTTTAGTTCTGTGTTCTTCTGATCGCAGCCCATGCCATTGGATACATGTAAGGGCCTGATCCTACACAGAGCTCTGCTTAAGCCAGTGTCCTGCCATACTGGCACCCAGTGAAGGGCAGATTCCTTTAGCTTCGTCCCTACCCATAGCTGGCCAGGCTGCTAAGGCAGCCACCTCTTCTGATTCAGTTTCCATCTTCCTCAAAATCACTCTGACCCTTTTTAATATGTCCTCTGTTAGGGCAGAGATGCTCAGTCCTGGGTCCCCTTGGAACGGAGCAGTGCAGGAAGCAGTGACCAGGGACAAGACCCAGGGCAAGAGACTTTCCACAATACTGCGACATTAGGAAAGGTAATGGGTTCTGCATTATCCCCATTTTCCATGTGGGGAAACTGAGGCACAGAGCAGCAATGCAGCTTCCCCACAGCTGCACAGCAAACCGGAGGCAGGTCCAGGACAAGAAGATAGCTTCCCCATCTTACATATTACAAAGCAATGGTTGAAAAAGAGAATCAGCCAGACAGGCCTATAGTAGGCACAGGCATTTTAGCAACAGATTGAAACAGACCTTCCTGGTTGCAGCTGCCTCAGCTGCCCGGCGAGTGCTTCCAGCACACCAAGTCTGGCCAGTCAAACCACCAGTGCACCATCTTTCTGCCAAACAGAGAACCTTGGTCCCGGGCTGGACTAGGTGTCCCTCACATGCCCTTTCACCATTTTGCTGCAAGGACTACAAGCAGAGATGCTTCCTAAACTAAACTATTCCCCTTGCAGCAGTATCATATAAGGCTGTTAAGCATGGCCAAAATAGGAACAGATGCTCAGGTGTGTATCACCACTGGGAAAAAAAATCCCAACAGAAATTGTCTAATCTAATCCCAGCCTATTAGTTATGGCAAATAGAGCCAAAATAAAGGTGTGATTTCTCTTTTTGGTAGCAAAGGTGGATTTTGCCCCAGTGGCTGCAGGGAGCATGTCAGGCTGAAATCCAAGCTGTGTCTGTCACTGGGTGCTGCACAGCCAGCATTGCCATGGAGCTGCACTGTTGCCAGAGCTCAGGGTTGCTTCTGGGTGCTTTGGTATGATGGCACAGTCCTACATGGTGGTTCAAAATGGCCTTTGCTACTTTCTTTGAGGACTGAAGACCTACCACAGCCTATCTTCTATCCCCATCCTCTAGGTTTAGCAAGAGGAGGGACATCTGCTTCAGGCATTGCATAGGAAAAATATAATCTAGCAAAACTTGGAAGGCCTCATCTGCCCAGGGATGCTACAGAAAATTAAGATGCACTAATTAGGAATGGGAAGTTAAGGCATGAGAAAGCACTGTGTCAAGCTCATACCCTGAAGTAACATGACCTCAGTTCAGTTTAGTTTCATTTTCCTGTAAGGGTAACTAAGTTAGAGTAAGGTTCTGGGAATGCCCTCACCCACACAAAGAGTTAACCGACTTTAACTAATGTCTGCAGACAAACCCTCAGACAGTAACACTTGAACTGGTTCAGCCTGGTTTTGAGAGATTCGAGTCCAACTCTGCTCAGTGCAAAACCACCAACCTGGGCACCAGAAACACTTTGGTATGGTTTTTCTCCTTTTCAAAGTTTTCCACAGTTTCTGCACATATCTTCATCTCTACACTGACAACCAGACACTGTAACAACTGCCATCATCACGGCAGAGGCCAGAGCCAACACACTCTTCCGGAAGAGCAGCATCTCCGTAGCTGGTGCTCAGCCACTTCAAACATACAGTTGGTACTGATACAGCTAGAGTGTGTTTAAATAGCTATTAACCACTGCAGTCATGCTCTACCCCACCAGCTCTGATGAGCAGAGAACATTTCTAAAAGCCAGCCTATCACTACCATTTGGATGTTATTTTATTATTTTGTTGTGCTGAGACAAGAGCTTGTTTCTTGATTGCAATAGTAAATCAAGAGAAAGATGTCTCTACTCAGCCATTTGAAAAAAAGATCCCTGCTAAATTTGATTTTGCTACAGAAAGAGATGCTTGAGTCTGCTGTCTTAGCTCCGCAGTGTTCTGGCACACAGAATCACAGAATATGCCCAGTTGAAAGAGACCCACAAGGATCACTGAGTCCAGCGCTTAGCCCTGCATAGGACCATCCCCAAGAGTCACACCAGGTGCCTGAGAGTATCATCCAAACACTTCTTGAACTCTGTCAGGCTTGGTGCTGTGACCACTTCTCTGGGGAGCCTGTTTCAGTGCCCAACAACCCATTGGTAGTGAAGAACCTTTTACCAATATCTAACCTAAACCTTCCCTGACACAACTTCAGGCCATTCCCTTGGGTTCTGTCACTGGTCATCACTGAGAAGAGATCAGTGTCTACCCCTTCTCTTCCTCTCATGAGGAAGCTGTAACTGCAATGAGGTCTCCCCTCAGTCTTCTCTTCTCCAGGCTGCACAAATCAAGTGACCTCAACTGCTCTTCACATCGCTTCCCCTCAAGGCCCTTCATCATATTCATTGCCCTCCTTTGAACACTCTCTAATACCTTAAGATCTTTCTTACATTGTGGCACCCAAAACTGCACACAATATTCAAGGTGAAGCTGCCCCAGTGCAGAGCAGAGCGGGACAATCCCCTCCCTCGACCGCTGGTGATGCTTTGCCTGATGTCCCCCAGGACACGGTTGGCCCTCCTGGCTGCCAGGGCACTGCTGACTCAGATGCAACTTGCCATCGACCAGGACTCCCAGGGCCCTTTCCTGGCACTGCTTTCCAGCATCTCATTCCCCAGACTGTACAAACAGCCAGGGTTGCCCCATCCCAGGTGCAGAATCCAGCATTTCCACCTGTTGAACTCCATATGGTTGGTGATTGCCCAGTCCTCCAATTTGTCGAGGTCTCTCTGCAGGGCTTTCCTGCCTTCAAGAGAGACAACAGCTCCTCCCAGTTTTGCATCACCTGCAAACTTGCTGAGTATCCCTTCAAGTCCTGTGTCCAAGTCATTTATGCAGATGTTGAAGAGCACAGATGGAGCCCTGTGGAACCCCACTAGTGACAGGTCACCAGTTTGATGATACCCCATTCACTATTACCCTCTGTGCTCAAGCCATGAACCAATTGCTCACACATCACATGATGTGTTTATCCAGCTGTGCTGGACACTTTGTCCAACAGGATACTGTAAGAGAAAGTATCAAAAGTTTTACTGAAATCCAAAAAGATTACATTAATTGGCTTCCCTCCATGAGATGATCCCTGCTCAACCAAGCCAGCCTTCTGCCTCACCTGCTTGACTTCCGACATAGGAGAATTGCTGCTCCTGTGCCCTTAGGAGGTGATGTTTGAAAAGTGACCAGCACTGACAGACACCAGCACCTGCAAAAATATCTTCTCAGGGGACCTTACTTACTAATTCCCTGAGCAGCCTGAAGTTTTCTCTCCTCATGTCCAGAATTGAGGTTTTGCTGGCACTTTTTCTCCTGTCAAAAGAGATTTTAAACTCGGTCACTTCGTGGTCGCTGTGGCCAAGATGGCCACTGATCTCCACTTTGCTCAAGAGATCCACTCTGCCGACATGCAGCAGGTCAAGGAGGGCATTTTTCTGAATCAGGTCCCTCAGGACCTGTTCCATAAAGTTGTCATCCAGGTTTTTTAGGAATCTTCTGGCCCAGGCTGTACCAGCTGTGTGATGCTCCTAGTTAATTTCTGGCAAGTTGAAGTCCCCCATAAGGACAAGGGCAGTTGATTTGGAAGTGTCCCTTAGTTCCTCAAAGAATAATTCATCAGTGTCATTGTCCTGGCTGGGAGGCCTATGGCAGACTCCCATGATGACACCCACATTATTTGTTTGCCCCTTGACTCTTACCCAGAGGCTCTCAACTGTGCCATTGCCCACCATGAGCTCCATACATTCTAACCCTTCTGTAACTCTGCCTCTTCTGCCCTGCCTATCCCTCCTGAAGAGCATATAACCACCCAACAGAGCACTCCAGTCACAAGTTTCACCCCATCAGGTTTCACTTACGCCAGTCATGTCAAACCTCTGGGACTGGGCCAAAGCTTCGAGCTTCTCGTGTTTGTTCCTCATGCTGCATGCATTTGCGTAGAAACATTTCAGGTGTGGTACATTGTAGCCAATACCTTTTGAAGCAGATTGAGTTGATAAGTGCTGGTTTCTTCACATTTTGACCCACCACACAGTATTACATCAACCAAATACCAAGAACACTATGACAACAAAACTACTTTTTTGCCCCATGGCACGACAGATGCTTTCCCAAAATTCTTCCTCTTCACACACAGTACAGACATCAACAACATAACCACATCTCATTATTTAAATACCATGAAACCATATTGTATCAGTCAGTGCAATATCTCTCAGTACAGCACACCTCTATGTATTACAGACCAAACATCTCAGAGTCACTAATGAGAAAGACCTCAGTACACTTACTCTTACACAACATATTAGAAATTAAATAAAACAACACATAATGAGAGGACTGCTGCAGGCCTAGTTAAACCACCAAAGTTTTGCAGCTAAAATAGCTCCAAAGTTAACTGTTTCACCCTCCAAAGCGACGTGCTAATGGACAGTGAATGGCATAATACACAGCCATTGACTTGGAAGGGAATTTTTGCCTGAAAGGCTTAGAGTAGTGGCTTTCAGCGTGCCATTTTGATGGCAGACTGCAGACTACTCCTGAGGGATTCACAAAACGTTACTGGAAAAAACTGTGCTCTAAAAGACAAAGTCAGATGTCTCTAAAGAGGCTCATAGATCCCCCTAGAATATTTTGAAGGCAGCAAAATTTGAGAAGGGCTGACTATCCCTATATGAGGGACAACTCCTTATTTTATTTTGCCTTGTTTACACCAATGCAACTCTCTTAATGGGAGCATCTTCTGATGTACACCAATGGCTCACTAAAAATTAAGAGAGAATTAGGAACAGTTCAGTTCAATTGCACATGGCAGAATCAGGATAATTAATCTAGTGAGAGTACAGAAGACTGCAAAATTTCAACAAGATGTTTCACATATGAAGCTCTGTGTGGAGAAGACACTGAGAGTACATTTGATTATCAGAGAAATAGTTTGTAATTGTGTAATCAAATATCATTTTTTAACGACACACAGTGGGGGCAGAATTAATGTTCTGCTTGGCATTATTGACTTCCAGGACTTAATCAGGCAAATAGACATTCTTTTAAGCAGATTCTTAAAAAAAGCACCTCTCGTGGCATTGAATGGAGAATACATGAGAAAAAGGGTGTATTTCCACCCCAGGGAAGGTTTTCACACAAAATCACCTTTCTCTGGACATGCCATATTCTTGCCCTGGACAACTGTGCTCAGGAGGCCATGGGATAGAGGTGCACCCCTACAGATTTCCTTAGCAAGCATCCTGCCCCAGCTCCCACTCCCTGTGCAGGTGTGGGTTTACTGGGGCATGGTGTAGCCACTCTCAGCTTCATGTAGTTTACTACAGAACAGAAGTCATGCTAACAGTGGAAAGACAGGCTGAGGAGAAGAAAAGCAGGAACGGCTGCAACACATGGTGTTCATGAACCTCTATATTAGAAATAAGCTGTGCCCAAAGTCTCCATTTGTGCGGAACAAAGTTATGTTCCCTGCCTGATGCCAAAAGTGCCATCAAATGTCTGTCCTGCTTACATGTACAGAACATTAAAAACCATTTATCTGATGTCCCAGTTTGCCGCTAATAACCCTTTGTCAGGGTGCAGGACTCTGTGTTCTGTACAGATAACTAGCAATGGCCAGAGGTACCTTGGCCCTGTCCAGCACCATGACCAAATCAGGAAAGATCGGAAGGGAATGGGGATGGTCTCCCCTCTGTATTTTGGTTCCCAGTCACCAGGAACTTAAGGACCATCTGTGCCCCAGTCTGTATCTACTCCAGCATGTTGAACACATGGGGCTGTGTGAGAGACTGACCTTTCTATTATCTTAAAACTTGCTTACCAGAGGTGAGCATTATGTATGATGTTCCCCAGCTTTTCTTATATTTGCATTACTTGCCAATCCTGGCTCCTTTCTCCAAGGGCTTTCAAGGCATATGAAGCAGAGGTGCACTTGGAGGTGAAAGCAAATATGGATTGAGAAATGGAGGACAAGAGAAGGAAAGTAAATAAAAGATGCATATAGAAGCATTCAGAGAGAAAAAGAGAGAGGAAGAGATTATGAAACTCCATCTGGCTTCGATCAAGAAAAATGGAGGCTTGGTCCTATTCCCAACTGCACAGGCTCCTACTGTTTAATGAAGAATCAGTATTCAAACAGTGAGTACAGTCAGCCCCACTGTACAATACCCAGTTGTTCTTCATACCCCCAGGGCATGTTTGATGAATTCAGTCAGTGCTGCTAACCTTAGGCTGGAGTGTGGATGGCTCCATCACTGGATGGCACAGTTTACACAGGGCCAGCGCCAAAAAGTACTAATTTCTGATAGCACAACATGCTGCCATACCGTGCCAGAACATCCCCTCTGGGATTTGCAGGCTGCAATTAGCAGGTGAGTGTGCCACTTTCCCTGGGGCTGATGAAAGCACCTCAGCCCCTATTGATTGCCAATCAATAGCCACTTCCCATCTCTCCCTCTCAGTTTCTTCAGTAGCAAGTGTTAGTAATCAAATAAGAGTGGCAGACTGATAAGATCCCATTATCAGTGCACCAGCAAAATGGGATTCTAGATCTAATCTACTATGTCAGATTTTCAACCCAAATCACTGAGATTTAACCCTTCATATCACTGAAGTATGTAGCCACAGCTGCTTGAGAGAAAACTTCACAACCTCCATCCAAGTCAAGAAAACAAATGGAAGAGCCAAATACCTGCTCCAACTGAAATCCAGAGAGAACAGGAACAATTGTAGGCAAGGCCCCTAATGGTAGGAATTATTGTTTACTGCATTTTCTCATTGCTTCCTATTGTGCTTCCAAGTCAGGAACGAAAATGCTATGCAGCCAGAACAGTCTGAACTGCCCTTTTATTCCATTTTTCATACAGAAACAGTACCAGAAATTTAGGTTCTCAAAGAATACCTTACAGACTGCTCTTCTGGGACTGTGAAATCTCCACACCCTCTCAGCCAGAAGAATAAAGCCCTTCCACTCCTTAGGGGACTTAAATATTTCAGTGCCTACTTGCACTCCAGTCCTGGCAGACCTTGGTTAAAATCTCATGTAAATAGCCCAATTTCATGGCTATTTACTGACATGTCCTCATGGCACACAGCCATCTGGGGACACCTGGACTGCCTGAGAAGGGAACCTTTAAATAAGTTGTCTTGGCTGCATGGCTGCATGGTGTTCTTTTCATTGATCAAGTCTAAATGACATGGAAGTAACTTGCCAACAAAACAGCAAATACCAGCAAAGAGATGGTTAATGCAACTCCTTTCACTCACTCTAACTGTAGGAGTCCTTCTGTCACATGTAAGAGGCTTGAGCTTAGGCCCTCAGAGGATTACTCTATTTAAAATGGAATGCTAACAGAAAAAAAGAAGAAATTCAACCAGACATTAGAGTTCAAAAACAGCCAGGCAGGCTGTTGTGTACTTCACATGAAATACATGTTATCTGAGGTCTCAAGAAGATGGTGGTTCTTCTCTCCTTGTCTTTAGCACTTTATTATTTCTGGAAAGTTTCTCCTGCTTTTTATCCCTTTCTGCTAAATCTGTAACAATGCTGGCATCTGGAAGAGCAACCTGCTTCGTGGACACCACTGCTGGAATCCAGCATGGTGTAGCCTGGGGGCACTTCTGACCCCACAATTACAGCATGTGCTGGACACTTAAAATTTAGAAATACCACCTGAAGGCCAAAGCAATAGATCACAAGGAGAGTATATTGCTGCAAGTCCTCAGCCATTTCCAGCAGCCAACAACAAATGTGTACACCTGGACAGACAGAAAATAAACACTTGGTGAGTACATATCACATGTAACTAACAGGCAAATGGACATCCTCTAACACTGCCCAGGGGTTTGGGAAGGAGTTCTGTACTCCACAGCAATGCCTGCTGACTGGTAAAACCCTTGGAAGGGTATAACACGCAGAGCTCAGAATGCTGCTTGGAGGGAGGCAAGGAAGTCCTTTAGTTACTAGTCTCCTGCTAGTAAGTGTGATGCTTTTGTTGTACATTGCTCCTGTTAACCCTTTTTGCCAAAACACAAAAGTGTGTAGCTTTTTATCTGGACACGAACTCAAGGTATCGAAGAGCCAGAGGCTTTGCAAGAGTTCATGCAGGCAAAGTCTCTTGAAGTCTGAAATTAAAGCGTAATGCCTGGTAAAGCTTGAAGCTTCTGGACTGGGGTGTAACAGCATCCCAGTGAGGACCAGAGCTGCTTCTATTTTTCACATGGAACAAACCTCTGCCGCTGCATGCAAAATTCCAAGTCAACAGCAGCGATGATTCGGACTAATATTTAAGACATGCTATGCTCTTGACTGATGTCTACAGGGACTGCCAGGTCTGTGGGGTCTCACAGGGCTCATCCTGGGCAGCCACAACCACTGAGACAGGAACACCATGGAGGTGCATAACTGTGTGTGAGAATAACTTCTGGGGGTCAGTTACAGAAGGACTTCTGGAAATTTTTAGGTGAACATGAGCATTGCATAGGTGTCCATACTGCAACTTCTTCACTGTGCTGCTGATACTGATTCTCCTTATATAGTCCACTGATGCCTGGTTAATTATATGTCACTGATAAATTGATGCACTACTTCAATCCTGATTTGGTTTAAACTGTGAGAACTGAGCAGTTTTTCCCTGTAGTGCAGCTCCTTTCCTGCAGAGCCTTTCCCACCCAACCAGCCCCAAGCATGCACCAGGGCAGCAGCTGACCCCCTGTGCCAGGCACAGGAGCTGCATTTCTCTTGCCCAACTTCCCAAGGCCCATTGGCCCATTTCTCCTTCACATTGCCCCTCTGGACAGCAATCCACACTCCAGCACACAGACCTTTCCCTTGGCCCACAGTGCACATGGGGTCACTGGAACAGAGCTGCATGTCACACCATCATCCCATGTGTGAATTAAGATACTTTACAGTTCAGGTCGTATGCTGACTTTTCAAGGTTGTGATTAGGAACTGGCTACCCATTAAAACTCACACCACTGACCACTACCTTTTCAGTCTGACAGACCAGACAGCTTTTTAATCCATCTTATAGTCACCTATCAAGGCTGTATCTTCCCAGTCTGGCTATAACAATGTTATGGGAGAACATATCAAAAAGCAAAAGCCAAGGTAAATGTCACCCACTGCTCTCTCCATGGCCACCAATTCAGTCATCTCATCACGGAAAGTCATTAGGTTAGTCAGGCATAATCTGCTGTGGTAAATTCATGTTGACTGTTCCCAGTCACCTTCCTGCATCTAGAAAGAGCACAATCTAAGCATATATCCACTCCAAGTTGGTTGTTCTTCACTGTAAAAAAAGCGTTTCCATGTAGGTTCTCAGTTTGGTCAAGGCTAAAAGCAATTTAAAGTTGCCGAGGGACCAAATGGTCTCTGGAGAAAGGCTTGGGTGAATAAGGGCTTATTGCACAAGCTGACATGAGCATGTACCCATGTCACACAGCCTACCATGAGCTACCAAGCAGGCTGTGAGCAAAACCCTGCCACCTTTATGGATGGGACTTCAGTCTCCACAGTTAACAGAGGTGCTCATCAAAGTCTAGGAGCAGGCCCTTATTGGGGACAGTACGGACAGCATGAGAGGATGAAACAGTGGCATCACCTCCTGCCCACAGCAACTGTGGTGTGCATGTGACAGAGGAGGGGACAGTGTGCCCAGTTGCTGCAAACAGGTAGAAACAGATCAACACTTCCACATCTGCTAAGGGGTTAGCAAGAGCTTGATGCTTTAAATGGCAGGGCTCTGGTGAGACACCACATCCCTGCAGGAGCCTTGCAGCAAGAGCTGACATTCAGATCCAAGTAGACTCCTTGGAGAGGGATGTGGGAGCCAGGATCAGCAGTGCCACAGCATGACATAAAGCCCACCAACTTACCATTGTTCCCAAAGAAGGAATGGGCATAGCAACAGAAGTGCCTCAGAGATGGCTCTGGACAGGCCACCCCAGGGAGGCTTTGTCTCCAGTGCCTGGTGCTACTCAATGGCTGTGATTTCTGCAGCAGCTATATTCCTGATGAAGAAACTGTCTGTTTTTGAGTCCCTGCATCCCCACCATGACAACCACCCTGCTCTCCGGAGCTTATGTTTTCAACCAAGCACCACACAGACTCTTCAATCACCCTTTCAGCACTGAAGGATACTCAGCACCCAGGTGCCCACACCTTGTTCATGGTATGCTCCCCATGAGCAGCACAATCCTTCTCATGGGACAGGCATGCTGCTGCCAACTGTGCCAGCCCTCAACCTGCCCAACACAGGCATTCCCTTGTCCTGATCCCCCCTGCCCTATGGTATGTCACAGGACCACAGGGTGCCAAACACAGTGTCTACAGGCACTTGCTTTTGCTAAATAGATAAAATTATCCTGCTGCCTAATTTATTGAGTAATTTGAGATTCCCTACATACAAAAGGAAAATAATATAAACACAAATTATCCTTAATTGTGATGAGAAACAGCCCACGGTAAACAAATAATATTACCTCAGTATTCCTCAGGGACTCTTCATGCTCTGCCTACAGGAGGTCAGATAACCTTGGGCGTGCTACTGTCCCACCCCCTTGTTACAGGAAAAAGCATGCAACTGCTTCTAAGGCCAAGTGAAGCATGAGCCAGCTGGTAAAAGCAGTTTCCCTAGGAACAGAAAGCCTTTGTGCAAATGCAGGTGAGCAGCAAGAGTTACTCCAGATCTGTGGTGAAAACAAAACTCTAATGCAGCCAAGGAGAGCCTGCCCCAAGTGTTTGCCTAAGTCTCCTGTCCTGAACCAAGGACATGGTGCTCAAGAACCACCAAGACATACACAATGGTTCAGCGTTTTCCTTCATGCCAAAACTCTTGTTTTGCTGCAGTGTTTGAAATTGGTGATCATCATTATTAATACCTAGATGTCAACAAGTAAGAAGATGAACATGGGGAAGAACAGTGCCTCTCTCTTCACTCCAAGCCATACTCAGTTAAAGGCAGTGCTGCCTGAAAAAGAACAGATGTCCTCCCAGTGTGACCTGAAGCATTCACTGGGAATAGGTAGTAGTGGAAATAGGTAGGTGCCAAGATGCTATTCCTTTTTTTCCAGGATGGGGGTAGAGACAGCAGCAGGGAAAGAGCAGGAAGCAGAAAGCAGCTCCTTCTTCCCTTGTAATGGCTCAGCAAGACTGAAAGTTTCCTTTCCTATCAGTTAGTGGAGGAGAAACTAGGAGATGAGTTTCAATTCATCTTTAAGGCCTCTCCACTGACTGAGAAGCCCTGGTTGAAGTACTGGCCTCGAAGGAGAAAACAGCCCCAGCTCTACTTTAGGGGAGAAGACCAAGGACCCATGGCTCCCAGAAAGGAACTCTCATCCGTTTTTTTCTCATTCCAACCACGTTGCTCTCTATCTTCTCCAGATTACTTAGCAATTGACAGTAGAGCTCCTTTGAGCCCTGGACACACCACCAAGCAGGGCCCTGAAGGCCAGTGATTGCCCATGTAACTGTCCCCAAGAAGAGAAGAACACAATCTAAACACAACTCGGCTCCATCTTTGGTGATGCACCTCCAAAATGCCAGGAAATGCATTGGGATTAAGATCCATTGTCTTTAAAGTCAGCTAATGGAAGCAAATCCCACTCATCCACTGCCTCTATCATCTCTCAAAGGTCCCTTGCTTGCCCCCATCTTGTATTCCAGAGCTGTCCTCCTCAATCAGAGCTCTGGGATCTGAGGGCAAAAGACACTTTGAGGTTGACAGACAGCAACTCAACAGCACTCACAGAAACCACAATCCTGTGACAGATGGGTTTATTTGGGTGGGTGGACAAACTTTCTGTGAGAGCCATCAGAAGCTGCTGAACTACAGCAGGGTTGAGGGCAGCCCAATCTTGGCAGAGCATCCTCAGTCCTCAGCAGACTAGGGGTATTCTTCAATCACAAAGCACATAATGCTGTTTCCCAGCTGACTACTACTGTGGGTAAGGAAATTCCTCCACATGATTTCTTTAGGTACTGAAAAGTCATGCCAATACCTCACACTGCCCTCCCTATCCGGTCCTCTGAAGAGTGATTTAACCTGATGCCTCTTATGAGAGGATACAGTATCCCATGAAGTCCCCTACATGATGGTCAGGTATGGTGTTCCTCACTTCTAGTCTTAAACCATTTCAGATGCTGCAATGCTGTGGTTCACACCAGGGGGGTCTGCATTTCAACTGGCACTACCATTATTTCTCTCCCCAGAACATCCCAACTTGTTTCAAAATCTTACAGGATATCTGCAGAGAGTTAGGACTCTGCTTATTATGGAACTCAATCACTTCAGCACATTCTGTTCCACTGGCCATTACTACAGAATAAAGGGCAAAAAGACAAGTTTAAAGGATTAAAGAAAACTTCTCATTCTTCAAAATTCCTCAAAAACTTTGGAGAAGATGGCAAAGGTGGAGGTGAGCAGCCCTGGCTGGAGTGGTCCAAAGTTTGGGAAGAGGATGTGGGTGCAGTGATGCTCACATGATGCTAACAGGTTTATTCCACTGGCAGGGATTCCCTGCAGAAGTGTTTAGGTAAGTGCTGTACACCGCTGAATTCAATCTGTGCTAAGCAGGTTAGTTCCTTACCGGTGAAAGGTTCTGGGCAACAGCAGACAGTTGCTCAACATGTGGTATGAAGGGGCTGTCATTATGTTGCATAGATATGATATAATTATATGCTCCCTGGAGGGTACTTCTAATTGAATTATAGGGTGTCTCACAAGTATTCTGGGCAGTGGTTCGAGGAAGCTCTCACCGCCCAAAACAAGATACCCTTTAATTGCATTAGATGTACCCTCCAGGGAGCAAGCCATTACCTTATGCAGCAATTCACTCTAAAAAAATCATTTTCCCCCACCACACTGGAAGGAAGGTACCCTTAGCAGAAGTTTGTTGTTGCTGCGTACTTTTTCCTTGGGGCTCTCCTCCACAGTCTCACAGCCCTGAGAAACTCCCTCACCTGTCATCAGGACAGCCTTGCACCACAAGGAAAAAATCCCTTGGCAAGGGCAGTCACTCTTCCCTCCCCAGGTAGCTGCTAGGTGCCATTCCCAGTGTGGAAATATGGCCCTGCACAAGGTATGACATGCCATGGTAGATGTACAAGGGAGTCTCAGCCTTCTTAAAAAAGACCCTGAGGAGCATTCTCCAGAGGCTTGACATTAATAGTCCCAGGCCAGACTGAGCAGGGGCTTCAGTGAACACAGTTACATGGTAGCAAGGGTTCCCCCTTAGTCTGCCCATCTATTTGTCCGGTCTGCAAATGCTCCAGAGCTGTGAATGGCTACCCTGATCCCTCAGAGACAGACAGTGACCACAGGACAATGCAGTTTGTTCCCCTGAGGCAGGCCATGCTTCCATCACCTGGTCGCACAAAGCCAGTGGCCTATTTCAACCCTTGGATTTTGATCTCTCTTTTAGTCTGGACTCATTCAGTTTTTCCCTCACGAACCAAATCTCCCAGGGGAGCTGCAGCACCAGGCTTGCAAAACCAGCTGTGCCACTATCCCTGCACAGCCTGCTGGTGAGCTGGGGACTGGTACCCTTAAACTGCACTGCACTGTGGCACCTCACCTCCTCTAGCTCCTGGTTAGCCAGAAGCACTGCGCAGGAATACGAAGGGGACCTAATGCTCCCCACTGAGCTCAGAGTAGAAAAAGAACCCACCTGCCACTTACTGATGCTCTCCCAGCACCAAGGGCAGCAGATCCTTTGCTCTTTACCTTCTCCTCTGTGCACTGTAGTCCAAGGAAACCACTCTGCACTTCTCTCCTGCTCTGCCACTGCTGTCTACAACTTACTGTCAAGCCAGGGGAGATGTCACATCTGTTATGCCTTTTTTTGCTGCTCTGTTCCGTACAAAGGATGGGTTAATCAGGTCTCTGAGCCTTTTTGTTTTTTGGTTTTTTTAAAGTTACCTCAAGGGAAAGGCAACACCAGCTGCCCACTACAAATGTAATGACCTACTGAAGCTGCCATCAGCTCTGACTCCCACAAACCATGTCTAGCACTGCTCCACTTGTCAGGCAACAAAAAGAGCAAGAAAGATAATTATGCCAAGAATTTGCTAATTATAGAAAATAAAGACCTTCCCATAGGACAGGCACCACAGTCACCACTGAGATAAAGTGCATGCAACTCCTCACGCCTCTGCGGTGCTACAATCTCTCACACCAGCAGTAGCCAGGCTCCTCCACCCTACTACAGCTTTCAGGTACTGTTCTGCAGGATACAGCTGATGAAACCCTAGGAGCCCAGCTGTTAGGCAAGCAGTTATTGCTCATACATAGTCTGCTCACTGTGCTTCTGCAGCATATGTTTTCTTTCCCCACCTCCTCTACAGAATGAGAAAACTACAGTGAGCTATCAAAGCCCACCACAACTGACCCCAAAAGTAACTATTTCTGATGTCTTAGCAAACAGAACATTTGATGCTTATTAAGTCTTGCTAAGCCAATGCACTTGTCCTGACACGTCCTTCTCAAATCACATTGTGGTCCAGTTGTCTTTATTGAAGGAAGTGGAGATAGCAGGATTAGGCCAAAACTCTCCAGCAGATGAGGTAAAGGAGAGACCAGCCCAGGAGGGAAGACAGGTAAAGCAGAGATAAGTGGAGCAAAATTTCTACATTAGATATTGATAGTTTTATTACACTTCTTTCTCTAAATGGTAAAAGCAGAGTAGCACACCACTGAGGTGGGTATTTTTATGATGGTAGAAAGCAGAGCACTAAACAGGCACATCAGCAGATAAACCATCAGGGACACAGTCAGCTCAACAGCCGTAGCATAGGCAGGAGCAACCACTCTGGGAAACTGTTTGGAGGGGTGAACAGGGGAGAGAAAAAAAGTCTCTTTCCTCCTCAGCACCTGAAACACTGAAGAAGATTTTCCACTATGTAACAGAAGGATGAGATCAGAGCCACAACTTTTGCTCCCATGGAGTAGAAGCATCAAGTCCAGGCCTGTTTTTAAAAACCAGAAGGGCTCCACAGGAGGACCTGGAAGGAGAGAGGCAGGACACAGCATGGGCTATCAGGGATGTGCTGTCCAGACAAGAGTTTCCAGGCACCACAGTCCAGCCCTGCAGCTGCACCATGCTCCACATGAAGCTGCTCAGGCTTCAAGACATTTCAGCAGAAGTCTCAGTTGGCCTCCTAAGGACAGTTTCTGCAAGCCCTGGCAGGAAGAACTGGTCCTATTTGATATTCAGACTTCCACCTCACTGCCCTTCCAGCACAATCCACCCAAAGGGTCTGACCCACCAAGCAGCCAGTGCCTGCTCAACACAACTTCAGCTAAAATGCTCACAGCAGCACATGCTGGCAACCAGCACCCAGGCAGAGACTTGAAGGGCCTCATCTGTCAACTGCCCATCTGCTAAGACAGCTGTAAATATGTACCAGTCCACATTCCTCCCAGCTTTAAATCTGCTGTTTTCACTGAACCTAAATGGAAGACAAACTTAGTCCCTTGGTGCTTCAATCAGCTAGCACAGCAAATTCTTTTATTGCCCTTTTTCCTGACATGAGGTAAATAAGAAACAAGCCACACTGGTAACAGGTAAATTATCTCTTACTAGAAACAGCTGCCACCTCACACAAGGATGAGCTACTTCTCTTTAGCCCCATCAAAAACATGCTGAAGGACCTGAAGCAGGGGAGATTTTAGACTCTGTTGTCTTCCTCATCTTGTTTACAAAAGGATAAGCCCATACCTAACATGAACTTTACTGGCACTCTGATTTGCCAGAAGTCACAGACACGTTATAATAATGCTGTAAGTAGCATTCTCACTGTCGGCTTAAAAAAAAATCCCAGCATGAACTTGGAGTGATATGTGGTCCATCAAGCTTGCCACCAACATCTCTTCTTATCCCCTGATGCTGCATCATTCAAACTGTGCCTTCTCCTTCTCTTACAGGTGGCAAACAAATACAAACTATGCCTCTGCAAACCTGTGTGAAAAGGGCATGACCTCTAAGCTATTAATTTTACAAAGGTGCTCCACTCAGTAAGGCATGAGTCAGCATAAGTAAAGGAGGCAAAGCCACAGTTTCTCAGATCAGTTCTGATCTGATGTTTGTTCTGAAATCCAAAATTTGGTTGTGTCATTTGTCAGGGTGAATTTCCTGTGTTTGCCCTGAACTATCACTGCCCTTTCCAATATCTCCCAGAATGTCCCTTACAAGGCCCTCCTACTTCATGAATCCATGAGATTCCCAGGAACTTCTGTGCTAGATCAGAGTATGTACCAGCTCTAAAGAGCTGATCTCTGCCACATGCCTCTTTTTGAGCTGGGGTCCCAGGCCTCCCCTGTTTAACACTGTCACTCACATTAACTCATATAAATGCCTTCTTTGATGAGCAAGAAGTCACAGTCCCTGAGACAGGATGTTGCTTGTCCTTCATGGACGGATGGCAAATATATCCCTATGACACCTGCCAACAGGACTATCTGGGAGGGTAAAGGTCAGCTCAGGGCTTCTCTTCTTCCCAGCATGATGTCAAGGTCTCACATTTCTGCAGGCTGATTTTACATACGCTCCAGAAACAGGCCCTTGACACCTTACACTAATCCCCTGCAGGTCACATCACCTAGACCTCACAGTGGGATGGGCTGTAGCAGAAACTAAAGCATTTGCACATGTATGTAAAGCAATTCAGTTAAATTAGATACTGTTGAGACACTGTTAAGAACACTGACATGAGAATTTCACAGCAAGAAGCAAATACAGGCTTTTTAGCACTGGTAAAATAGTGGAGGAAAAGTTGTTTCACTGGAGGACAACTGCTACTGTTGTCCCTTATTGAGAATTAAAATAGGGATCAAAAATTTCTAATTTAAGTGAAGGGGCAGGATGAGACAGCCAGAAGGTGCTTACCCACTAATAAAGACAAACTGAAGAAAAGTTTGGGGGATTCAGCCTCAAGAGGCTCTAATGGGAAATAAGCATGTCCTGAGAGAAGGACCTCACACAACAACTTCTCATTGCCTGGAGCCCCACTTATCTGAGCCTTAGTGAAGGGCTGTTCTCTTAGAGCCCAGAGCCTTAGGATCATGGTGTATGAGAGCTGTTGAACAAGATTTCAGACTATACAAATAATTTTGTTATTATCTCAGTCATTAATTGGTGTCATCACAGCTGATATAAGTAAAGCCAAGTCTGCTGATGCAGCGCACCTCCATGTCATGTAGACACAATTTAATTTAGGAAAATGAGCATCCAAAACCGTGGTTCCTGTTGTCAGCTTGGGGGAATAGTGAGATACTGCAGCTACTGCCTGTATCTGTACCAACCTGATTCTCAGTGGCTGGGGAGAGGCCAGTGAATCTGCATAAATTCACTGTGGTCCTGAGTAACAGGAAATTATAAGCTTGATGTACACAGACCTTCTCTGGTTATAGCACAAGCCAGCAGTTCAGGGAGATCAGTTTTTATTCCTTTCCTTGCCTTTCATCTGCTGGGTAATCCAAAAGGAAGAGAAGTCACTTTCTCTGTATTTTTCCCCCCATCTGCAAAATGGGAATACTGTCTCAATCTCCTTTTCAAAGCGCTACGAGTTCTACTGATGAAACACCATGCAAAAGAGCTAAGTATCAATAATAGCATTTCCCTCAAAATGCCACAACCATGACTGCGAAGGTGTTCAAATTAAAAACTTAAGTTGACAATTTCCTCAAGCACTGCATGGCAAAAAGGAAGGACAATTAACAATGACAAACCTCAGTGTGACATCTGTCAACCAGAAAACCGCCATTCACTTTTCTCCACTATCACCTTCACCAGATCTGCTGGGAGAAGCTAGCAGCAATCAGGAAAATGAGTAAAGGGTTAGGGCCTGGGCATCTCTTCATCAAAGCATGGGTGGACAGGAGGGGAAAAGAAGGAGGAAGGGATACTGACCATCTCACCAAACAAGAGTGACACAACACACAGGAGAGAGGGTGGTGGCAGCATATACTGTCTGCCCTGGGGCAATTGTTAACCACCAGCCTTGGGGCACAGCATCAACATGACCTTGACCCCGACAGGACCACCTCTGATCATCACATGCATACATAGACAACACACACTTCATAAGCTCCCTGCCAGAAAGTGCCTGAACCCCCCGACAGGAAGAAGTGCATATGGTTTTCCCCTGCTAAGTGCCATGGCAGCACTTTGAAAGACCAGGCTCACCAAACTACACATACTGGGAGACAGTCCAAGGCTCACAGAGATTCCATGGTGCAGCCCCAGCCATGCACACAGCAGCTTGGCGGATTCTCTGGGAAGAAGCAGACCAAGAGACACAACATGCAACTTGCACACAACATTCCGGCTGAATCCTAAAGGAAAAAAATAATATCTCACTGCCTAGTGAGGCAGGCTTAATATGTTTGTAGTCAGCAGTCTCTGTACAAATGGAGGAGGCCATCCTTCTGATATTAGGTGCTCTGCCTAACACACACAAAGACAAGGGACTGAAGGTTCCCACATGTTACCAAAGTTTAGCCACACTGACTTTGTGAAGAGGCCTTGGCAGGCCATTAAATACCAGTTTAACATTCAGCATTCTCTGAACACTCAGTTCCTTCCTGAGCCACAGCAACACTCTGTGAAGTATAGGCTCAGGGCAGATGGCTATAATTTTAGTAGCCTTCAGGTCCTGCAAGTTATTTAGCGACCAGCAACAAAGGCGAGCTATAAAGTAGATCTCTTTGGCCTAAACCTTAACCTCGGTATAGCCGCTGCAAGTGACAGGGCCACAGCAGAACTTGTCACTTCACTGCCTGGCTGGCATATCGATTAGCCACTGGTAACTTGTGTATCTTCCCAAATTTTCCAAAACAAGACATAAGCAAATTCCCATATGATTTTGAACAGTTTTAAGCAGAGAAAACAATTTAAACAGAGAAAATTTTAATTAAATTTAATGACTTAATAAGAGTTCTCTATTATGCAAAAAGAAAATCCTTTAAAACCCAATTCATTTTTGGCTCATGGTTCTTAATGATTCCTTTATTTCTTGGACATGATAAAGCAGCAGGGTCAATCATTCTTCTCCATTTTCATATCTTCAAGAACCTAACATTTATTTCCATACAAAATCATTTAAGAGAAAAATATTCAGTCTTCTGCTGGGGGGTGGGGGGTGGAAAGAGTTTTGGAATTGATTAATCCTTTTAGTCAATAAGACAGCTGGGATTCCAGATTCCACTTCAGTTGCTTAGGTCGTATCTGACCCTCACCAGTGCAGGAGTCCAGAAATAACAAATGTGTTGAAAAAGAAGTAGCATAATCAAATACTTGAGACTTGATCAATTCCCTTCTCAACAGATGACAACATTCATGATTATGTGGCTTGATTTATAGCTATTCAACACTCAAACACACCCATACACACAGACACACACACTGCATGGGACCATATTTCAGTAATTGACTGCACTGTTTCAAGCCTCCTTATCTCAGCCTGCTTTCTCTTGTGCTCCCGCCCAAATGTGAGTAAGGAAACTTTGACTGTGTTAGACTAGAAAGAATCACAGAGGCAACAAGCAAGACCCACTGGCAGGATCCATTTCCCTCTTGTTCTTTAATGCTCACATAAACTCAGCATTTTTTAGTCCCATATATTCTAGGGAAAGCCTCTTAAAGTCAATCCTGAGAGAGTTTATTTTATCTTGTTATATCTAAGTGGAGACCCCTTCTCCATTTAGTTTCCAGGGAAAGTGTTTATCCTCGGCCCTAGGGATCTGGCAGATGGCAGTGCCTCTCCTATAGTTTAATCTCAGGGATGCTGTGTAATCCAGTGCCCCTCAGATTAATCTAGCCATTGCTACACTTTAGGAGGCTGACCTACGAACTACTTACAGATCGCCTGCTGCTGCACAATGCAAGATGGAGTTTCTTAGTTCATGTGTTGGAGAACAAGCTGAGAGCATGAACTGAAGCTTTTATCCTCCTTCAGTTTACACAGATCAGTGCTTCTTTGAGGCTGCAGCTCTGCAGATCCTTAGCATACATGCACAGCCGCAGCGAAGTTTAGCACTGTCTTGCATGTTTGCAAGATGTTAATTAATTTCTTTCCTCCAAGAGTCAAAAAATCTTATCAAAGTGACTCCATGAGGAGACTAAGAAGGTTAAGGCAGTGAGGTGGGCATGTAAAACTCCTACACTGAGTTTTATACCTGCATGAAACTAGAGCCCAAGTTCCACCTTTCCTGAACAAGGCTCTAACCAATAGGCTGGAGTGGGGAGCATGTAACTTCTCACTGCTTTCTGACTCACTTAATATTGCCTACTGATCATAGTCTCCCTGCTTTCCCCTCTGTTCTGCACTGGCTTGGTAGACTCTTGGTTCCCTCTTCAGTGTGGAGGGGATGTCACTACTTCATTGTGGATTCCCCTTGGTGGCAAGGCGTCTAAGAGGCAGGGCCTCAAATATTCAGCCAGACAATGCTCTGGCTATTTGGTGACCCAGTGTCTTCATACAGCCTTGTATCAAGTGATACTGTGATTCATACACTGCCCTATGGGTCAGCAAAACTGTCCCAAACACACTGTGCATCCATCTTTTCAAACTGGGCTGAACAAATCGTTTGCTGGAATAGTAACGTTATAGGTCTGAACTCCAAATTCAGATCTAAATCACCTTAAATTTGTTTGCAGCCTAAACGTTTGCTAAGAAAATATTTTTCTGCATTCAGATTTAGAAATCAGAAAAAGATGAATATATTAAATCCACCTATTACTGCTTCCAGATTTCTATAGGGTCTACTACCTGCACCTCAGAGAATAACTAGCAAAATGCATCAACTGACCTGTGTTCACTGAATTTAAAGGCCAAGGATTGATTATTGAAAACTACCTCCAGGTCTCCAGGCCAAAATTGCATTCCTATGATTCCTGGAGGTGTGACTAAAGGAGTGAATAGGGAGTGAATAAAGGTATGTGCTGGCTGACATGATCTCCCTCTTTGTTAGGCTTATTGGTTTGATTAAGTGCTATGTTGAGCCAGCTATGCTATCTTCAAAAGAAAATAATCTCTGTTAGCCACAAGGTCTCCATGGCCACTGTGGCCAGTAGGTTTTGTTCCCGGCAGGTTTCTGATGCAGAAGTGAAAGTCACGTTAAAGCATCAGATGGGGGCACATTTTAACCACATCACAAATGTCTTAGATATGCACTAGGGCATCCCTGGGTCAAAAACTACAACATTAAGCAACCTACACATATTTGTTTTCTGGACTGCCTTCTTTTTCATTAGAATCTGTCCCACAAGGATGCACTTTGTCCTGCTGAACGTGATTTGTTTTAACCCAAATGAAGCAACTATATGAGTATGCTCTGACCTCTGTCACATTTTTCAAAGACAAAAAGAACAGTCTTCCATTGGCCAGAAGATGAGAGAAAGTGAATATATTTTGGAGTAAGATAGTTCGTGGGCTTATTCTCTGGTATCCTAAATCTGCTGGTCTTTCACTTCAAGCAAGAAAAGCCTCTGCTTCAAGACCTGGCTGAAGCAAGGTAGTACCCATTGTATTTTAGGTAGCCTGCTCATAGGAGACTGCAACTACACATCTGACGTTCTTCACTTTCTCTAGAGAAATCAGCTTGCGGCTCAATTAAGAATACTAACCTGCACAGCCCATCTCCCTGAAAAGGCCAGATGAGGACAGCTGATCCCCTTCAATCTCTGACAGTGGCTGAAGTCAGCCAACTAGGAGCTTCTCCTCCTTTAATAGGAAAAACATGTACTTATAATCAAGCATCAGGACTGTGCATACTAGCTGGATTAAATGGTTTAGTGGGCTAAGGCAGAAGGTTGTACTGAATTAGTGCATCCCTACTCCACAGTATTTAATATATTAACATCCTTCTGGGTACAGTATTGGGAGGCTTCGTACAAAGATATCCTTCCTCTGATGCCAGATGCAAGACTGCACAATTCTTCCTGTGATAGGTCAAGTGACGAGGTTTCAACAAAAGGAACTTAGGCACTTAACGCTAGGGAGTTTTAGCACCAGGCTCACATCTGTCTCCTCTCCCTACTCAGCTAAGGGATTTTTCTCATTCCTCACTTAAGTTAACAGCAGGCACTTAGAGCAATTAGACATTATTGCCTCTCTGGTCTTTATTACTTCCTAGATTAGTATTAGCTACTTTGTACAAAATAAAAAAAGCTGAATTAATAGAATGGGTGCTGCTTTCCTTCTTTATTCTGTATGAAAACATTGGGTCATGGAGCCACATGGACAGGCTCTGATCTGCAGTGCTTTAGACCATTATTGCCATTTGCCATGGTACTTTATAAGGGGGCAAAACAGGTAGTAAATGAACAGACATAAAGAAATCATAGAGAAGGTGACATGGGGAATATGGGTAGACCGTAGGGACATAAAGGCTGGAAGGATTTCAAGGCCAGCAGAATAGCTTGTAGCTGTGCCTATGCTGTAAATTAGCTACCCCATGGATCTGACAGTTGCACTGGCAAGCCTAGAGACACAGGTGTGATGTGTTGCGCCTTTGAAAATAAAGCCCTGTGTCTACCGAGCAGCTCTTGCTTGCCTGGGAATAACTGTTGTGAACCTTTCATCTAGGGATTGCAACAAACTCCTATGAGCTCTATGTTTGGTGTTCAAAAAGAGGCTTTCCCGTATTTGCCCAGCCAAGTAAAACCTCATCCTTTTCCTTCTCTCTCTACCTTAAATCTCCATTAACCCTTAGTTTTAGTGCAGGACCTCAGAGAATTATATATTTTCCTCCTACTCCCTGGCTCCCAGTATTTCTAAGCCTGAATTTGTCATTCCCAAGAGGGAAGCGACAAGAGCTTTGAGCTCTTAAATCCTGCTGTTGGTTCTTGCCTGAAAGAGGTAAGTAGGGAAACTGGTGGAAAGGTGAAGAAAGGAGCCTGTCCCTTGTCAGCATTCACCTGTAATGGAAGCAAAATGTGGGGTTAAACACCACAACTAGATCCAGGAACAGAAATGAATGGGGTACTTACACAGTTTCATCGTTCTTAAACTCCAACTCCCCGTAAGTGTCCTCAAAGTCTTCTCCACCTCCTTTCGCTGTCCCTTCCACTGTCCTAAATGGCACTATGACTGTACCCCGAGCACCTGATGTCCTTAGGACTTTGACTTCCATCACACCAATGCTCTCACTGACATGTATAATGTCACACTCAAATGTGAAGATGCCAGCATGGTCATCATCCAGGATAGTCACTGTGGCCACACAAGGAGATGCCAATATGGCCTTTGGGTATGGGGAATTACTGAGCTCCGGAGGTTCCTCACTCTCCACCACACGGAGATTACTGAGCCGCACAAAGAAATGCTCATCTTCCTCAAATATGTCATCATCAATAATGCCCACTGAGAACTCCTTCTGGGTCTCCCCTGATTTCAAGACAACAGTCCCCTCTGTGAACTCATAGTCAGCACCAGCATTGGCAGAGCCATCCTCTGTTTTATAGTCCACATAGATGGTCTTGGACATGTCCCCTCCTTTCCGCACCACTGTCAGGAGAACTGCACCACAATTCTCAAGACACTGGTAGGAGCATGGGTCAAAATAAATTTTGGAGATGAATTCCTCAGGTTCCTCTGGCCGCACCTCATGCAAGCTGGTGCTTTTCTTGGCTTGCTCAGCTGCATGCTTTTTCAGAATATTGCCAGCTCCTGTCATCATTCTGGTTGCTTGAATGCGATAAAAGGCTCTGCTCTTCTGCTGATGAGACAACGCATAGTAGTTAGCCATCTCCACCAGCTGGTCCAAGTCCTTTTCTGGGTGCTTTTGCTTCAGGTCCTTAAGAATCCGGATCATCTCTTTGCGAGATTCATCCACCTCCTTCCCCTCCACAGTCACTAAGTTCCCATCTAGAAAGTGAGAGTTCATCATCTTGCCATCCATTTCAATTCCCTTAGGGTGATCGCCTTCTGATTCTACGATAATGCCTCTGTGCTTGTCAGTACGGTACTTTTTGTGCATATACTTATAGAAAAGCAGACGTCTATCTGCTATCCAGGCCAGAAGGACACAAAGTGGGAAGAAGAAAAGTGTGAGCAGGCCTTCCCAAACCTGAACCACACCTGGAGAGAAGACAGCAAGTATCATGTACAACCAGATGTAAGCAAAGATGCTCCATGCAGCTGTGACAAAGAAAACCCTCAGGTGTTTAATCTTTCTGGTTTCCCCATCAGGAATCACATAGACACAGATGGCAATGATGATAAACATATTGAAAGCTGCGCTGCCAACAATTGTAGATGGCCCCAGGTCTCCAGCTATGA
The DNA here is from genome assembly GCA_013396735.1 of Grallaria varia. NCBI lineage: Eukaryota > Metazoa > Chordata > Aves > Passeriformes > Formicariidae > Grallaria > Grallaria varia. Next base: position 295,827 of record VWZG01002138.1, read on the forward strand.
ATCCATGCCCACACACTTCTATTAGAGACAAGAGGATCTCGGGAGCAGAGGAGCCCAGAGCCATGAGGGTCAAGTTGGAAACAGTTTCATTCCAAATTCGAATGGTGGTTGTTGTGGTCTCTCCATTTGGTTTTTTAATTGTTATTTCTTTCTCCTGTGATGTAATGACCTCTATGGATGCCATGAAACGATCTGCAATGATGGAGACTCCAAGAAACATGTAGATCAGTGCTACAAAATACACGATAACCCGGGCAATTTTGTCCCCAAGGGATGGGTTTTCTGGGTACCATATTGGCAGGATAACACCCTCCTTGCAGTCAAAAGATCCTGAACACGAGCTGTTTTGTACTGAACTGGTTGAGTCTCCCGTCAGGCCAGCATCCACCTGCAAACCATGCAAAAACAGCACAAAAGTAACCAGCCCAAAATGGAGGAAGGCTGAGGTGACAGGCTGCAAGCTTAACCACGCCATACACAAGATGCAACTTCCACTGTGTAGATCCAAAAAGGCCAGGAACCTGAAACAAACAAAACAGAGAGGGAGGGGGGAAGCATGAGAGAGAAGGAAGATGCAACATTTACCCAAAAACACTTCAGTATCTCACCACTGAAGAGTACTGGTTGCATGGGTTGTCTCTCTGTCACTTTGAAGAAGATATCTAGCAGGGACTCTAACAAAATGCAGCATTTACATGCCCTGCATGATGAAGATCAGTTGCTAGAAAGATAATTCAGAGGAAAAGTGTATATATAAAATACCCCATTCTTAACCTACAACATGTGCAACAGGAGAACTGAGTGCTCAGCTGCCACTCGCCCAGTGATGCCATGGTGTTCCCAGCACACAGCACTCCAACGCAGCACAAGAAACCAAATCTAAGGGCTCCCCTGCCTCACAACCCAGGGAATAAAACAAATCAAGCAATCACTAGCAATGTAAAAAGCAACATTTAAGGCCAATGAGCAATCTCCAAATGAAGTCCATTTGTAGGACATAATTCAGTTATAAATTATGAAGTACCTTAGTGGCCAAATCATCCCTACAGCCAGCCCTTCCTAACAGGCTGCAGAGTCTCCAGAAGGGCTCTAGGGCTCCCCTAAACTTCTGAGACACAGGGCCTCCATTTTGGGAGTTAAAGATATCAACCCAGAAATTGGGCAGAGGACTCATCCTCGGCTAAGTGCCAAAGGCCATTTTTCACTAGCCTTTCTTCTGTGACCTGGATGGTCACATTTTACATCAATAATCTTGCTTTTAAATGGTCACAGCAACCTAGAAAAACACCACAGTTAGAAAAATTTGTGCTCATAAACTCAGAAGACAGAGCAAAATGCATGTACCCCCCAACATTCCCTCTGCATCCCTAAAAAATTGATATATATTAAAATATCTTCTAAAATGAAAGTAATCTCTAACCTAAAATACCATACAAAAACAATGAAGCTGATCAATATATCACATAGATTTGGCATATCACTGCCCAATAATACCTTCTATTACTTACAGACTACATTGCTGCAGGGCTTGCACTGCTTAAAATTGGATTCTGTACCCCTCATATTGTCATGGATCACACTATTCTTCCTTCCTAACAGGCCTCTGGAAGAATCTGGTCTCAGGCTTAACTGACAAATCACATTTGTGAGTCCAGACACAGGCAAGTATCTCACAGGAAACATCAAATTTAATAGCAGCATTATCTACAGCACTTGGAAGGTTCAAAAGCCTCAACTCCCACTAACTTTCATTGAGGTTTGTACTGCCAAATGAGCAGGCTTGGGATTCATTTTCCCTACTGTAACTATCTAAATCTTGGGCAGCAAGTCAAAGTCACTTAGGTTCCATTTGTAGTCAGAGGAAAGAAACAGTCATTTCCAGGGCACGAGCCTTCCTGTCCCACCCTGTTCTGACACAAAAGATGTATTTAAGACACACATCTCCAAAAGGGATTATGTCCCTTCCCACCTCTCACCATGGTCTCGAGGGGGTGCCTAGTCAGTCGGTTTAGAGCAGATGCCTAACTTTCACATGGCAGTTCAAAGAGATGAACTGACCCCTGAACACTTGAAGAGATTCCCCCCTCTCTCCCTCGCACTGTAAATATTCAAGGCAACATTACTGTGTTATCAGCATTAACAAATGCATCTCAAATGGCTATTTTATTTCATGTTGTGTGGCTCACCTATTTCCAAAAGCAGGTGCAATCTTCCCAATATCAACAAAAAACGTTTTCAACTTTCAGATAAAAATCTATAAAGACAAGCAAAACAGGAAGGAAAGCGTGAACAAGGACTGCAAATGAACATAACTTCTCCTGACAAAGCACAGCAGAGGGGAGAGAATTGATTATGCAGTATCAGGATCACAAATCCATATCTGACACCCTTGATATTAAAAAACAATACAGTTCTTCGTGCTACATGGACTAATTCAGAAGAGCGAGATTCTCACATGGTTGCCTACATACTTTCTCACTCCACTGCCTACTTATCTATCCGCCTGTCTCCCCTAGCCCCAGTGCCTGATCGAGTTCCCACAATCAGAGGGACCTCAGTCCCAGTGGGGGCTGTTAGACAACCCCAGCCCCAGTGTTGAAGTCTCACTACAACGCCCCACTGCCCGCACAGCTCAGTGTCACAGGGAGGACTGAGCTACTCGGCACATACAACTTGGGTTCCGTGTGAAGCTCCCATTTTGTCCCCTCTCCTTCTACTTGAGGTATTTTGCTAGATTCCTGGCTGTAGGATGCTGGAAAATCCCTGAGAAAGAGCCAGTGAACATCTGCAGAGTGACTATGAGCAGCAAGCCCAAGATCTCTGGGCTGCAAGGTAAATGTGTGCACATGCACAGCAGAGATGACACATTCCAGGTGCCTCTGATGCAAGGTGCTCACAGAGACCAACTGCACAAGCACAGCAGCTCCAAAACCACCCCGGGCACATCAGATCATCCTTTTCTGTTTTGCAATTGCTGGCAGGTATCCACCAACCTCTGGACACTTCCAGCTCCCAGCTCCTACTTAATTTACCACAGCCAGTAGGAGCTGCGTCTTCCAAGTTCAGTCATGTAAAAATGGCTGACAGAAAGACAGGAGGAATATCAAAAACATTTATGTGACTCAAGCACCTAAATTTGGTTTCAAAAATGACTTAGGAGTCTAAGTATCACTTAAATTCAGAGCCTTGTCTAGGAATAGTGCAATGACTAAACTGCCTTCTGAAATAAATCACTGCTACCACTAACCTCCTCCTCTGTGGGACAAACAATTTCTGCAATTAACACTATCAGCCTACCTTCTCTAATGCCATGATGGCTTCTATTGCTAGGCATTTCTCAACACACTCCAGGACCTTGCCAGTCCTGCTTAAATTTTTAATTTCATTTTAAGCAGAGGGTAATTTTACTATTTGTCAAACTAAAAGTATATTATTTCAAAGATAATCTCTAGCAGGGTAGCTTCTGTATATGTATTAGGATCCCCAAACTCAGGCTCTGTGTTGTAGACTAAAATCTCAGAATCTGGGAATATTTTTCTTTACTAGTTTTCACTTGTTTTGACAAACATTTTAGCATTAAGTGGAGACCATAATAATTTTTATAAAATGATACAGTAATGATCCAATTCTGAAATTCTTTGTCACAGATAAAACTGCCCAGTGAGATCAACAGGGACTTTACCCGCAGACATGCTGCCTCATACAGTCTTAATATGTGTTCATTAACATGAAAAACACTAACCTAACCAATCTGAAAAATACAGTGAAGCACTCTTATAGTCATCCCCCCTTGCTGCAAAAATGCCTTATAACAGAATAAAAGTACTAAATTTTAAACCCACTCTTAATAAAACAGTTGACTGAGGAAACTGTTTAACACAGGTAATAGAGGACAGAAGAATTAAAACTCACTCTGTAGCTCTAGGTCAGCAAGGTTACTTATATAAGGTGCAAGTTTTCCCTCAGATATATCTACTAAACTCAGTCTAGAAATCACTGGAGGGGATCTACGTACTCTGGCCTGCCCAGAGTGCAGTAGATATGTCATCCACCCCTCTTCTAAGTAGTGGCATTGATCTCAGCCAGGCTGCCTGTGACAAGAGCCACACTTCAGCAAGAGTCCTGCTCTGAGGACCAAGGCTCCAGGCAGGCTTGTAGCACAGTCCTGAGTCCTCATCACCCAGGAGGCGACACAGTGTCACTCTGCTGGCACCTGTGTGACAAAACACATCCACATCTGGCACAGAGAGCTGTCATTCCAGCAACAACACTGTGCTGGCCCTGTGGGACGTGAACAACAGGAGGCTAGAGCAACAGTGGTAATAGATGACCTCTGGCTTTATACCACAAGGACCGTAATCTCCACTACCTCTTTGCTATCGGACATAACTTTCTCACAGGTCCTTGCCCCGCTATTGCTACCACATTGAATACATGCAAATAAGAGCATTGGTAGTGAGAGGACCAGATAGTGCTGTCTGTCTGATAGGATAAGTTCAAAGCAATTAGTCAATGCAAAAGAGAGACAAAATGCTGCAAGCATCACTGCACCATAATGAGCCAGCATTCAATATCAAGGCTCTGGACACAATCATTATTTTAACAGAGGAACCTCCGTCTTCTACAAGAGTTTAAAATGGCCACGTGATCAAAAAAATACATAAATAGAACTCATAAATGAAAATATCAGATCTTGAAATACTTCTGAATACAGTCCAGAAAGTAGCATGGACCACACTTGTCACAATTAAGGTTGCTTCCAACCCAAACCATTCTATAGTTCCATGATACAATTCTATGTTGTTTTATAATAGCTGCATTTTAGAAGACTGATAGTTTGTCTGCCATGGACCTATATGAGGCAGAAAGCTGGGAAGGCTATAATGATCCCTTATAATTTAGATTTTTATATATAGATTCTCACATTTCTCTAAAGGCAAGGATATTTTCAAAAGAAGGATTTACAAGAAATCAAATGAAGAGGCAACATAATACAATGATGGCTGATAACATGTAACCTCCACATACCAAGTTCCCAAGATCACTGCTCATTAAATGCAAAACTAAAGGCAATCCCCTACGCCCCTATTTATTTCTTATTTTGGCAAAATTCCCCTTTAACCATCACAAAGGCCTCTGGATCTGACCTGCAAATAAGATTAAGTTTTCTGGCTCTTCTCACTCCTTCCCCTCTCCCTCCCACCTCCCAAATAAATGAAATACGGGAGTACATCTGCGGCCATACATCCTCTCTCCCCTGACTCTACACCAGCCAGGAAAGGTTGCTGATTAGATCTCAGTGCGGAGTAAGCCCCGTTCAGGCGTGGGTGCTGCACAGGCGTCAAACAAAGTCATCTCAAGATGAAGATGCACTTGACAAGGATCTGTCCCAGAACAGAGCAGATACAGCACTGCTATTAATGCCGATTGATAGCCCTGCTCCAAAGCTGGGGGAGACAGAACTAAGGTGCAGCTTAATAACCTGACTTCACATTCCTCAGCTCCAAAGCACATAAAAGCTTTTTGATTTGAGCACACAGAGTTTTTTACAACCACGAGCAAAAACTGAAATTAAAGCCTTTCTGTCAAAGAACACAAATAACTGAGTTTTCACAGAAGTATTATACCTAATTCATACTGCTCCCTCCCCTGAAATAAAAGCACTGCAAAATATTTGATAAAAAACAAAGCATATTTTTCAAGTGTCTCTGTTCAAATGCTATTGAGCCCTTTGCTCATCACTACAAGAGTAGTATCCAGAGTGCAAGTTAAGATTTATCTGTAAGAAAAAAGCCAGAGCAGTGTAATTAGATCCACTTTGCCTGAAAAATGCAAATTTCCAGTATAGACCAGGTCTTAAAACGTCAGACTGATGGCACAAGCCTACCTGAAACGAGCACAACCAAGGCCCCCAAGCTGACTTTACACAGGTTATGACATAGCAATAGCTCTATACTACTGCACCAGCTAGGTTTTATGAGGAAAAATGTACCATAACTCATGTTTAGGCCATGCCAGATCCCCACAGTTCAGCTCAATGGAAAAGTTATGGTGGGGAGCCATTATGTGTGCTTTGCACTTCACAATAAACATGCCAAAACTCAGAATTAGCTGCCTACAGATTAATCCCCTTGGTATGTGTCAAAAACAGCCATTCTTTTCTCTCAAGATCATGCAAAAAGTTACCATAAGAGAACTCTACCAGAGCTTGTAGCAAGTCTTTTAATACTTACAAGTTGGTGTCTCTGCCAATTTGAGCAGTACCTACCATTCTAGTGTGGTAAATGGGTGTTAATTAACATAATGACTCAAGTCTACTAATTCCTTATAGAAATGCTGTAGTGATGGAATTCTGTTATATCCAGTGATCTCAGGGGCTGGCCCAAACAAAGCACAAGTCTGTGTATAGCTAGGAGCAACCTCCAAACACTCAGTTCACCCTGGGGAACCAGTCCATGCTGGTTTTTCTGTATTTTAGTATCCATGATGCTCCTGGAGAAGCAGTGGCATAAATAGCTAACCCATAAAGATGCCTGTACTTAATTGTCCCCTTCTGCACCAACTGCACTTGACTGGCCAGGGATTTTATTTCCTTGCTCTCACCTCAGCTGAAAAATATCTGTATAGGATAGACAGCTATATAGAGGAGATGCAGCTTATGCTCTATGCACAGATGCATACAGGTGGTGGCAGATACTGCAGAAAGCCTTCAGTGGGCAGTCACAGCCATGCACTAAGAGCCATCCTTATTCATGGTGTGGGCTAGCTCAGCCACGGTGTGTTTGGTCTTCCATTCCTCATATATATGCCTATTCTGAGAGACAGCAAGAGTTACTTTTTTCTATTTTTCCCCCCAAAGCCATAGCCTTTTTTACATTCAAAAAACAAAAACTGGTATTTAGGTTGACCTACAGATTAGTAGTGGGCACTCTCCTGCTTAAAAGACAGTATTATCTGCTCTGATGTAGGTGAGGGCTTTTTCTTTTCATGAGTATTACACAATCTCTCTGTTGTTTTTCCAGTACTTACAAGCGGGCAGTTCACACAGGAGACAGTAGGGATCTCTGAAGGCTACCTAGTGCAACACCCTGGCTCAAGTAGAACCACCTAGAGCCAGTTGCCCAGGACCACATCCAGCTGACTTTTGAATATATTCAAAATACATTCAAATATATACCTGGGGATACTGAAGGACAAAGGACGGAGTCTCCACAACCACTTGGACAACCTGCGCTAGTGCTCAGTCACCTACACAGTAAAACAGTAAAAAAGCACAGGTATGGGGTTCAGGCCTTCCTATGACCACCACATCCAGTGTTAGCACATGGGAAGCCAGAGAAAACCCATGCTGTGCACAAACTGCACAGGGAGCTCACTGCAGTTCATCAGCGGCAAACACGTGTATTTGGCAAAAAGTCGCTGTCATGACCTTTTAGAAGTCACTGGGAAGCCTCCATTGCACATTTAGAGATCTTCAAGTCTTTTCAATGCATTTAGAAGAATTTCTGAACACAATTAAAGGCTTTATGTGCTTGTATCCCAGTGCACATGCACAAACACCATTCTTCACAGTATGAACATCGCCAAATTGAGAGAGTAGGTACTTCCAAGCACATTCTTCAGATCCTTGATTTTATGCCCATGATGTGAAAGTGACGAGGATGGAAGTCCTTCTTGTAGGTGTAGAAGGCTAGGAGAAATACAGAAGTGGAGTTTCTTGGTCACCAACTCAGTGGTTCCCCTGCCTCTTCCATGGACTGCAGCTGATGGAGACAACCTAGAATACTTGACACCATATGGGGTTGCAAGAGGCACTGGCTCCCCTGCTGCAGCTTTCAAGGCACTGGTTTTTATCACTATCTTGCTATTTCATAAAGAGAAGCAAAGACCATTTGGGGAGCTGTGGGGGAAGGGGGAAAAAAATTCCAGCAGTGTGAGGAAAATTTCTTGTCAGTACATTTTATGTACTGCCCGTGGCAGCACACAGGGTGTGTTATTTACTGCTCCTGTTTCACAGACATATTATACTGCTGGTTCAGGTGCCACCATCAGAGTGCAACATATCACCTAGTGACTCACAGCATCCTACAGATGACAGCAGCAACTCGTGACATTTCTTTAGCACTCTGGTGACAGATCTAAAACTGTTACAATTAAAGACCCTAGGATTTGCTGTCATTGCATTTGTGCTGCAGAGCCTGTAGTTATTTGCACACAGAGGCAGGCTAAATGGTAAATATGAAGAGAAGAGGTGTTGTAGTCGTATCTCATCCTCTTTAGATCCACAGTTAGTTAAGAAAAACACAAGTTTTCTGACAGAAAACACTCATTTGAGGCAAACCAAACAAATCATGTGATGTGCTGGATTTGATGCAGAAGTAGGTAGGCAGTGAGCACTTCCCTGGCTGGCTCATGGACTCCTGGGACAGCCACCAGCCAGCCATGCTGAGCAGTAACCCCAGCATCTGGGGCACACACTGCTCCAATCCTCCAGAACAGCCTGTTTATTTCTTAATTTCTCCTTCAAGGAAAAATAAAACAAAATTTCTGAAATTTCTGATCTTTGTCTATATACAGGGGTGAAAAAAATGTTTTTACCAAAAATGGCACATCACACCCAACAGAAATTATAAGCCCTCCATGAATCTATTCAGAAGGGTTTACTCCTGGCTCAGTGAGAAAGAAAAACTTTAAAAAGTGAATGAAAGCAGAAGCAGCAAATGGGGCAGTGGGAGACTGGGCAGACAACAGAGACCTCTACAAGAGAAGGCTACACTTCAGAAATTGTCTTTACCACTGCAACAAAAACAAGCGTTTGTTGTTCATCATGTTAGACTGATAGGATAGGCCCTCCCCTAGCCCAATTAGCACAGTTTTCACTCATTTCAGAGTTAGTTAGCCTAGAGACAGAATAGCTGTCTGGTCCATGCCTCGGGGACTGCCAATGCATTGTTCCCCTTGTGAACATTATTTCCTAGTACTTTGTCCAGCTCAGTTCTAAATCATCCAAGTGATGGCATTTCTACAACTTCCCATAGACACTCTGCCATGATGTAATTTATCTTGGAGGTTTTAGCCGTCTTCCTTATATTTAGGATGAAATTAAGAAAATTTATGCTGCTAGTTCTCATTATTGTGTCCTTGGAGCACTCTCAACCGTTCTCCTCCCTGTCTGAGATTTACATGCTTCAGATACTTGTAAATAGCTGTTCTCCTCCACAGCTTTTCTTTAGCCAAAGCACACAAATTTATTTTAATCTTTATAAATTAGCCCAAGCTGACCTTTAATCATTTATCTTCATCTCCTCTTAGTTCTCCATCTTCGAGGTGGTCAGAAGCAGGCGGGTATCTGAGGGACCATAGCTCAGTGCCTGCTCCCACAAAAACCAGCAGCAGATCTGCTGTCTTTGGAGCAGGAATGCCCTGGGTAGTGAAGACTGGCCTCTCAGCTGGGCTGTACAGCAGGTTTTCATCAGATACCAGACTGTTACAAAGGTTAAATCAAGACTGATTTACAGATGCCCACTGTGTTGCACACGTTTGATGGTCTCTCCACCTGTTTGCTGTGTCCCCAGCGCAGCGGGGCTGGCATGAGGAGTGCTGTGCTGCTGACTGGCACGCGTGGAACGAAAGCAGAGATTTCCAGAGTTTCAACCAAAAAGTTAGGGTCTCCAGCTGAGACACGGGAAATACACTGTAACATGCACACTGCTTCTGCAGCTCTGAGCACAGCAGGAGGCATGAAAAATGCGCTGAGCTATGAGTTATCCTCAAAATACCTCCCACTTCGCTTACAAGGTGCCAAAACCTGTAAATTCACCCAAATTGAATACAGTTATCAAATAAGATTCCACACAGCACCCTCACTCTTTACTGCCATATATCCCCATGTCTCTCTTATTGACAATTGAGATATCTTAATCCTTTGCTGTTTTTCAGCTGCTAATTCTGCCACTGCTTCTAAAAAAATAGCCCTACACATCCACCATGATTAATTCATTCTTCCTAAGTCCAGGCTGTTTATTGCTCTTTGTTCATTTATACACTAGCTGTTTACAGATTCTCTTTTAATATTAGCACTTTTATTTGCTAGAGACTCAAGTTATATTTACCTTATGGTAATTGCAGAGATGACAGGGACAACAAACAGTGGAAGGTGAGCTGCTACAGCAATTACAGCAAGTGGCAGCAGTCTCCAGGCTATCTGCTGCCCCACCTTCACTTCTTCTCTCCCACCCTCTGACGGCTTTCCCAGTGGGCTGTATAAAGCCATATGCCACTGATCTCTACAGCAAAGACAGGCAGAGATTTGTTCTTCACTACAGCATTATCAGACAAGTTGATTCACTTTCTTCCTTTCAGTTTGTGTTCCAGCTGCAGGTCTGCTCTTCCTGGCTGGCTGCCCCAGTTTGTCCTGCCAAGGGCAGGTAATCTGAAATATTGTCTGGACCTAGACACCTCAATATCCACATCTTCTTTCTCATTGTTACAACAGCAGTAACTTCCTCCTCTGTCTCTCTCATGGTTTCAATGTGTCTGAGATTTTCCACTGAAGGAGTCACAAAGGACCAGGTTTCAAAGGCTGGTTAGAAGCTTAAAGGACCAGCTCTTTTTAATCCGCTTGGACACCAGTACCCCACTGAAATCACAGATTTTCCACTGGACACCTAAACATGATTTTAAATTCCTGCAGAAAACCAAACAGATGACTATGAAAGGCTACTGCTGTTTTGTCCAAAGGAAAACCTGAGTTTATCTCTTGCTTCCTGAAAAAGCACCAGGCAGGTCCTACCCACATGAACGGCACAGGGCTAAGCCACATAAGTATGTGACTTGATCCTTCAAGAAGACTCAAAAAATCAAGATTACCTATATGCGTATGCCAGCTTGGGGGCAGTGAATACAGCAAAGCACCTTGTCTGAGAAGGGTGAGACTCCTCTCTTGCCATTTCTAACATGTCTGCAATGATTCTCTCCCAGTTCCCAGCAAGTCTTAACTTAGATACCAGTGCAGAACATTTGAAAACTGGGTGCAGGGCATCGTGTATCAGAAGAACTTTCTAGAAAAGTATATAACAATCATGCTGCTGTTTATCTCCAAAGTGGAAGAAATAGCATTTTTCATTGTATGCAGAGCACTACTTACACCAGTCTCCCTCCCTCCACCCTTCCCTCCAAAAGCCTTCTTTGACACAAAGACATCTTAAAAATGAGAACTATCTTTCCAGCCTGGTCAACTTGCATGCCATTAGCTGAAGGCTGGCAAGAGAGAAATGAGAGAGGGTCCTTAGGACCAGATTTTCTCTGCTGTAAATCAGCATAGGTCCAATGAGCCCAAGTCAGCAGAGCCAGCTTATTCTACTGAAAGCACTGCCTGAGGAACTTTGGCAACTTTTCATATAACAGAAACCTCCAAAATGAAAGCTTCATCTATTTCCTGTTTGCAATCTGTGTCACACAGCAGCTGAGGGGCATCTTTGTTCTTGCTCCATACCAACTGTATTCCTGTCCATTCTGCCCTGGTTCATCATTCCTCCAATGCTCCACGTTGGCCCCAAATTTGCTACAACTAGTCCTGCCAACAGGAGCAGCAGCTGAGTCACAGGAGATGAACACATCAGCCAAATGCACTAAAACCAGACAAGGGAAGGAGAAAATTCTCTTTTCCTCCACAATCCCAGACCCCAGCAAACAAGGCCTGAAGTCTCTCTCCTCCACCATGTGCCCAGTGTCACCTTGGATCAGCACATGAAGTGCCTCATCCCGAAGGTAAAATGACTGGAGACACTGGCTTAATGTATGTTCTTGGATAACACTCATCCCATGCAGCCACTTGCTGTACAGTCTATTTAAGCCACCAAGGCAAAAAGAGAGGACAGCTTCAATCCAGCCACTGAGGGGCAAAGCCTCCATTATGGATGCTAGTAGTACCACATCTCCATCAGTTTTACTCAGGAGCTCAAGTCCCCTTCAGGGAAGCAGAAATTATCTCTTCATCCATTTCTGCAAAGAAAAGATTAAAACTTGAATGTGCTTAATTTGCTTTGAAGTCCAAATCTCTTAAGACATGGCTAAAGCAAGAAAATTGTAAGGTCCCGCTCTTACTGCAAGTGGAGGACTGACTTAAACAACACCTAAGGTGGTAACAAACAGCCTGTTTTCACACCCTTACTCCACATTTACTCCCTATCCCCTCCTCCCCTCAGCCCAGAAAGCCTCTCCTACCCAGCTATTCTTCTGTGGTGGCACTGTGGACCCAGTTCTTCCTGACACTGCTGATGACAGTAACTCCTGTCATCTGGGAAACCTGTCACAAGTGACAGAAGCAACAGTCCCCAAACTCCAGCAAGTGAAGAGCAATGTGATAGGAAGGGTTACCCTGGGCAGAGACACCATTACTATTGCCTTCAGGTCAGTGACTCAAATAGGAAAAAAGAACAAGCACAAAAGGTCTTCGACAAAATGATGGTCACTTTTCAAGACAAGTAAAGCCCTGAAATGAATCCATTCTGCAGGGGAAGCTCAATGACCAGACAAATGAATAAAAATGGGTATTCAATGAATTTGAGATCTGTGTCATAACAACCTTCCACTCTGCAGTAATCCTTCCTCTGCCCATTCACCCTGTCCTCTGCTCTCCCCACAGATACATATACAAACACTTCTGTGATCCTTCCCCTGACCCTTCCTTTGACAGTACCTCTGTGGTTCTTCCCAAACCTGGCTACCAAGACCACCGTCCCTTTGTCTGAGGTGATTGCAGCCAGTCCACCGTGCCTGGTAGCTCTTGGCTCGCCTGCAGATACTTGAAAATTATAACTACACCATCTCTTCATGCTCCCTTTGCAACAATAAGTAGCTGAGGTTTCTGGAATCCTGCACAATCCAGCATAACTCCCATGTCCCCTTCCTCAGCCTTCTTTGGGAAATCAGCTTTGGTCAGAGGGACAAAGATGGCCAACCAGGCCAAAAGCAGCTTGAGGCTAACGCCAACAAAAGTTTCCAGACTCCAGGTATTTTATCTAGTGAGCACTGAAAACTTTCTAAATTCTATCCTGTCCATTTGTGTAAACTGTGGAACTCAATGCTATAAGAAATAAATTAAGCACTCTAAGACTCAGAGGGAAAATAGATGCGCATGGAACACTCAAAATACCCATAGATTCACCAGACAGGATGCAACCCTCCTCTTGCTCCAGAACATATTTCAACCTCACCAATGTTCGTGAAACTTGCTAATGTTTCCAGCAAAAGCTGGAAAGGCCCTTATTAAATGAGCATCTGCTGCCTCACTAGGCCAACCTCTTGCTTTATCCCAGCAGCCAAGCCCATATGGGCTTGAGAGAAGGCAGAAAGGCACAAACAGAGGATATGTGATGGGCTGAACACGTGAGCAATCTGTTAGAACACTGGGAAGCTAGGACGCATGGAGTTGTTGAGGGAAGTGGTGGTCTGGGGTAATTACTGGAGAATCATGAAGAAATCTCTATATTTAAGAAGGAAAAGCAGAGGAGGGAAAAGGCCAGAGCTGGGGGAAGGACGGGTGTTTGTGACTCAGTGGGATGCACAAAGCAACAAGGAGATGGATCTAGACAGGTAGCAGGCAAGGCAGCAGATTTTTGGGAGTGACGTAGGTGCACCAAGTGCAGCTGAGCATCTTATCACCTTCAGTCTCCTGGTGTGATTCCCCAGAGGGGAAGCAGCTCTATCATGCTCTGAAGGTTAAGCTGTGCCTTCTGCCAGGCACAAGAGCATAGTGCAGCCAATGGGTAAAACTGCCTACCTACTTAAAAGCAAACCCCAACACTGCCAGGAGGGACAGGCTTTATTTTTAGCTGGGACACCAGCAGGGTCACTCCTGGTGCTGCATTTCCCCATGGAAGCCAGGGTTTCATGAAGTGTGCTGTGTGTGCAGGGTCACTGCGGGGGAAACATCTGTCAGGTCAGCTTTGGGGAGATGGATTACTTAAGTTAGAGAAAAGGAAATATTTACTAGAAGAAGTGAACCTGAAACTATTCAGGAAGGTTAAAATGAAAGGGGAAAATGATGCTTAAAAGAGTCACAGTGGGTGGTAACTTATGTGATGCCAATGCCTAGCGCACCCATCTCCAAGATGCTCATAAAGGAGAGTACCCCATCATGTCTAACTCCAGCAGCATCCCCTCTTTTGCCTCCTATTACTCCAGCTTTGAAAGGCTTATTCTTGTCTAGGGGCTGCCAAAACAAAAGCAGTGGCAAGTCACTGTCCTTCAACAGAATCCTTCACAAAGGAAAAGCACAAAGAGACCCACCTTGCTCTGTGCCTTGAAGACAACACCGAGACCTCCACCCTCACTCTGTTCCTCAGGTCCTCAGATGGGGCCCCCAATTAGCGCCGAGGCAGGCAGCCTCCCCAGCACTCACACACTGGCTAAGTGCAGCACCCACAGCGAGTGCACAGCGGCAGCACAAACTTAGCCCATGGCAGTCTCATGAGGACAAGGAGTCAGGTCCTTCCCTGCTAGTGGGTTTCGTGGGTGCAAACCTAATAAAGCAGTTGGCACTGCTCCCACTTGCACTGCCAGGGAATGCAGTCTGGAGACTTCAACATGGAGAGATTGTTGTTGATAAAGTGCTGAGTGATAGTGTGAAGCTTTCAAGGGACTTAAAAGAATTGAGAGCAGAGGGGAAGCTCTCATTTTATTCTCTTCTTGAAAAACCTGAGTCCATTTGGCATGTTGCATCTGAGAAATAGCTTGGCCTAGACTGATTTTTTTTAATCAAGACCAACCCTTCTGCATGTTCTTAGGAAGATTTTACATTAAAAATGATTTTGTCTTTTTTTTCTGCCGATTCTTGTGCCTCTTAATAGCTTAAGAAGTGCTTTGCAGACCCCATCACTATAAGGTTCTTTGCAACTAATTTGCATTCAGAACTATCCATTTCATCAAGAGTAGACTTCAAGGCTGAACCAACTCCAAGCCTGCAGGCAATTCAGGCAGCAGCTTTACAGGTGGAAGTAGTGCTTCTTAAGCCAACAAGAACATATTCCGCCTCTGGTCATTTGTTCCCACTCTGCTCGAGCTCTGCCCTTTTTGTTTGCATGGTTGGGGCATGAATAAGGACCAGGAATCTATCTGGCCGAAAAGCGAGCTGAACCCACCACCTGGCTACTCATGCCACTGTGCCAGCATACTGCAGGGGTGGGACAAGAGCAGGAACAAGCGACCAGGGTGGCAAAGCTGTAGAAAACAAGGTCCAAATAACAAGTGTGCATTAGCTGTATGGGCAGAGGCAGGTTTGCCCTTGCAGCAGTGAATCCTGTGATACCTCCAGGACCATGAAACAGCCTCGCTCTGCTAACAAAGGCAGACACATCTCTCATTTTTCCCAACTAATATGCATATTCAAGGGTCACTGAGTTTTTCCAACCAAAACCACAGAAGCAGATAAAGGTACTTATTAAGGTTAACTTTAAGCTTAACGTCAAGATATTACTTCCCAAAAAGGAAGGCCCCCCTCAAGGCAGTAAACCAAGACATCCAGGTCTTGGTGACCCAAGACATATTTTTCTGTATGGAGAGCAAAAGGATGGCTTCTTCGCACAGAGCCTTATTCCAACTACCTATCCATCACCAGTGCATGCCAGAGGCAGAGCTGCCTTCCCTCATTTGGGTGTGGGGAGCTGTGGCACTGGGACAGTGGTGGGTTTCACAGCTTGCCTGGACCCTGGTGACAGACTCTCTTCTACTGCTACTTGCATTGAGGGGACCTAGGGCACATCCAGAGTGAGCTGTAGCCCGACTGCAGAGCGAAGTGCAGACATGCTCTAACTCTCCCTACTTTTGCTCCCACTCTGGCAAAGGAAATCAGCTTTCACCAGCATGCAGCATACAAACACACTGGCAGGGCACCTTGTGTTGTCGGCACTGGAGTCCCACATTCACTCCTGGACATGCCACCTTCAACACAATCTCAGCAGTCAGATCTAAGTGCCCTCTCACAGGTACATCCCTGCATCACTACACTTCTTTTGATTAAAACTGTATTCTGCAGTGCTGCTCTTTGTTTTGAGACAGCCTCCAAGCACCAGCCTAGGAGAGGGAGATGAAAGCAGTGGCAATGCAGTCTCATCTGTCTATGGTTTCTAAAACTCTTTGGCACCTCACCGGTTGCAAAACATGCCCAGCAGCATAGGATATTTAGTATTTCTGATTGCTCTTGACCCAGCTGTTTCTGCTGTTGTCCTGAGTTAGGCGGCTTAGGTAAAAACACAGCAGAGTACAAGAAGGCAGCAAACAGAGCAAGTTCACTTTTGTAGCCTTGAAATAATCTGCTAGTGAATGGAAACAGAAGCTTCTCCCTAAATCTGAGTGCTCTGGAAGAGCTCTCTCTTTTATTATGATGGAAAATCCTCATTGGAGTGTTTCGTTAGGAAACAAGCTATCATAAAAGAAATGTTAAGAGCCCTAAGCTCCCTTCTCTCCCATGATGTCAACTGTCAGAGACATCAATGACAGCTCAGCTGTATGATCAAAGGCTCCAGCAAGCAGATTTAAAGACAGAATTACCAGAAAACTGAGAGTTAAAGGAGCATGGGGGCATGGTCATCACCCATCTATAAGTGCATCTTATGGGCTAAACTAATTACTTTATAATGCTGTACCACAGGAACAATGGCACCTGGGTTTACTCATTGTGACACTGCCAAGATGGCGTTATGGTGGTACCTTCAGAATGGCATCACACATCCCTGCCACCTCATGCTTTGCTATTCCTGCAAAACCCTGTGATGGAAGTGTCTAAGGAGGAGATTGGGAGGCCACCATGCTGAACTTCATGCATTCATATCTGTGATGGTAGTGTCTAGGGAGGAGACTGGGAGGCCATCATGCTGAACTTCATGCATTCACATCTGTGATGGTCCTTAAGCAGAGTTTGCAGTTTAAAGTATAAAGGCAAAGGGAAAGGAGGGAAGCCAAATACAGTCTGTACCACATTAGTCCTCAAGCAGCCCAGAAGCCCGCTAAGCCTGCAGGAGATTCAAGGTGGTACCCAGATTTCATTCTGCAAGTAAGCAGGGACATGAGCTGGAACTCCTCCCCAGCCCCAAACCCCACAGCACCATGTCACTGAAATCAGCAAATGAGGGACCACAAGCTCTGCAGCACAGCTTATCATCTCATGTACCCCTCAATGCATAGAACTCTTCAGGACAGAGACTATAATTTACTAGACATTTGCACAGCACTTGGAAACATGGCCCCCAACCATGCCTACAGGAGTTACTGTTATCAAACAGTAAATCAACAATAGCATTAATCTATGCCACAATACCTAAACACAGTGGGTGATGGTAGATGGTGCATCACAACTATCAATTTCCTGGCTTCAGAGACTTCTTTTCCCTATTAAGATGTTTTTGTCTTTGCAATTTAATTTCCTTCTTTTTTTTTTTTTTCAATATAGAATTAGATATTACTGCCTGGTTTAAAAAAAAAAAATTGGCTAGCAATCAAAGCCATCTTTTTAACTGTGAAGCACATGAAAGGCATCTGAAACATGACAGCAACAAAGAACAAGGAACTATTTGTCAACGCCACTTGGTCATTGGGGAAGCTTAGGGGAGGAGACTGATGCTGTTTGTTTAAAACAAGCAAACAAAGCCCTGACAGACAGACCATTTATCTGTATCGTGCTTCACTTGAAAATATTGGCAGAGGGAATACATCCTCACTTGGTTTCTAATAAAAGTGCTGACACACTCTGTTATGGCCTTTCTCTGCCTTGGGGATGGAGGATGCCTCCTGCAGGAAGGACTCTTTGAAAACAAGGGATACACGTGGGATCAGGCACAACACAGCAGCAGGCCAGCCTAGGCCCTTAGCAATCTCTCCATCTGTCCAACCCACGATACCATAGCACCTGCCAGGCTCAGACCAGCCTCATGTGACTTTAGACCCACCAGCTTCAGAGGAAAGCAGAGGAAGCAGGGAGGCGGGATTAATCCCTCTTTCCTTTCTACAAGCCAGCCAAGCCAAGAAGCAGTGCCCTGAGCACCCTACGATTGCCATGCAGAACAACTGCCCATAACTCCTAACAACACAGTCTGCTCCAGTCAGACGGGGAAGCTTCTGCTCTCACAGTGGCCCAGTAAGAGCCTGTGGAGCACAGCATGGTACACAAGCCAGGCCGTGCTTGGAATCTGCTCCACATGTGCTCTCCTGTACTGGGTGATTCCCACACTCACCCAGGCAATGGAAAGGACTATCCCACCTGATGGTGGCATCTGCCATCCCAGGTGCCATCCTGTCAGGTGGCAGCTCTACAGGGCAAGGGTCAACCTCTTTGCAAAGGACAAGCGCTACATAGATTGGTGTTAGGATGGCTACATACCCACCTTCCTTCTCACATCCTGTCACCCACTAGTTACTGTAACCATGTCCTCACCAAATACCCACAGAGGGAGAAAAATGCTATCAGCGATACCAATGAGACCCAGGAGGGTCTGTCTAGCAGAACACCAGAGGTATGCCAGGGAACAGAAGCCTACTTGCATTTCCACCACCCTCAAACGGGATCTCAGCAGTGGGACTACCACAATCTGTCCTACCTTGGGCATTTGGGAAATGTTTAAACCACCCACTTATTAAGAGCAGGGCTCATATTTGGCTTAGGGGAAAAAAAAAACAAAAACAAAAAAAACCCAGACTGCTGTACTGCACTTCTTAACTAGGACTCTCTACCCGCATCAGTCCTCTCCTTCCCCACCCTCACTGATATTACACCCATCTATTTACAACAGGGGTAGCCCATTTGCCTGCCATCACATTGCACACTCAGGGCAGGTCTGAGGGCTCCTGGGCTGCTCTTGCTCCTCCCCAGCCAGCCCTCGGCCGTAGCTGGATGTGCTCTTTTCCAACATCACTACTTCTATTCAGGAAACAAGTCTCGTTCCAGTTGAACACAGAAGCATGAACATAAGCACCAAATGTGACTTTCTCAGCAAAACCATGATGAGGGTAAACTAACATTTCCAACAGTAGTGGATGGAGGAGGGATTAGGGACTCTCTAGAAATGCTTATGCCGTAGGGGAGTGATACCTCTCCCCGCTGCACCAAACCTACAGAGCACCTTCAAGGCCTCTGTGTCTCAGCAGTCCCCCACAGCCAGCTCTGCACTCTCGGGCCTCCCGCCAGCCTCCCAGAGAGCATGGGATGAGAACTCCTGAATGGGAAGGTGTTACCGATTGCTACCTAAGTCTTCCAGCCCTGTCCTCTCTACAAAGGAAAAACCAGCTCAATAAAATCACCCTTTTGCTTTATAAAGAGATGTGAGGAATTAAAGAAACATACATATAAACACGAGAAGGGAAGGATGTGCGTAAGGCACCCCTTCTCACCTCAACTGTGCCTCCAGTGTCTCCCCTTAAATCTGAAACACATTTTTTGGGTGAAATCCCCAGAACAAAACCAGGAACAAACCAAGAAGTCAGGAACCCAACCACTGCACTACAGCTCCATTGGAGGGGGCAGAGTGGGAAATGGCCATGACTTCACGTTTTAGACCAATAGTAAATAAAAAACCAAAACACTTGCAATGGTTTCATCTCTCACCCAGGGTGATCGATACTTTAGGGACAGGTGAAAAGCATAAAGCCCCGGAGCAATGCTGGGAGGGAAGAAGAATAGGAAAGCACCCCAAATGTGGGTCAGCTCTCATGTGTGTGCGTGCGTGTGCAGAGTTCCTCCTGAAGGGCCATGGGGGGCTGCGGGCCCGCCGGCGGCCCCGTGCCCTATTTAGGGCAGCGCCTGGCGCAGCGGCTATATTTGACACCCGGGGTAAACAAGCCGGCCCCGGGGGACGGAGCGCGACAGCTGCCCAGGACGGCGGCCCCGGCGCCCCCACCCGCGGCCGGGGATGGCCCGGCCCGGGCTCCCCCGGCGGCAAAAAAAATTAAATAAAAACAGAAAATTTAAGGNNNNAAAACAGAAAATTTAAGGGGCGGGGGGGGAAGGAAATTTATAGCACTGCATAAGAACCGCTTCCCCTGCCTGGCAGCCCCGGGCAGAGCCGTCCCCCGGGCTCCCCGGCATCCCTGCGGGCCGCGCCGCGCCGCTGAACCGGGGCACCCCCGCCCGGCGGCTGGCGGGATCCCGGGGCGGCCGCGCGGTGCCGCGGGACCGGGCTGCTCCGGAGCCCGCCCNGAGCCTGCAGTGGGAACCCTCGCCACCCCCATCCCCACCACCTCCGCCAGCAGCCCCCGCTCCACGACCATTCCCGTGCAAGGCACGGAGCCCTGCTTGGCAGCAGGACACTTGCCCGCCAGCCTCGCGTCTCCCACGGAGCGGGGGTGGCACCCCCTTACTTACCCTTTCTGGCGGCTTTCCTGACTTTTTTTCGGAGGGTCGGGCTGGGGGATGGGGGGAAGGGGGGCTCCACTAGCTCCCCAACACAAATCCTTCCGGTTTCTAAAGGGAGCTCATCGCATCTCCCGGTGATTCACCGACGGTGTGTGCGGGTACGGGTGGGTTCGCCTTTGCATGTCAGTCCAAGTTGCCTCGCTCGCTACAAAACCTGTGCTCCCTTTTGCAGCTGTCAGGGAGAGCGGGGAGGTGCATCTGGAAAAGGGGGTGGGGGTGGAGGTAAAATGTTGATAAATCCACCAGCCTTGATCTTCAGCTCCGTGCGGTGGAGTTAGGGAAGGGAAGAGAGATCTGGCGAAGGGGGAGGAGGACGGTGATGAATGGGGGTCGAGGGAGGGGGGAAGAGAAAATGGATTGTACCCCAGATTGCCCCTGAATCTGCTGGGCTTCCCCCGCTCCCGCGCTCACACCATCGGGGCTCGGTCCAGGCTTCCCAGCATTACGGTGCACGGCAAAGCGCTGAGCCTGATTTCTGGGAGCCAGCGAGGTTTGCACAACTGCAGCAAGAAGCCAAATCAAAAAGCCAATCTGCGAGCCTCCAAACTCCACGTCACCTATCAGCTGGGAGCGAGCGCTGCAACAGAATTACAAGCCATGCATATTTATCACTCTGAATCCAGGGGGGGATTTTCAGATCGTTTAAAGCAAAGCACGGTGAAACCAAGGCAAACCCTTCCCAAAATAAATAAAGGCAGAGCACGTCTTGCATGTAACACGCGCACACACACACCTCTACAAGCTCTCTGTCGGTATATATAGATGGAAATATACACTCACCGAGCAGGGATCACTCCTGTACCCTCCAAGTATATTGGCTTGACTTGGTGTATTTCAAGGAAGGGAGGGGAATGATACGGTAGCTGAACCTCAGAAAAGACGTTATTGATTGCATATCTGAAATTTAAAGCATCTGCCAAACACTTCTGAGATATTAAATATAGGCAATATAATTATACACACAGAGTGCGTCCTGGTATCCATTTGAAGCTGCGTGCTTTGGTTTGTGCCTGCAGAAACCACCCGGTTATTTTTTTAACCAAAGTCAAATAACAGGTTATGTGACAGAAAGTCATTTTAAGGTAAAAAAACACATCTTGCCTCTAAAGTTGCTATTTGACTTTGGCAGAAGACAACTGGGGGCACGTTTCCAGGACCATGGGACAGGGCAGTAGCTTTATGCCTTGCACAAGACACATCATGGTGTTTGCACACAGGTTTGACTCCCCTCCTAATCCCCTCTGTTTCCACCGCAGCAGTTACAGGCAGAGGTGTGCCTCCTGGCATGGCTTCTCACTTCTTTAAAGCACAGGTATTACAAGGCAAAGATCCCTGCCATGGGGCTATCCAGCCAAAGGATGGTCTGTTTCATCCTCCATAGAGAAGCTGTCCCCACTCTGTTTGTACCCAGTCACTCCCCATGCCCCCTGAGGGGATGAGGGCACAGAATCTTTCTGTCAAGACCGAAGCACATGTGCAAGGGCAAACCATCCCCGTCAAAAGCAGCTGAGTAAACTGCCATGAGAAACCTGAGCCTGAGTCCTACACTGGGCAAGAGCTTTTACCTCAGCCAGGCACAGGCAGCAGTCGTACAAAGAGGAAAAGGGCAGCAGAACAGTTACTGAGAAGGCGACATATAAAAGAGTTGCACCTGCTTCTTGTTGCCAAAAATGGAGAAGAAAAGCTGCAAATGGACTGTGGTACCCTGCAGGAAAGTACAGACCACTAAGACCCTGAAAGTCAGCTGGTACGTTCTAGTTATGGCTCCACAGGGCAGCCTCTGACCCCACACCTCAGCACAGAAGGGATCCACAGACCTGGAAGAGTAGTTACCCATACTGGTCTAGATACTACTTACTGTTAGAGCAGAGTATGGAAGCCCAGAGTCAGAAGGGCAGCCAGAAACCTCAAAGGGACACAGCTGTTGCGAAGGAGTATGAGATGGCAGCACAGAAGAGTGCAGAACATCTCATGGCTCCCGGATTCAGCCTTTTATCTCCCCAAATGCCACCTGCTACTCCTGGTATCCCCAAATAACCCAAGCAAGGCAGAATACCAGGTAGGAATGTGGTATGGGATGCACATGGGCCAGAGGACACGGCAAAATCTAACGTGCTTAAGTGCCTGAGCTCAGGGTGCTGACCAGCCTCACACAGGACTATAAGCCTGGATGATGCTCCTATATGATTGCAGGGAGGGGAAGGGCTTCCCAGTGCCTGGGGGAGCACAGGCACATGTGCATGTGTGCCCAAGGCATTAAAGTGCTCAGCAGTCTCACTGGAGCTGGAAGAACCCTTACTGACATCAACACATAAAATCAACAGCACAGCATCAATGTCTGTAACCCAAGGCTGGGTGGATGCAGGGACTCTGGCACTGGCCGGTGTCACCTGCTCTCCAGCTAGCCTCCTCCAAACCTCACACCCCTGCCAGAGAGGACAGACCCCGAGAGAGGCAGCTCTCCAGTCATCTCCAACACTGAGCAAAGGAAACCACCCCAGCTGGCACAGGGAAACTCTCCCAAGCCACAGCTCACCATCAGGCAGTTCCAAACAACTGTTTGTGTTTAAGGCTCAGCAAGAGTGGGTCTGGAGCTGAGGAACTGAAGTACAAAATGCTCATCAGGAGGAACAAGCCCTGGGGGCAAGACACAAATTTACAGTTGACAATAACTTAAGACACACAGAGCTCTTTATGGTACACAGATGTTTTGATTCACCTCGTCCCAGTACATAAAAACATGCCTAATACACTTAAGAAATGCTCCCAGGCATTTCCCTCTTCCCTTCCATATGGGCCTGATCTTACATTGCTTAGCTTAGGCAGAAATTTTTCATCACAAGAGGAAGTATATGAAATTTTTTTTTTCCTTCATCTTAAAGGTGTGCTTTCAAGGTACTAACCTGGGATGAAAGCAACCAAACCCTTTATATAAAAATACTATTCAAAATTAAAAACAAACACCTCTTTTTTATATTAGCTTTTGCAAATAAAATATAGGAATCTCAAACTCCTGGGCTGCTTAGCACAATCTCACTAAACTAGCATGGATATTAGTTTTGAATGAAGACCAAGATCACTTCATGCTTCAAGTGTTACCGCACCTAAGGACAAGGGCTAATGGTTTCAAACTGAAGGAGGGTTGATTTAGACTAGATATAAGACAGAAGTTTTTTACAATAAGAGAGGTGAAACACTGGAACAGGTTTGCCCAGAGAGATGGTAGACACTTCATCTTCGAAAACATTCAAGGTCAGGTTGGACAGAGCGCTGAGCAACTTGATCTAGTTAAAGAAGTCCCTGCTCATGGCAGGGGGCTGGAAGTAGATGATCTTTAAAAGATCCCTTTGAACTCGAACTATTCTATGATTCTAAACCAAAATCTCTGGAAGACTACCAAACACCAATATGTTAAAACAGCACAGAACCACAGAAGGGGAAAGGTTGGAGCTCATGTAGTCCAACCTCCCTGCTCAAGCAGGGTCCCCTAGAGTACGTTACTAGAGGTTGTGTCCAGATGACTCTTAATATCTCCAAGGAAGAAGACTTCCCAGCTTCTCTGGGCAACTGTTCCAGTGCTCGGTCACTCTCACTGTAAAGAATTTCTTCATAAAAGCATGGAGACTTTTCCCATAAACAATCAGGACTGTAATCCTTCTCTCAAATCTGTCTCCAAGCTCATGAGATTTGAAGCAGAACAAGAAATGCAGGGTTTGCTCTTCCTTTCCTTGTCCACCTAAAACTAGTGATGATTTTTATAACTTAATCTACATCCCATGACTTCAGCATTCTGCTGGCAACCATGCTGATAGTAAAGATGCTGATAGCAGTACATAGCTGATGGCAGCGCTGTTGATAAAGACAATGTGCATAACAGGGATTGACTTGCTCTGCCAGGCCAACAGCAACTACTGACATAAAAACCTGCCAGTGCCGTACAAGTTCTGGAGGAAACCCTGGGAGGTGTTAGCTGAGTCTGAAAGGACCTATTCCTTCCTCTTCATTCATCAGTTATGCACTTAACACATATGAGTAAGACTTTCGCACAGTTGCCATCTGAAGTTTCAGGTGGATATGGCCATATTACTGTTTTATTATGGCAGACATTATGAGCTGTATGTTTGGCTCCTCCTTGGAATGTTTCTAACTGAGCAAGGCCTTAGGAATTGCTCCCACTATTGCTGTCCTCCTGCACTCTTTTAGCCCTTGGCCTAATGACCCAAGAATGGCCACAAACACTATCTATATTGGCCCTTGTTCCTTCAATACAAGCAGCCCGACTGCTCACGACCTCAATTTTGTACCTAAGGGCCTGGCATAGACCCCTTCTCTCATTCCAGATTTGATCTTGGTGAATCTGTGTTACATTCTGGGCTATTTTTCCACAGCTTTGCTTTTCCTCCCACATCAGCTTTCATCAGGTGCCTGCTCACATTTGTGTCAGAAGGGATGGGATAATGTGACATTTTATTAGTATGATGCATTTGCAGAGCCTTGAAATGAAGTTCCAAATCTGAGAAAAAATTACTTTCTAGAGGAAAAAGGAAAGAAGCCACCATGTAGAAGGCAGCTTCAAGGCTATCCATGATTACAGAGCAAATGAAGCCAGTTCAAATGTAAAATTTTGTGCTTTATTTTTTTCCCCCCAGAAAAGCCTGCTTTGCAACCATAGCTACAGCTCTGATAACCCAGCTGGGCTTTACACGTACATCCTCAGAAGCATGCAAATTCTTATCAGACAAGTCATAGGAAACCTGGGACAGACTCTTCACGGCACTTCCCATAACCAGTGGACAATTCCTTCACACGTCCTAGCAACAGGGTTTTTGCCACAGATGAACAAGGATTCTTTGTGTATCCTTTGCACACTGATCAGAAAGAAACAATCTTTTTGATCCACAGATGTGGCTGTAACAGCTGTAGGTTCCAATAAGACCCCTAGTCTCATTGCAGAGCTTCCCAGCAGGTTAAATGCGGGGTCAGAGGCCATGTTCCTCAGGTCTGCCTTATAAGAAAGGGCAATTCTTTGTGCAATCTTCTTCACCATCGCAACTGAGTGCAGAGCAATGCACAGACAAGCCCACATGTAGGTGTCTGTTACCACAAACATGTCCTGGTCTGGGCTTGCCAAGGGCTTTCTGTGCAAGTGAACATGGACCATGGAGGTTTGGTGACAGATGACAGCAACGCATGGCAAAAATATAAGGACATCACCACATTCTGATGGGTTCTTACATGTGTTTTATAAGGCTATAGAAGAGGATTTAGCTCACAAAGTTGTCAATTCATTTAACAGCTTCCCAAAATAATTTTGAATTTGAAAAAAATCAATGGGAAAAGTTCATATTTCATTGATTTTGAAACCCAACAAAGACAAAAATCAATTGTACCTCCAACCACTCTTGTTTCCCTGTTGAACACTGGAACCAAGATTTTTTTTTCCCCTTTCTGCATCACATGCTGGTGAATAGCATTAAAAAAAAAAATAAATCCATGTTTCTTAAACTAAGCCAGTTCTTCATGGAGACGAGAATTTACACCAATTCTAGAGCAGTAGCTGGTGCTTCAGCCATGCACTGCACACAGGCTGGCTTTCTTGCACCTCTTTCAAACTCTTCGCTCTGCATCCTGTGCCTGTACCTTCACCTTTTGGGTAAGCTACTCCCTGGCCAGTGGGCTTGCTAACAGGCTAGAAGTGTGCAGTAAAGAAAACTGGTTAGAGTTATGTTGCGGATAGCATGTAAATAGCAAAAGCACATTGTCCATTGTATCAGCTTCCAGTTCCTAAGGTATTCCACAGCACCAGCAATTCAGACTGTCCTACCAGTTTGCAGCCCAGGTGGCCAGTGGACATACAGACACCCTGCAGCCATCCACCTACATGAGCAGTGCCTGGCATGTGCTTGTGGGTGCTCAGCTCACAGGCAGAAAATGCTGGTGTGGCTGCAGGTGCCCCTGCCCTTAACCCCTTTGGGCCCACAAATAAGGTTTCACAGGACTATTTGTCTCCACTTTGAGCATGCAAAATGCCAGAATATGATGGTCCCCAACTTCAGGGGATGTTACCAGATAACATAGCTACAGACCTTGATAGCACTGTGCAAGGGGGATAACAATAAATGCTGTAAAGACAGAATACAATTTTACAATTGCCCTATGGTCAGTGTAAAAATTATCTTAGCAAAACAGCTGAGATCTACTAGAAAAAAAAAAGTCTCCTGTGCAATAGTGTCTCTTCTTTAAAAATCTGGGACAAAGTGAAGAGTGCCAGATTGTCTCTTCCCCTTGAGCAGTTAGAAGAAAGCCATGCTTCCCTCTAGGAGAATCCAATCCTGCTTTATAACAGT